>OZ022414.1:55900674-56296940 GCA_963989365.1 Rhimphoctona megacephalus
TGATATTTCTTACCGAATTTTCTGTCCTCGATCTCTTCCTTGAGATCTCTAAGCTCGTGGAGAAGATCACCGAGGAGCGTTCCTCGTGATTTGGGAAAAGCCACTCTTTCGCCGCTAATTTTGTCCCTTATCGTACTCTGCATGTTTCGTTCATGTTCAGAAATCGGTGGTTGTCCGATTTTGTGCACCACAAAAGGCAACATTTGTATATACAACGGCGTACGATGTGTCACGACGAATTCGAGAAAATTCCACAAATGTATCGAAGCCTCGTTTCGTTTGTTCAACAGCCGCATCGTTCGCAATATTTTCGGCCATTCGGTCTTTAATTCCGTCTCGAAACAGATCGTCATTATTTTTAAAGCTGTAGATGTAAATTTATCAAAATATTATATTAGAAAGCTCACATAAGAAGAAACAAAATTAATGGAAACAATGATCGACTTTACCCAGAAAAGCTACTCGATAGAGGGCCAGGGAAATCCTGGTCGATATCTTGGGATCTCTCGCTGTGAAGGTCAAGCTACCAGCCCTCATGTCCGCTGCGGTTTTCAAATTTTGCGACACGATCGGAGCGGTTTTTGCTCCCGGT
This sequence comes from Rhimphoctona megacephalus, assembly GCA_963989365.1. Lineage (NCBI taxonomy): Eukaryota > Metazoa > Arthropoda > Insecta > Hymenoptera > Ichneumonidae > Rhimphoctona > Rhimphoctona megacephalus. Next base: position 55,901,267 of record OZ022414.1, read on the forward strand.
GGCCAGAGAGTGTTGAGCACAGCCGTAAGCGCAAAACTTATATCTGATTGTCGTAATTTCGGCACGTCTGGAACAATGAAACTCGTTGCTTTTAATCCGAGTGAAACGAGTACGATTTTATGAGAGAAAATAATAAACAAAAGCGATTGAATCGTCAAACCTTTTCTGCCGGTCCCGACTCGAAGAAAAAGCGGTATCAACAAGTTGAGAAGCATGTTTTCGGTTCTCGTCTGCGTTGCGAACATGGACTGTCCACCGCAAACGTTCTCCAAGGAGTATCCCTCGCCAAGGGAAATAACGTGGAGCGCTATGAGCCTCAAAACGGTCGAACAAAAGTGTTGCGGTGGAATTTTACTCATTAGCGCGGCCGAGGCCGCAGAAGTTACTTCGACAAGGCCAGTGTCGCCGACGATGAGGGCTTGGCAGGTGTTTAAAAGCGCCTTCAAGTATTGATAGTGCGCAATGTATGGATATCTCGACAGAGTCTCGTAAATTCCTCGCAGCAAATCGCTCGCTGCGTCCCAATCGGTGTTGCGACGAACGGAGGCTTTTTTGTAAATTTTACCAAAGGTCTTGTCGAGCCGGCGCAAAATAATAGTAAGTGCCGGCCTCATATCATCGTTGGACCATTCGGTCGATGGCAAAACGTCGTTCATGTATCGTTTCAGGCCTCGGCAACCCATCGTTTCGGGATCGTACGGAGAAACTTTCAAAAGACTGTGAGCCACGTCGGCGAGTCGCTGGAACGAAATCGAAAAAGAGGAAATTATTACAGGGGCTCAGGAAAGAGAATCGTTGGATCAAACGTAACAGTTCTGGCGCTATTTCATTACCACGTGACACTTAGAATCCAGTAGTTCAATGGTCTTTCCGTCCTGCGATTTTTTATTCAATTCAGCGAGCCTGACCGAGCAACGAGCCACGAAGTCACCAACCATATTGAGCAGCGTGTCACGAGGTCGTCGAAATTCATTTTTGTGACAACTCTCGGTATCCTCGTTATCACGATCGTAAAGATTTCTCGCTTTCGCGTGTTCCATGTATTTGGTAACGTGGGTCTCGTCCTCAAAATCAAATCCAGGAGAGTAAGGACCTTTCCCGTAGTTTCTCTGACTTGAACCCTTGTGCTCCGGGCTCGATCTCTGCGGTCCATTGTAATATCTGTTTTCATGTAAATCGCATCGATTATTCGGATTATGTGACGCTGCTCGAGACGCAAATACAGTTAGTGATAGTTAACTGTTACGATCAACGTACTTTGTCAGTGCCTCGGAATTGTTTACCAAAGTTTTAACCGCTATCGCCAGTTGATTGATTATCTCTTTTTCTGTCTTGCCCTCTTTGTTGTAAGAGGGCGACTGGATTTGCTGAACGTAACATGGCAGTATAGCTTCAAGTATCGTCTGCACGTTCACCGACACAGAGAAGTTCACCAATTTAAGAATAACTTCGATTTAATCCTCTTTCTCTCAGGTTTTCTAGGATAATCATTTATAAACAACGTTTCAAATTCCTTACCAGCATCTGTTGTCCTCGAATGGAATCAGCGGCGTAAGCGATCACCATGACACAGAGTGATATGCAATCGAGAACCGTCACCATCTCGTTCTCGTCGTGATAACAAAAGTCTATGGCTTTGAGTGGTTTTTCTTCTTTGACGAGCTCACCGATGTTGAGGGGATCGGGTGACGGCGTCTCGAGACTGAGGAGCAGATTGAAGAGACACGTCGAGGGTACCTACGAAAGAAAATGATAATTATTTCGTTACTCATGACTTTTTGCCACTAGCAACGTAACATCTGTCATTACCTTATGAGCATCGCCGTGCGTGCTTGTCTCGTCGGTATCCAATATCGTCGACACGCTTCCAAACATCTGAAGTATAAAGGGCTTTCGGTTCATGAGATAAAATTGCTTGACCGCGTATTCAACGGTCGTTGTAACGAGTTTGTTAGTTTGGTGCGTTGCATACAGTTGCAACAACGAAGGCATTATCAGCAAATAGCCATTCGTGGAAAAAATGTTTTTGAAATTATGAGCGGCGTTGATGTAAGTCGCGACCACGTAACGGAGGATACAGGAGTCCTCGCTGTGAAGGATCACCGCACCGTTCAAAACGTTCAAGAAGAGATGAATGTCCCCAGAATATGCGAAATTCCCAGCCATCGCTTCGAACATTCGGGCGATCAGACGAACCCACATAAACTTGTGCATCACGTCGAGGCCGAGAAGTTCCTGGCAGGAGAAAAAAATAGCGGGATAAATTTCACAGCTCAATTTTTCGTTGGAGAAACGATCGAGGAACATAAAAAACAACGTTACCTTTCCGATTTCACCACCTTTATACAAGTCCAAATCGGCCTCGAGCGCTTTCCTGGGAAAGGACGGCAGTTTCATAAGCTCCTCATGCAAAAAGACGACTCTCTGCACAACCATATCGACGTTCTTCAATATCGCCCATGTCAGAAGGACTTTGCCAATTTCAACAAATTTGTGAACCAATTCCTGACGCTGGAGAGCATTGAATGCATCCTCGGGCTTCATGTGAACCAATTCGAGCTGAGGGTATTGTGACCTCTTGAAAAAATAGTAATCTCTCACGTACGCGGATGGATTGTGTATCTGATCTGAAGGGAAGATGGAGACGAAAAGGAAGACGATAAATTAATCGAGTCGTGTTACTCGGGTGAAAAAGCTTAACCGTATCAAGCGTACATTTGTCCTTACGTACGATTTACTTGAAATTTTATATGAGTTTTTGAGGTCGCTGATTACGAACCTGATCGCAAAATTCGAAAATTCTGAATGGCGGATTCGAAAAACCAATCGTTAGTTTGTATCTTGTATAGAAATTATTGTATCTTTATTTTATTATTTTTTTTTAACAAAAACAACAAAATGGAAAATTATGAAAAAATTCTGTAAAGTACTTTGATGTGTATTAAGATTGTATAAAAAATTTCATTTCGATTTCCTTGATAGATTCTTAGAAAATGCAATTTTTCATAAAAAAAAGCAATGAATTTTGACTAGATGATTCTTTTGCAAGTAACAATTGATGATTGTTTTTATTTTTTGCAGTCATAAATATTCTAGGAATCATTTAGAAAGAAAAAACCCGGTATTTCTTGTTAAAAAAGTAGTTTAGTAAATAAAAAACTGCCAAAAAAAGAGTGGGACGCTTAATGTCCCAACGAGAGGTAAAGGGTTAAAAAGCTCACGAGTCTTGTAGTCCACGAGGAAGTATTCTCTATGCTTGGGTTCATCAATACCAAAAAAATCGAGAGATTCCCGAAGGATCTGACAGAATTGAGTGTCCTCTTGAACCGGAAACTGAGAAGGTATGCCACCAGCGTCTGGGTCCTGAGGACCGTGAACTATTATCTTTTTTGCGGATGGAACGTTGGCTGTTAAAAGAATGGAAGCATCGCATTGTTCCTTGCGTAAAATTTGTTTTAAATCTTTGAACATTATTCCGTGGACGCTGTGCACCACCTGTATCCCAAATAAAACACTCAAATGAGTAACTAAAACAGAATTTCTCCTCCAACTTATTGGAGGAAAGAAAAAATCGACGATATTTACCATCCACAAGATTGACAGCGCAGTTCCTATGAGCTTCTGGCCCTCTTCGTGCGGTGATCTCACGTAAAACATGACGTAACCTATAATATAATTGTACAAAGCAAACGCAGCTTGCTGAGGTAATTTTGGAACGAAACGTATGAGATGTCGCAGAATTTTAAACATGAGCTCTTGCTTCTCGCGAGTCAGGCGTTCCAGAACGTAACGAAGAAAGAGCGCACTGTCCTCTACCAAACAGCTCCATATGACCTGATGAAACATCGAATTATCACACACGAAACACAAGCAGATAAGCATCACCTCGATCATTTTTTGGACTCACCTGGTAAGCGACTTCGTAGACGGAATTGCCATCGTCAGAAACAGCAGCGTCATCGAGAAGATTGATTATTTGTACAATGGCTGAGCACAACGATGACGGAAACAGGGAGAGTGCGGACTGAGCGTGATGAGACATATTTCTCGGCGCGCTATCACCTCCCTCGTCGTCCGCCGCGGTAGCTTTATTAATAACAGATTTTTATAATTGAAATAAAACAAAAGGAATTCGCTAACGACAAATATGGATTCTGTGATCTGAGAATTTGGGACTATGGAGCTTCGACGCGACGATTGGGAGAATATACATCGTCATCCTACCTTCGTCGTGATCGTCTCCGGCTGGACTGGGCTCGTAAGCCGCTTGTACCGTAATCGGTATCGTCGTAATAAGGAAATTTTCTCTTTCTTCTCTCTTCTTGTCATCCTGGGCCTGAAGGGCTTTTTTGATGAGTTCAGTTTGCTGTTTCTTTCTCGTTTTGGTAGCGGTGACGAGGGACCTCTAAAGAAATCCAAAAAATAAGTGTATATCAACAAGGTATCTCCTCGCGGTTATACTCACATAGCGTTTCTGATCGATGGTGACTTCTTCGACCTTGGTCTTTACCTGCGGCATCCACGGTGGATCGACGACCGGGAGAGACTCGATTCCAATTTTCGGAGATGGAAGAGTGAACTCGATCCCCGGTGGTGGTACCTTGAGAGTCATGTGAGCCGGTTCCTCCATTCGTGGCCATACCTGATAGCGCAGTTTCCACAACACTTGGAATCTGAGTATAGCGTTTATTCGAACCGAAGTGTTACCGTGCTGTAGAGCCTGGTGCATTATATCGCTGGCTTGATTTGGTGCCCTGACGGCTGCGACGATGAACAACGAGGCAGCGGACGCAGCAACTTCCTGATTCGACTCGAGTAGCAGCTCCCAAGCTACCGGAAGAACCTCGACAAAGAGATCTTCCGACATGACCACTGCGCCTTTTACCAAGGCCGCCAGTGGAGCATGAAACGCGTCTTTTACTTGTGTCTTTATGTACTTTAAAATCACGGGTGGCTCCTCGTCTCTACTTTCTTCTTCGTCATCAGGAGCGAATCGCTTGGAGGAGCCTCTACCGTGCTCGGAATCCTGATCAGCCAGATCCTTGGACGAGTCACGATGTCCACTCATCAGTCTCCCTGATCCCTCTAGACTCTTTTCAATCCTTGCCAACCCAAACAGATATTTACGTAATCGAATATTGGAGAATCACAAAAATGTTGTGTTAAGCTCTGAACTCACTTAAACTTTTTACCCACGCTGTCCTTTCTTCTGACGGGCGATACTTGCGCGCTCGTCTGCTCTGAAATTTTTCTCCCACGTTTTTCCTTTTTCCCCTCATCGCGCTTCTCTGAATCATACTCAAAAGTACTCGCACCATTGAGTATACCAAACTCTTCCCCGTATACCTTTCTCACTGATTTTATCAGCCGACCTGTCGCCCGCATCTGCCTTCGATGGCAATACGGATGACAAAAATTCTGATGGGAACAATAAAAATTAAATGAATTCATCGCCTGCGTGAGAACCTTCATCCACGGGAAATTCTTGTTCGTTTCGTCAGTGTCGTTCGAATCGCTCGGGCTCTCCGGTGGTTGATCATCACTCAAAATCCCCGGTGATTCCTCGCCGCTCACCTCACCACCGAGACCAGGTTCCGAAGTGTCGCTTCGGTCCGACAACGAGCTCACTTTCCTCTTTGATTGGATGGAATCAGCGCGTCTCACGGTATCGATCGAGCGCACGACTGCGTTTCAAAAATCATATTATTCAGTGTTTTCCTCGCAAGATGTTCTAATTTGTACTGTAAATCGATTAATTTTGCAGCTTACACGCTTCGCACTCGGTATCTTTTCCTTCCTTAGTTCCTCGACGAAGTTTAAGGCTTCTCCTCTTAAACGAACCTGTCGCGTTACCGGCAGTCCCTCTTCTCAATAAAAATGGTCTCCCTTGTACACGTTTGTTTTTTTCACGTTCATTATTCAACAATTCTTCGCCCTGTATGGTGACTGTAGATTTGCTGCTGCCCTCGGATTCGTTATCAGGCTCGTGGAGAACGAAGCTTATTTTTCGTTCTATGATACAAAAAACGTAGATTTTTCTCTCTTTCTTTGGCAAACAATAAACAATTTGTTTCTCTTCTTACCATTTTCGCGATCACCAGCTATGGATTGTAGACTCTGAGCCGAGGTTTGCGAGTGACCCATGGAGGAAAGGGCCATGCTCCAACGTCGATTCGCCTCACGGCTGTACACTCTTTCCCAAGGTGGTGGACGTTCCTTTGTCGAGGCTCTACCGGACTTTGGCAAAGTCTGATAAGTTTCTCGAAGGAAGGCCGTGACCTCGAGGAGGAGAACACAAGCGACCATTCGAAGAGCGACCGGACATTGGGAACCGTAGCCATTAATGCTCGCTGAAAAAGAATATGCAATGGTTTAAAAGAAAATCAAACGTGCGTGGCTTCCCGATAAATGGAAAATTGTCGCTACCCTCGTCCAAAAAATCTTCCTCTTCATCCTCCACTATCAAATCTCGTTGTTTTGACTCATCAGATACCATCGAGATTATGTGTTCGACGTTACGTTTGTCCTCGGCCATGAGCTCTTCCAATCTCGTCCCAATCGACTGTGTACGCGAATAAAAAAACAACGAATAGCAACGGTTATTGCAGAATTTCACATCTCACCCACGATAAAATATCTACCAACCTCTGCCCATTGATAAAAAAGTTTTCCTGCTGCACGCTGGAGAACGTGAGTTCGTCTCAGACCCGTTGGCGCGTTCCTAGTTGCCGTCGATACCGAGGGGCGAAACATCAAAAAGTTGAGCTTCATCCAGACAGGCCAGTGTCCTTTGTTGCACTGGTGAACGAGATGAGCGCACTCGAGAATGAGAGAAGCTCTCGCGACCACGGGTGCGTGAGGCTGCAGTCAAAAATTTAACAAGTTTTTCGAATTTGAATGCAAATTCGCGATTGGCACCAATATTCGTCGCAAAACACTTACCAGATCCAATAAAGCTGCAATCAAATGATGATCAGGCACGGAACCAGGCTGACACGTTTCCAGAAGAAACGAGAATCTCTGGAGCCCTTGATACACTGCCAAACGCGGCACAAGTCGTCTTTCCTTCAATACCACAAATTCAGACTCTCTGGAAGCTTCACCAAACTCCATCGAGTTTCTCCGACTGAAATCTGTGCGTAACAATAAACGTCAATCAAATTTAATCGTCGAAACGAGCATCCTCAAAACATCGGTACTATTGTCTCACACTCACAACTGCCTGGTGCCTCTTCGAGACTCTCTTTCTTTTTGCCCTTACCAAGACCAATTTTATTCAGCTGATCTTCCATTCGACGTTTAGCTCGTTGTAAAGTTTGACTCACGCTGTTTCACAAAATCATTCATGACCGTTATTGTGTTTTTTTTTCATCATCTCAATCTGCAGTCGAACTAACTTACCCTCTACTTGTACGAGAAGTGGTACGATAATAAGGACGATGTATACTCGATTGCCTGACGAAACTTCCTTCGGTTGGTGATTCGCTGCTCTCGTGACTATCGGTCGAGTCCGTTCTACCGTATTCCTTGCGAAACCAATTAACTGAAAAAAGCAAACATTAATTTACAGCCAGAGAAGATACGTTTGAGGTGTTCAAAGGAAGCGGATGTTCGCATCGCTCTTACCTATGCCACCGATCTTGAATCTCGCCGATTTCCTCGATTTGCCAGCTCCCAAGCACGACTCGCCACCAATTCCCAAATTTCTTTCGCTCTGCCTCGGTGTAAGAACGTGATGTTTTTTTCGAACGTTTCCCAGAGGACTTTGACTTATTTTGGCATTTTCTTCACTAAGTTCAGTCTCCAGGAGACTCTGATCCGAAAAACAAACAGTAAAAAGAGGGTCTCAGAAAAGTAGATGTTGGAAATATTCTTCAACCTACCGCGCAAGTTGACGAAGTACTTCTCTTCTTGAACAGGCACTTTCGAGTCCCACGATCGTCGATCGCGTAGCAAGGCTCACCCGCCAATTCAGCGCTGTCTTCGTACTCAGTTTGATGAATATGTCTGTCGATTTAAATCAGTCAGAAATTCAGATTCTGTCCCAAGCCCGCATGAATAAATAAATTAATAAATGTTTCATACCTAATGACTCTGGTAGTTCGAACGTTGCTGTTGCATCTTTTATCAGGACGATCGGATGAGTCCAAAATACTGCTAAGTGCCACTCGACGGAATACCCCGCCGTGTGCCTCTTTGACGTAACTCATAAATTGCTTGATGTCACAATAAATCGCCATGTTCTCTTGCGACTTGAGTTCTTTGAAACTCTTCACAAATCGACTAACGAGACTCTTAAAAACGCAACCCATAATTTGGGATTCAATGTTGCGAACGCCATAGCCGATTCCGCCATAAGAGGCGGTCGCCGAAGCGGCCGTTGCCGAAGCCAAAGCAGAGGCAGTCGCTGATACCGAAGCCGTCGCAAGGTTAACCGGCCCGCCGCCTCCACAGGGACCGCTTCCGGTGCCGATCAACCCGGCACCAAAATTCGTCGCGTACCCACCTTGCGAGACGACATCTGGAGATTTGCTGGAACTTCTCTTTTGATCTGGCAAAACGAAAGAAATTTCTGTCCTGTCAACGCTTTTTCTAGTTCGGATGTAGTAGGATGATGTGATTTGAATACCTACTCAAGGGCGACAGTAGAGAACTCGGATCGACACAGAATCCAACATACGAGTGAAACAAATCAAGAATTTCCGGTATCGGTTGATCACGAATCATCGATCGAAGACACCGGGAAAATTGCCTCGAGCTCGCTCGGTAGAGCTTACTGAGAATTTGATGCACCTGAGAACGAGCAAAATCTGCTTGGGGTCCGCGAATTCCATCTGCGCAACCATGAGGGCAACCTAAGTGTTTAATTACGCGAAAAACACAATTGAGAAGGAGCGCATGAGCTGTCCATGTTTTTCCCTGGGAATCGCTTCGGATTTCCTGGTCATTCGTCGGAGAATCGTGTTTTCTTCCACTGGTGCTTTCGGCTTTATCAACCTTTTCCGCACCTTCCCCGCCCAAGCCTCCACTGCTTCCCATTGTTTCTTCCCGTAAACATTGTTTCAATACTCCCATATCCATCAACAATTCCACCATGTTGAGAATTATTTCGCAAACGCGAAGTGTACAGCAAATTCCGTCGCGAAGAGCCACCGAGTGAACAGCCTGAAAAAAAGTTGAATCAGATCGTCCTTCGATATTTGACTCGAAACAAATGCATACATCTCATAGAAAAACGTGTGATTTACCTTCAGTACAACTTGAAAATCTATGTCACCCTCTTTCGTGATGTAAGTTGCCGAGCCAGGAGCTTCGGGTATTTCATCACCGGTGTAAGTGATATTCGAGTCTGTTTGCGATCTCGTCAAACTTGGCTTTCGCTCGGAATTCAATCTGCTCCCGTGTATACTTATCGCGTCCAGTTGACTGTCCATCGAACCCTTGAAAACTCACAAAAAGAGCCTCGAGTTACAGTAACAACTAGTTAACACTTCAATATCCAACTTGAAGTTGCCACGACTCGAATCGACTTCTTCATTAATAATTTGCTCGTGTTAAGATTTTCTTAAACTCTCACCTGGCGTTTGAGATAATCGGGAGAAGGCGTAGGAGTGTGTTCAGTTACGGTGATTATCGGGTTTGGTACCGTGTACGATTGGCTGTAAAACCTGCTCTGATTCCTCTCGATTCGCGTGTCACCGATATATCTGAGAGAAATTATTATCGATTACTATTAACATCAATCTTTCATCCTGACTTATTGCGGACTCTCATGCAAATATTCACTGTACTCGGTCAATAGTCAAGCATCAACTACGATCTAACTACAGTTCCTTCGACGGGACGATCTTTCGTGTAATTTTTATTTTCTTTCATTTCTCTTGTTCGTCCAGTTTCTCACTATTCTTTCGATCTACTCGTTAATACGTATACTCCTACCAAAACTTCATATCCTGTAATATTGTCACATGCCACATTTTATGCGAATTCTAAACGATCTACCCGAAAAAAATTGATTTATCTGACGTTAAAATGTTTGCAATATTTTTGTGTATTGAAAAACACAAACAGAAAAAACATTTTTTTTATCTCGATCGAACAAAATCTGATTCAAACTGATCACTTTCGTTCTAATCAAATAAACCAATTTTCAAAAAATATAATACATACGGGTCATTCCATGTCAAATCGACCAATGGTTGAAATCGACACCTTTCGATTTGAATGAATTCTTGTCAGGAGTTTTCTTTTATCATAAAACGAAGTCCTGCCAAAAGAAAAAAAATTTATTAAATTTTTTCGAAAGTTATGCGAAATTCAAATTTTCACCATTTTTCGAATTTTTCAAGTTTATTTTTTAAATATCTCAAAGTCTACCATAGTTACAAAAATGGGCTTGGGTTTATTTTAAAGAGGATATATGGGGCTACGAAAAAAAAATATTTTAAAAAAATTTACGGAAAATGATGACTTGGCAGAATTTTGAAATTTGAAAAATCATAAAAATCGAAGTTCAGTATTAAATTTTTGGCTCAATTTTTTTAATATAATGCCTTTAATTGATCCAAAAATATCCTGAAATTTTCAAGAGGGTGTTTCTTTTTAAATATGAATTTTCGAATTGTAATTAAAAAAAGAATTTTTTTTGCAACTTCTAAATAAAGTAAAGTTAAGCAAATATTTAGTTTTGTAATTTTGAGCAATAAAAAATTAAATCTACGACATAAGCATGTAAAAATAATAACATAATTGAAATTACTTTTTTTATTTATGTGGTTTCAGTTTGAAAAACAAATCAGTTAAGAAGTGGCCCATTCTGCCCTCTTTGTATCTACTACTAAAGTTCATTCTACTAGATAATTACCATGGAAGATAGAGACTTCTAGAGAGGTCTTTATTTTCCATGATAGTTACACTTGTAGAGGTCAGTGAATTTATTATTATTAATGTACTCGCAGTACATTAATAATAATAAATTCACTGACTCGCAGTACATTAATAATAATAAATTCACTGACCTCTACAAGTGTAACTATCGTGGAAAATAAAGACCTCTCTAGAGGCCTCTATCTTCCATGGTAATTATCTAGTAGAATGAACTTTAGTAGTAGATACAAAGAGGGCAGAATGGGCCACTTCTTAACTGATTTGTTTTTCAAACTGAAACCACATAAATAAAAAAAGTAATTTCAATTATGTTATTATTTTTACATGCTTATGTCGTAGATTTAATTTTTTATTGCTCAGAATTATAAAACTAAATATTTGCTTAACTGTACTTTATCTAGAAGTTGCAAAAAAAAAATTTTTTTTTATTAAAATTCAAAAATTCATATTTAAAAAAACCCCCTCTTGAAAATTTCAGGATATTTTTGGATCAATTAAAGGCATTATATTAAAAAAATTGAGCCAAAAATTTAATACAGAACTTCGATTTTTATGATTTTTCAAATTTCAAAATTCTGCCAACTCAGCATTTTTCGTCAATTTTTTTCAAAATATTTTTTTGTTCACAGCCTCAAATATCCTCTTTAAAACAAACCCAAGCCCACTTTTGTAACTATGTTAGTTTTTGAGATATTTAAAAAATAAACTTGAAAAATTCGAAAAATGGTGAAAATTTGAATTGCGCATAACTTTCGAAAAAAAAATTTTTATTTTTTTTCTTTTGGCAGGACTTCGTTTTATGATAAAAGAAAACTCCTGACAAGAATTCATCCAAATCGAAAGGGGTCGATTCCAACCATTATTCGATTGGACATGGAATGACCCATATGTATCTACGTTACGTCTACGTGAAAAGATGCGCGTAACCATGGTGAAAATAAAACGAGGAATTCCGGAAGCGCATAGTACGCGAAATAATTTTAAAAAATCTACTTAACAAGTGCGTGATGGATTCGTTAATGACGAGAAATGTGTATGCGTGGGATCGTTCCCCAACACACGGTGCTCGTTCAAAAGGTACACTATGTCGGATTGATTCAAATTTGGCAGTGCTCTTTTACGATCAAAAGCCAAAAGCTCAATAAAGGGTCAAGCGTCAACAAGTGTATCGGTGGTTAGGTTTTATACGGTTATAATCATCGCTCATTATGTACGACCAGTTGCAAAAACAAAAAAAAAATTTAATGGAGCGGCTGTCCGATGCTGATGACTTACCCTCCCGCGGCTAGCTCGTTAATCAAACAGCTGCGTACGATTCGGAGGTGAAAGGAATCGAACGAGAGTGATAGAGAGAAAAAAGACAGACACAGAGATAGACATTACGCACCAGTTGAACGATCGCTCCTTTCAATAACGGGTACAATAATGGTAATAGTAACAATAAAATGTAATTCTAGTAGTAGCAATAGTAGAGTAAAAGAAAGCGCGTTCGGGAAAGGGCATCGACAGCGTAGCGATGAAATTCGTACATTTATCTATCAAAGAAAAACAAAACCAAGAGACGGTAGAGTTTGTTATCCAGTTAGAAAATGAATTTTATCTATGATACGCGTATGCTAGATTATTTTTCATCATGAAACACGCTCTAATGTCGTTGGTACATGTACGTCTTAACATAAGTAGCCTTGTCATGAATTGGCTTACGCGATCTGATAAACCTAAGCGCTACTATGATATTCACGAAATACTCGACCGGAACATTCATCACGAGATTTGTTAAAGATATGAGAAAAAATATATGGGGCATCCACGTCAAATCGACTTACGTCAGACCCTTCTCTTCTTTGATTTGGCTGAAAATGTAATATGTTATATGACCCATTGAAAGAAGCTGCCTTGATTTTTTTCAGATTTTTTTGTCCATACACTTGTGAGATATGATTTTTTTTCAAAATTCGATGTTTTTTTCTTCAAATTACTGTAACTCTCAAAAATCGACCAAATCGAACTTTTTTATTTAGAAAAGTTGTTTTTTCACCGTACTGTTAGAAAAAAAATACAAAAGAATAATTAATATTTGTATTCCGTATTTTTTCTCAATTTAAAGCAATTTAAAGCAAAAAAAAACATTAGTTTTAAGATGTTTGCCCGTTTTTATTTTTTTCAAAAAATTCACAAAAAAACTGAAAAAAAAATGTGAAAAAAATTCACAAAAATATAATTTTTGAGACCAGTCTCATCGTAAGCAGATTTTTCCTTATATTTTTTTTCTTATTTTGAAAAAAAAATTCATTTTTTTTCAGTCAATTTGAACCAAGTCGAACTATTTTTTTGATATTTTGTTTCACACCAACATTTCTAATATAAAAAAGTCCTATTTGGTACGAATTGACTAAAAAAAATGAAATTTTTTTTAGAATCTAAGAAAAGAAATATGAAAAAATAACTTTTTACTTAAGCATTGAAAAAAATATAGAGGACGATTTTCAATAATTATTTCGTAATTTTTTCCAAAAGTTTGGTAAAAACCTACATTTCAATAAAAAAAAGTTCATTTTGCTCCAAATTGGCTGGAAAAAAAAGAAATTTCTTTTCAAAATAAGAAAAAAAATATAAGGAAAAATCTGCCCACGATGAAACTAGTCTCAAAAATCATTTAATCGGTCAAAGTTTTTTTGTGTGTTTTTTGAAAAAAATAAAAATGGGCAAACTTCTTAGAACCAATATTTTTTTGCTTTAAATTGAGAAAAAATATGGAATACAAATATTAATCATTCTTTCGTATTTTTTTTTTCTAACAGAACGGTGAAAAATCAACCTTTCTAAAAAAGAAAGTTCGATTTGGTCGATTTTTGAGTGAATTACAGTCATTTGAAGAAAAAAACATCGAATTTAGAAAACAAATTATATCTCAAGTAATGGATATTCCATCAACAAGTGGATGGACGAAAAAATCGGAAAAAAATCAAGAGAGCTTCTTTCAATGGGTTATACAACATGAAAAATTTTCAGCCAAATCAAAGAATGGAAAGGTCTGACGTAGGTCGATTTGGCGTGGAATGCCCCATATATATATGTATAGATAATGAAACTGTGACTCAGCTAATAAAAATTGCTATTGGCTAATGAATCCTTGTCGAATGTACAAAGTCAAAAAGATTCAATGAATATAAAAGAGACGAAACTTTATATCGAAACAAAAAGTTGTTTTTTTTTTGTAAGTTTACAAACCTCAAACTCGGCATGCTCTTTCCCTTGATCAAGTTGCTCGGATGCTGTATCCTACTGCCGTCATCCCTCGCCTCAAAAATCCTCGACGATGTTGAAGCTTGCCTCGTCAAATGATCGTCTCCGGTGTCAAGACTTCTATGACATTCCTAGGCAATAACGAGATATTTCACTTTTTTTCCTTTTTTTTGTTTTTTTCGAGGTGCTGTGCGACTTGATGGAATAATTACACGCTCGTATAACTTCTGTTTCGGTTCCTCCTGACCAATTTTCTCCAAAGCCTTCTCGGACTTGGACAATAACTTGGTTTCCACGAACGCCTTCAAATCGGCCATTTTCATTCGTTTCTTCGTCTTTTCACTAGCTCGCCTGATGTGACTTGTTTCGGTATCTCGACCCACTTTTCCCTCACCGTTGCCATACGAAAGATCCGGAAACGACGAGGCATCTATTGGAAATTGGAGGAATAATTGAAAAATGCTCAATTCTGGATTGCTAGAGGTAAACAGGGAAGGAAAATCCTATTGGTACTCACCGGTCGTACTAGTAACTGGTTCGCACGAATACGCATCAGGTACATCGATCAATTCCCTCGAATCATCCTTCTTCCGGCTCTCAGGACTCTGATAAATGGAAACTTCGATTTTCGGTATGGGCAATGAATTGCTGCGTCTTCGAGTTATTTGTTGAACCGTACTTTCCTCGTTGATTTTTCGCAATCTGTTATCGATAAAAACATCCAACTACGTTGAGCAAGATGACGATTTAATTAAATAATGTTCAACCGAGCTCACCCACCGGCGATAAAAATATTGAAGGCCCCAATAAATTCCCTCTTCGCTCCACTGAGAAACAAAGAGGCATCGAAGAACAGCGACGTCGAGAAAAGTGGCGGCTCTCACATCGGCCTCAAGCTCGGAATCCCGCACGCCACCCCCTTGCGATTGCACGCTATCACCCGGTGAAACTTGCTGACCACTCTTGCCTTTTGAGGCGACATCTCCTTCGGTAAATTTCTCCGATTGTTTCTCCTCTTGCTCTTTTTTCTGTTCGTCCCTCTCTTGTTGGTCTCGAGTCTTGTCAGTACCGCTGCTACTATAACTATGTATCACCGACGATAAAAAAGGATTGTCGTAAGTTGCCGATAATATATAATTTCGTTTAGTTTCTTTCCTTCACCCGTGCACGTACTCACCCCAATTTTAGGCTCGTCAAAGTTTTTCCACTGTACAGATTACACGTGTCTAGGCCCGATATCGATGTTACCTGCTCGATTGTCAGCGTCGACTTCGACGAACTCGATCTTCGTCCCATGGCAACGTGAAAAATACTCGCCTCCCCCGCAAATATCGTCAGAACTTCCTTGACGCCCTCCGATGCCTTGTTGTCCATCTCGTTGTTCGATGATGGTACGCTGAATATCACTTGGGTCTTTTCAATCGGAAAAAAAATTCTTTCAATCTGGTCCCTCGGAAACATTTATTTCAGCTTCAAGAAACGCATATATTAAATATATTTAATCACCACGTGCTCATCTTCGGTACTTGAACTCTCTTCGGGTATAGTTTCCGGAAAAACTGTGTCTTTTGGTGATGAAACCCAATTATTCTGCAACGATAAAACGTGTTGACACGAATTAATGGATTTGCTGTTTTTTTCATACATTGAAAAACAATTTAATTCAATTGAGTGAAATAATTTTTTTTTTAATTAATAAACGAATAAGCGCGCTCTCATGCACTTACCTCTTCATCCTGTCTGGCACTTGCCGGTACGGTTTGATCGGCCACATTTATCGATTGACCATTCGGTCTTTCGGTATCCATGAAATTTTCCGTTTTTCCTTTTTCTGTTGGTTATTAAATCCGAATAAATTAACAAATGTTCGTTATTGAAAAGATGTACGAGGCTAATTTTGAACGTGAACTCTACTAACTTGGGCCGACAAATACATCCGTCGTACTCTGTAGTGGTTTCGTAACTTTGCTAGAACGTGTCCAAAGCGCCCTTGGTTTTGGTCTACAATGCGCAGTGAAACATGCAGCGTTTGGATGCCGAAATTCACTCATGGGAGCCCAAATTTTTATGCCATTTTCCAATCGAAGATTCGTCTTAAAATCTATGTCCTTTAGATGATTGCTCAATGGTGCAAAGAGGTAAACAAAGAGCTACAACACAATTACACAACGAGGATTTTACCAAAGACCATTCGAATCTTATTTTTTTCGTTTTCCGACATTACGATATGAAATTATAAGACTCACGGTCATGGTGGGAATAGAAAATAGATAATAAAATGGACTCGACGAGGATCCTGCGTGGGAATCGGTTTCGGCACATTCTTCGGCAGCGTCAAGAAGAAACCAGTGTAAAATGTAGAGCAGAGTTGTTTCCATAGCTCCGAGATTCTGCAAGTCTTTCCTTGAGGATCGGAAAGAAAGCGAGAACAAAAGCTCGTAAAACTCGAACGTTTCATTATCGAATGGGAACAAGTGAAGAAAGAAAATGAGGGAGAAAAAAGCGTGCACTCACTTGTTGTGAAGAAGATTCGCCGCCGAGTGGAGAACATAGGGAAGAGCTGTTTGGATCAAACGCCACCGTGGCACGGTGCCCAATATATCCGTCAAAGAGGGCGTCAGCTCATTGTGCAGATTCTGCACCAAAACCTTCTCGAACGACTGTTGTGTGTCGAGAATAAAAGAGAAAAGCTTGTACTCGCGATTATCGATAAACGATGTACACGATAGTTTGACAACTTCTGGAGGTGGTATGGTCGCGTGTGCGCTTCCCCACATACAGAAAGACGATTTTTTTTGTCAAACCACGAATCGTTTATGATCGAGAAACAACATTCGCCATTCTGCCGAGCTATATGCGCCACTTTAATGGAATCTTCTATATTTTTTCAGGAAAATGATCTCCTTTACACGTGATAATTACGAAGTATTGAAAAAATGAATTGGTTGTTTCGTTTCAATGTAATTGAAACTTACCGTGCTTGCCTCCTTCATTTCCTGTTATCAATTTTTCCGGTGAGCATGAAAACGGAATTGTCGGATCAATTTCGTGCGATTCGTAGTAAATTATCAATTAGACGTAAGGAAAAAACGACTTACATGATGACCAGGCGCGCGCTGGCAAAACTTGTATTTCCGAATAAACGTAGTAGACGCGTAGAAAAAAAAAATCTAATTAGCTTACGTTTAATGGGCAAAATTTGAACAATGGAACTGATCGCAGAAAGGGCAATGTTAAATCGCTTGAGTAAAATTTAAAGAAGCATTACCATGCACGAAGCTTCGTGAAGTTTTCCCAACTTTGCCCGAGTGAACGGCCTGTAAAAAAATTCTTCTTCTCATCTCACGTTCACCTTTTCAATGCCTTCTCAATTAGCAACTACGATCAAGAATAAAACTCACCGTATCTGTCGCCACAGATAAAGCTGTACCGGAATCGGTAGCGCTTGATCCTGCAAGCTTGCATCGATCGAACGACGTTTATCCATGTTGGCAAATTATCAAACAAATTACTATAAAAGGGGCGCGTTGGCCCTCAACGAGTGTTGCTTTATTCGCAGTCTCATATATTTATTTGAAAACGTGGGTGCGTCCCTTAACTCTAACGAGCGCACAAGGAAAGGCGTAATCGAGTTGATTTTCCGTCGGGGCATCGATCTCACGAATTAAAACGTACCGTTTTCTAGAAAGAAAGAATTTTCTAGAAACTAGAATTTTACCTCTTTTTAATTACGTGACTCTAATAACCGGAAGGAAATAAAATGACGTTGGTTCTCTCCAAAATCAAAATACATCAGGCGCAATTTTCATGGCCTAGAAATCGCCCAATTGTTCGACATCACATCATAAGCTCTATCAATTCAATTCAAAACGATCGATCATTGCGAACAAATCAAAACAATCGATAAAAAAAAAACAAGTATGAAGAGATTGTGGAAGAAAAAATGATGCGTTGTAGACACTCGGCCTACTGGCACACTTTCGGGGATATTTGAGGGATCGTCGTTACGAGAGAACCACCGAGGAAAGGGGATGATTCGCGTTACGAGGGTTGTCTCGCTCCACGCTTGGTCGATGTTGACACGAAGGGTGCGAGAGTAAAACGTGAACTGAGAAAGGACGAGAGCGAGTCGAGAACCGACAGGGAAGCACGAATGCGCGCGCGACGTTCTCTCGCATGGAATTCAATGCGCCGCGCGCGTCGTTCATCGATCAGCACGGGAATCTGCTTGCTGGACCAACCCTATTCTCCCACTATAAGTCTTTACTTGCAAGACCCTTGAGAGAGGGAGTGAGAAACGCGCCCGCGCAGATCACCAACCACCTCGTTTTCACCACGTATTTGACGTATATTTGCGAAGAAAAAAAACATTCATACCGCTACGTTTCTTAACCCATTAACGCCGAGGTGATCAGAATTTTTACTAACTTTTCAACGTGTTTATTTATTATGTTATCGGACCAAAAAAATAATGCAATACCTCTATTCCTACGCGGAATTCGATGCTCTTTCAGAATCTGAGCTCAAAATTTCGATTAGACACCGAGAAAAAAAAATATGGCCGATTTAAACGTGAAAAACGTGAAAATTTTCGAAAAAAAATTTTTTTCGCATTTTTTTTCACAATGATACCGCAAAGCTATCAACTTTTTACAATGATCAGAGGTGATCATGGCACTCGAACATTAAGAGGAATTTTTTTCAGAAAAATTCATCGACGCGTTTTTTCAAAATGGCGGCGAGAATGAAAAAATTTTATAAAAATCTTAATCTATCGGTTTCTTCAAAACTATAAACTTGAGAAAAAAAATTCTAAGAACAAAAATGGCTTAAAATTAGTCGAAGAATACTCTTAAATTTTTTCAGAATTTTTGAAAACAATTTTTAATTTTCGAAAATTTCAAAAAATCCAATTTTTCAAAAATACCTGAAAAATTTTTGGAAAAATTTGAGAGTGTTCCTTGACTAATTTTAAGACTTTTTTGTTGTTAAAAATTCTTTCGTAAAGTCTATAGGTTTAGAGAAAAAAAATTTTCTTGAATGGTACATAAAATTTTGTTTCTATCTACCACTACAAAATTCACGAACAAACTCGTATATCCTTTCACTTGTGCATGGACACATATGTTGTATACAATTTTTACATGAATTATAGGTAAAGCATATAAGAAACATATTAGTTTTCACTTTTTCAATACATTTGTTATGTCACGAAAACGTTCAAAATCTTCTGCTTCATTGCATGCAGAGTATGAATCAGATTATTCGGATAGTGATTCCGACGAAAACATTTTGATTCCGAATGCAGACAATTCAGGCTCCGATGATTCTGATTCCGATTGTGATTCGATATCTGATTCAGATTCTGAACATGAATTCACAATACCAAATATTACTTATAAAAAAGCTTGTGCTACTTATTCTGAAAACTTAGATAAACTTGAAAAAAATCACGAATTCATTTGGATCGATGGCGAGAAATCATATCCAAATACTTGTGAAGAAACAATATTATTATCTGAAGCTACAAAAAAGAATATACAGGCGTGCGAGCCTTTCCAATTGTTTGAAACCTTTTTTTCCGCCGAAATGAAACAATATATAATTGATGCGTCTAAAGAGAATAATTATGATCTGAAATTACAAGATCTTGACACTTTTATAGGTATAGTTATTTTCAGTTCATTCAATAAAAGAAAGTCTCAGAGAGATTATTGGTCATCTGATCCATTCTTATCTAGTGAAATTGTTTCTTCTGCAATGACTCGCGATAAGTTTGAAGAAATCAAGTCTAAAATAAAATATTCAAAAGCTGAAGACAAGGATCCAAACGATAGAGGGTGGCGGGTTCGTTCGATGTTGAAACTTTTCCAAAACAACCTCCTAAAGTTCGGAATATGGAAAACATCTATATCTATTGATGAAATGATGGCCAAGTCTTATGCAAAAACTGTTTTGAAACAATTTATTCGAGGGAAACCAATAAGGTTTGGTTTGAAATTTTGGGGTTTATGCACTTCAGACGGCTATCTACTAAATTTAGATCTATATTGCGGTAAAAATTCCCAAACCGGAAACAAATTAGTAAAATGTGTTTTAGGTACTCGTGTAGTATTGCATTTATTAGAAACTTTTTTTCGGCTAATAAATTATAATAAAATCCCTGCATTTCATTTGTACTTTGATAATTTTTTTACAAATATGGATTTAATTTTACACTTGCAAAAATTACGTTTGAAATGCACTGGCACTATCAGAGACAATCGAGTCAAAGAAAAGAATATACTTGAAAAGAAAGCTCCACGAGGTACTTATATTGTAAAACATGATCGAAATAGTGGCATAAATTTCATCACTATTATGGATTCAAAGCCTGTTTCAATAGCTTCAACTGCTGCAGGTGTAAGTCCACTATCAACTTCGAGAAGATATAGTTCAGAGGCTCGATCCAAAACTGATATACCTTTTCCGCAAGCTTTTCATTTGTACAACAAATTTATGGGTGGTGTTGACGTGCATGATGGACACTGCAATAATGTACTTCCAAGTATACGTTCCAAAAAATGGGCATGGGTCGTTTTTATAAGATTTATACAGGCATCCATTACAAATGCCCACGTAATTTTCAATGCTACACGTGATGGAAAGAAAAAAAGTGGAATAAAAGAGTTAACTACTTCAATTGCTAAATATTATATTCAAAAAGGTCAAACAAGTAAAACACTTCATACACGATCTAATAGGGACAAATTAAAAAATTGTTCAAATGAAAAATGTCCAATAAGAACAAGGATCTATTGTGAAAAATGCAATCTATATGTATGCAATAATTGTTGGGCAAAAAAGCACTGATAAAAGAAATGTTAAAATGAAAGACAAGAAGACTCACGAAAAGAAGCACTCCGAAACGTGAGAGGCAAGGGGACTCACGAAAAAAAGCACCCCGAAACGTGAGAGGCAAGGGGACTCACGAAAAAAAGCACCACGAAACGTGAGAGGCAAGGAGACTCACGAAAAAAAGCACCCCGAAACGTGAGAGGCAAGGGGACTCACGAAAAAAAAGCACCCCGAAACGTGAGAAGCAAGGGGACTCACGGAAAAAAGCACCCCGAAACGTGAGAGGCAAGGGGACTCACGAAAAAAAGCCCCCCGAAACGTGAGAGGCAAGGGGACTCACGAAAAAAAAGCACCCCGAAACGTGAGAGGCAAGGGGACTCACGAAAAAAGCACCCCGAAACGTGAGAGGCAAGGGGACTCACGAAAAAAAGCACCCCGAAACGTGAAAGGCAAGGGGACTCACGAAAAAAAGCACCCCGAAACGTGAGAGGCAAAGGGACTCACGAAAAAAAGCACCCCGAAACGTGAAAGGCAAGGGGACTCACGAAAAAAAAGCACCCCGAAACGTGAGAGGCAAGGGGACTCACGAAAAAAAGCACCCCGAAACGTGACAGGCAAGGGGACTCACGAAAAAAGCACCCCGAAACGTGAGAGGCAAGGGGACTCACGAAAAAAAGCACTCCGAAACGTGAGAGGCAAGGGGACTCACGAAAAAAAGCACCCCGAAACGTGAGAGGCAAGGGGACTCACGAAAAAAAAGCTCCCCGAAACGTGAGAGGCAAGGGGACTCACGAAAAAAAGCACCCCGAAACGTGAGAGGCAAGGGGACTCACGAAAAAAAGCACCCCAAAGGAGACAAAGTTCTACCACGTCCACGCCGTTGTCTCTGGGTAATGCTAAGAGTAGAAAAAAACAATGTATATGCACAGAATCAGAAAAGAAGTAGTCAAGGAACACTTGAAGGAAATTTTTGCAAAAATTTTTCAGGTATTTTTGAAAAATTGGATTTTTTGAAATTTTCGAAAATTAAAAATTGTTTTCAAAAATTCTGAAAAAATTTAAGAGTATTCTTCGACTAATTTTAAGCCATTTTTGTTCTTAGAAATTTTTTTCTCAAGTTTATAGTTTTGAAGAAACCGATAGATTAAGATTTTTATAAAATTTTTTCATTCTCGCCGCCATTTTGAAAAAACGCGTCGATGAATTTTTCTGAAAAAAATTCCTCTTAATGTTCGAGTGCCATGATCACCTCTGATCATTGTAAAAAGTTGATAGCTTTGCGGTATCATTGTGAAAAAAAATGCGAAAAAATTTTTTTTTCGAAAATTTTCACGTTTTTCACGTTTAAATCGGCCATATTTTTTTTTCTCGGTGTCTAATCGAAATTTTGAGCTCAGATTCTGAAAGAGCATCGAATTTCGCGTAGGAATAGAGGTATTGCATTATTTTTTTGGTCCGATAACATAATAAATAAGCACGTTGAAAAGTTAGTAAAAATTCTGATCATCTCGGCGTTAATGGGTTAATCATAGAGAAAACCGGGGCCAGGAGTTCCGATTTGATAACCGTTCCTTCATTAAAATACAGAGACCGGTACCATAGATGCCAGCAACACGGTCGACTCAAGGGCGTAATCGGCTTCTTTCTCAAAATGTACACGGAAAAAAAATAAACAGAATTTTTTCCTGAGATTTTCGTGAAACTTTACAGTTTTTCACCACATTAGTAGCATCTTCCGGACGGGCAAACATCAATTTTTCATAAAATTTCAAACAAAATCTACAAGTCTCTGTCGTGAAAAATACTAATACCATAAATGACACATTGCATGCCCGTCGAACGAATTTTTACAGTGTCAAACAATGAAGAGTACTACAGGGTACATTCATCCCGTTTTTACAGTGTGAACCGTAAAAAGTACACAAAATAATAAACTGAACTTATCCTCATCAGAATTACCCAAACATCACCATATAATTGTTTAAAACAAATAAAATAAATAAAGAAAGTTCAATTAAAAATGCATTTTTAATCATTGTTGATCATACTTTCTTACATCCACCACTCTCGAGAAATTTCTACAAAAAAATTTGTCTACCTACACAGAGATTCGAACAGACCTACCTACCTACTTACGACCTAACGCGCACGAACGCTACCTATTACACCACTATCTACTTGATAATTATTGATAAAAAAAATGATTCGTGCATATCCAATCCGGAATATAATCAATAACGTCAATATATAATCTATGCGACAAATCTTTTAAGGTAGATCGGTGAATTTGAGCCGTCCAAGATGAAGGGCTGACAATTTTTGTAGTTACACATAAATACGGGATGAATTGATATTTGCAACTTGAACGCTATTTACCATCTAATTTGGTAGTAATTATTTTGTAAAAATCGACTGTTTCCAGACATTTATCCCTACGAGCATAAAAAAATCGTATGCACGTCAAGACTTATTGAATTTTTACATTCGGTATTTCCAAGATTTCGTAATAAAAAATTGATCACTGTATTCCGCGAATATTCCTGAATATAAAAGTGCTTGGGTTTTTGGACGTTACCGTTAAAAATCGAATGAAAAATAAAAAATTATTCGTTGTAAAATGATTGAGATTTCCACAGAAATGACACGGGAAAGAGCGCGAGAGCGCTCAGCAACTCTGTATTCGGCGTCTGCTAGAACATGCCATCAGACGTGACAGTTGGCCAATTTGACTGTTTTCCTTTCCTGTTCTTGAATGTTTTTACCGTATTTGATAAATATCGATAGAATAAATGGTAATAGGTAAACTGGCAAAATCTCTGCCGTTGCGTAATTCCTTTGTGTAAAATATACTATATAGGTTATAAACAAAATTGGCAGTTTCAGCAGACGACAATAACGGCCATGACGCATTTTACAATCCTCTACGCTCGTCAAATTTCAATTATTAAACATTTTTTGAACAATAAAATCATATAAAAATATCCATTCTCCGCTGTTTATATTTCGAAAATAATAAGATTATAATTTCAAAGTCAATTTTGCATTTGCAAACTTTGGTCTACAATAGATACTGCAAAGATCACGTCACCGATCTACTTTAACAGAAAAAAAAATTTGAAATATAAAAAATATCGAATTTTCATATATTACAATGTATCATGTCTGTAACGCTTTCGTGTAATTCAAAATTCGTCTCCCATTGTTTGAACTATAATAAGCAAATACAGCAATAGTCTTCAAATAGCGTTTCACCTTAAAATTTTCTGCCTCACGTGTTTGGATTAATTGCAGTGTACACTGTAAAAATTGATAGTAACATAATAAATTTTGCAGTACGTTTTCGAATCTTGACTGGACGCACTGCAATTTCTAATTTGTATCGACGGTCATTTTCTCATAAGGAAGAACATAATTTTTATATTTCCTAAATACAATTTTTCGTGCACGGAGAGACTTTTATTCAAAAAAATTATTATGTTTTTATTGTAGCGTCTGACTATATTGGCATAATGGGCAGTTTTACTATGTTTATTGTAAAATTACCGGATAATTTACTGTGTTTATTGTCAAATTCATCTAAATTATATCACTTCTTCAGATTGTTTACATCGATTACTCCCACTATGCCGATATAGTCCGACGCTACAATAAAAACAATAATTTTTTGAATAAAAGTCTCTCCGTGTGTATGCCGTTTGACCTTTTTTACAATTTACACTATCAGTAAACAGTACACGGAGAGAATTAAAAGTGAAAAATTACCGTTGCAGCAATAGAAACGGAGAGCAGCCTTGAACGTTTGGAATTTTTACAGTGCAAAATATAAATTTGCATGAAAAAAAAATAAAATTTCCTGTATTATACAATAAATTTTATTTTGCTCTCATGAAAATTTATACTTTGCACAGTAAAAATCCCAAATATTCAAGGTTATCCCCCGTTACTATTGCTGTAACGGTAATTTTCCCCTTTTAATTCTCTCCGTGTATTGGTTCACAGTTTATTTTTCTATGCGTACTGAATATTTTACTAGAGGCACTGTAAAATTAAAATTTCATACGCAGTGGAATTCATCGTTTTCATGCCTAATCTCTGCTATGTCATTTTTATTCTATCATTAAATCCATTATTTTGTAATGGAACCCACTGTAAAACGACGAATTTACAGTTTTCAACTGCATAGTTTGTTTTAGTTTTAATAATTTTTAAATATCGACCATTCATTTTTACAGATCATTTTTTTCCGTGTACTTAAAACACATAACAGCAGTTCTTTTTTTCGCGATATAAAATTTAGCGGCGTTCTCCCCGACTTAGTTTTTTTTCTTCAGTTCTCATTTCGACACGATCAGCATATTGACGAAGCTTTTGAGAGTAGAATTCAAACGCCGATTATTTCACGCGTCAGTTTAGTTTGTTATGAGTGTGTAACAGCGAGAATTTTATTGAATAATATACACACGTCGAAATGCAATAGTTCGTAGAGATAAAAAAGTCTCTCGTATTGTTTTATTGAGGAAATTTCGCTCCTTTGGTCAGAAACGTTGAGCCATTTTGCTATTTATACGAATATAATAGATGTACACATAATTTTGAAAAAAAAACGAACCAAAAACCGTTCGTTTTATCGTATCATTTAAAAGGGTTGTTACTTGCCCCGAGGGGTAAGTACTTTTTTGGTATGGAGCCTCTTTGGAAAAACAACAAGAAGAATCTTTTTCTGCGCCAGGATAGATCCTCAGCATTATTTTTTCTGCTCCACTTCGGTCGATGCTTGCAGGAGCTCCGGCCGATCGCTCGTCTCCAAAATTGGTCGGACATCTTGAAGAGTCATGTCCAATTCAAAAGTAATCTCATCACCACGCGAACGAATTTCTCCTATGTTGCCTGCACATTCTCGAGGATTTATCTCAATACAGATTTCGGTCGTGGCTCCGGTTTCATCGGCGACCCTCTTTGCCTCATTGCTAACCGCGTTACAAATGTCACACCACAGTTCTCTCTGACTCGGATGCAACGCGGTGACGAGGCGCTCGAAACTCTCCCAATCCATTGTTTCGCTGCTCTCAAGAATCTTTCGATATATCGGCAGAATCTTGAGCAACGGATGTTTTTTTATTCATATAGCAGAGCTCAATAAAAATACAACTATATGTGACAAGAATTACTTTGGTTTTCGGGTGAAATATCTTACCTCGGAGGGGGTAACGGTCGAGGCTGGACCCCCTTGGCTAACAGCATCATGACTCGAAATTTCGTCGTAGAGAATCTCTCTCTGGAATTGTTCTGAATTTTCGATCTGGTAATTAAGACTCCTGGACGAGGACAGAAACGTTAAAGCCGATATTGAGTTTATTCGCATCATCTTTGAGCACGCATCCGTGGAAAAGTGAGAAACGTTGATGGGCACAACAGAACTCTGGCTGTTTCTGTCCCAATCGGGATTTGATGCTTTTTCTGAAAAGTCGTGCGATTCTGGCTTATTCTGAGCGTAATCGTCCGCACACGCGTTACCCTTCTCAATACACAGAGTCGTCTTCAATTCTGATGCATCGTTCATGCATTCCAAGCGATTTCCCTCGCCCTGTTTTGTCGTTATACCATGCGAATTGTCTCTCGAGGTTGTCGAGCGTTCCGCAAATCTAAAACATGATCATCCTCATCGTTATTGCTATTCTTTGCTCTCATCACTCGATGCTGATGAAATAAATGTCTGATTAAAATACTTGTTAATCGCTGCGGCTATTCGAGTCGCTAGATCCGGCGCATTATTCAGTCGCGGATCGTCTCTCGTATCGCAAGGGAGATTTTCCTTCTCGACATTACTCCTATTCCCCAAATTCAAATCCACTGCAACGGTATCGTCAGTAGTGTTCATCCATTGCCGCATCAAATTCTCCGCAGATGAAGAACTAAAGTTTGACGACTCGCTCCCACGCAATTTCAATGGGCTGTCGTTTGAAAGAAAATTGCAGCTCCGGTGAAAATCGACGTCTCGACTGCCATGAAAATCAAAAATAGGTTTTTTCCTAGCTGTTGGTACTCGAAGGAGTGGTGTCGCTGCGAGAAGAGTAGGTTTCTCTGAAAATTTGTAAGGTTTCGTCTCTTGGGAGTCTTCGAAATTTCCTCGAGCCAGATACTCAATCGTTTCCGCAAGGGTCAATTGTTTTTCAGACCCGCCAGCAATATCGGAAAATTTTTCTCGCGATCCCTCGATGTCTAGCGACGGCTGAATCGAATCGTGAGTATCCATCGCACGAGTTTCTCCACACTTCGACCCGACTTTTCTAGTAACGTTTTTTTGCAAACGATTGTCGAACCCCTCGATCGAGACTTTTTTTGAAAAAGCCGCTGTTGATAACCGATTAATTTTTGGTGCATCTCTTTCCCAAGAGCAGGCAAACGCCTCTGATGGACTATAACGACTCTGATCAACGACAAAGTTTCCCGCAAGCTTTCTTTTCATGCCAACACTCGTTTGGATTATTGAATCGGTCTGTCGTTCGGCGATGATTTTATCGCCAAATTTTTTTTCAACCACAATTTTTTCAAGTAGAGGTGGCGTTTCCAAGCATCTGACAACTCCACATTTTTGGCATTGTACCAACGTACTATCCGTCTCTATACACCGATCAAATTTCTTATGATCGGAGGCCCACTCGTGTAGTAGATTTTGAAATCTCAGCACAATTTCTCGGCAGCAAGACTCGCTCGAGTACCATGCACTCGTTGATTCGATATCGTCGGGTCTCAGTCCATCCAGAATTTTGTGCAGAGCTCCCAATTCGATGAGAATGGTCTTAGCCGGAGACGAAATTCCTGTTTCAACCGAGCCAACATTTTCGACCTTTGAAACGCGCTCACATTCCCTACTTCCCATTTTTGTCGCATTTTTCTTGTTATTCGGACAATCCGGAAGAGCGTCAAACGTTGTTTTCGGAGGATGCCCATATCTCGACGTATAACTACTGTTCATACTCGATTTCTTCGCCATTGACGGTCGCAGATTTTTTTCTGCGTCACGATCGAGTATACTCGTTGTTGGTGGTATTGGAACATCGTCGTTGTCGCAAATAAAAGATCCAAGTGTTATTTGTCTAAACGGATTATCTTTTTCTATATTAACTCCATAGCGAACGCCCGATACTCGTTTTGGGGGAATCGTACGGGGACTTTTCGTTCTCACCCGTACTTTCAATAGTATATTACTACACGGAACGAAGATGCACTGCGAAGGTGTTTCCTCCCGCTTCTTCAGGATCGCTACTCCTCTTAGTCACGAATTTACGCAGTTACCAAGCTACCACGATGTCTCGTGCCCTTTTTGCAATTAAATCTGGGAGGAAAAATATTTTTAATAATTCGACGACGCGAGACTCACCGAAACTCACCGATGACGCATAACATCGAATTAGACAGGTGGGTATGGCAAAAAGGCATGAAAAAACGGTCGAACGTGGGTCTTTTTTTATTCGAAACTTTAACCCGTGGTCGAACGAGGTTCATCGTCGCTCCTTGGTTCAGGGTTCCCTAATTTTTGTGGGTTTCACCTTGTCTTGGGCTGATGGAAACAGGAAAAAACCGAAAAGAAACAAAACGAACATGCCAACATTTTTTCGAGCGCTGTCAAGAGTGCGAGCCTGCATATCGAGCGGCTCGAATGAGTATCGCTGATAAAAAGCAAAAGACGCACGATTCTAAGCGGTGCTGCTGTATAATTCTTTTTCCATACGTCATGGTGGAATCCCGAGTCGGTGAAATTAAGAATTTCGCGACAGAGATAATTGACAAAGTTACTCTCGGAGCTATGGACATTGCGGACTCGAACTGTGATGATGCTGGTAAGAATAAAATCGAGAAAGCAATTTAAAGATTTTGACGTCAAAATCAGAAATAATTATGGTTGTTCGACGTTTGGCAGTAGCGGGTTTAACGTCAAGTGATGCTTATCCTACGAGCTGTGGACAATGCGGTGAACCAAAAAGTCGTAATCGATCTCTGCGTTCGGCACGTCGAAGCAGTGACAGAATAAAAAAAAAATGTGCCTGTGACGAGCAGGAAAAATCTCAAAATCTCAAGATGAATTTATCATCGGACAACGATCCCAAGGTCAACGATGAGATAACGAATGAAGAAATTCGTAAAATAGTGGAGGGTCTTCGAGGCGTCCAGATAGGTGATTCGAAGTTGGTCGGGCCGGCAAAACGCGTGCCCAGTCTTGAGAGACAGATTAAGAGAGCGATTGTCGAAATGCAGAATGTGACTCGACAAACCACGGAAACGAGTGTTGATGCTCAGGGCGATGCTGGCGACACCCGGAACCTTTGCCAAACCGTCGCCAGCTCCGTAATTGAGGTTAGACAATTAAATAAAATCCATCCAAGACATTCTTGTCTCACTATTATGAAATTCTGTAAACAGGTGATACCCGACGCGGATCAAGTTTTGCCAGTAAAAATAGCGAAACTCGAAGATTGCTCGGACAAACGACAGAGCGAGAATCAGATCCGCTTGTTCCGTCAACCAAACCAGCGGCTTGAACCGGAAATGTCGAAACTCCGCTCAACATGTTTCCTGCATCGAATGATCAGAGAACTCGAGGACGCGGAGGCGAATCGAGTAAATCTTCTGGCTGGCTCTGCAGTTACAAATGCGGCGGCTAGTATTAACGCTGCTTCGATAAGCGCAGTCAGCCAAGAGCGGATAGCGGCGTGGGAGGAAAGCGAAGAAAGATTCATTCGTACTATCGAAGGATCCAGGGAGGATGACAGCGAAACGAGCATCGATACTGAAATTCCATCTACAATCGAAACTTCATTCGCAATTTACCCGATCGAGAACGCACCCCTCAAAGCGGGTGTCGTTCTTGATGTGCAAATCGAAGAATTGGAATCAAAACCGACCTCACGACCGGCGACACCGCCGCTACTGTCATCGAGCGACCCCCCGGAGGAGCAACCTCTCGAACTGACGGAGTCCATACTATTAGCAAATCCGACGTCTCAGGGAACCCTCGAAAGATCCAAATCAAAAAATAAAAAGAATTTAGCTGGCAGATTACGAAGATTCTTTTTATCCGCCTTCAAACGATCCAAAGATTGACTACATCGAACCTTGTGTACTTTTCAGGAATACCATTTTTACATATTAGCTATCCGCCTAACGCTGTATTAAACTTTTATACATATCTTTTATATTTATGGTTGTTATTATACCAACTCGTGCTTTCAACTTTATTCGATTCTTTTTTTTTCTCATTCAACATGCAAATCACGAATCGAGATAAATTTTTGTATGATCGACGGTCATTAAGGGCGATCATTGAATCGTTTTGCGTAGATTGTTCAATCGTTGAACTTTCGTCATCTCACGCATCCTCCCCCTTATTTTTCTCTCTCACTTTCTCTACCTATATACTTTGAAGATGCTGATGACGAGAAATGAAATGATCGTATCGAAGTATAATCAAGTATATTATACCGCGTTAATTGAACTGCGTGCTTATTAAAAGACAGTTACAGATTTTTTCATCATTACCACAACTGCGAAAAAGGTGCCAAAAGATGAATCATGAATTCCGATTGTTATTTATTCGTGAGCCAATTCCGAGACGTAGAGACATTTAAAAATGAGATTCCATACGATTACGTATGGAATTTCATGGCGAGCGAGAATGACGTTCTCCTCCTACGATATCGTCGATCCTATTGGATCAACGCGTATACACAACCGAGAGCAACGAAAATAACTACCTCGAGACTGCGGAAAGTTTCGGAATTGGCCGAGAATGGAAGGTGCGCGCACAAGCTTTTGCGAAGAATTTCCTCTCACGATTACAGAAATAATAACATTACGAGACAGAAAGTAGAAGGGAAGAGAACGAGTCATCTCGCGGTATGACGAAACTCGATACCATGTTTTCTCGATGCAAATGGAGAAAAATTAAAATCCAGTGACGAGAAGTACGAGAACACCTTGTGCCCCGACTATCGCGTGATTTTTAGTAAAGCATCCTACTCGTCAGCCTCGAATCTCTCCTCGTCTTTCCTCTTCCTCCCCCGCGATTCGATCGGGGACCGAAGACGCTCGATGTATTTTCAAGATGCGTGAGCCTCCCAGGCTACCGCCGCCGCCGTTACTACTACACAACGCCTCTGGGGCTTGATCGTGTAGAAAAAAGTACAAAAAGCCCAAAAAGCTCAACCGTCTTTCTCTTTCTCTCTCTCTCTCTCTCTCTCGCCGTCGAGAGAGTAAATCGACAAGCCTACCACCGCGAGCAAAGACCGCGGTGACCGGGCACGATCTGGCAACCCTGACACGAAAATAAAATTGCCGAAAACCAATTATCGTAGTGCTCGGAAGCTCGAGCAACTAACGAAGGTCCTCAAGCTGTTTTTGGAACGCAGCGTTGCCACGACGAGTAATGCTCTCCCTTGCCTATATACCGTTCCTCGCTCTTTCAACTTTTTCACTCTTACTCCCTCTCTCTTTCTCTCTTTCTCCATCCGTGATTCTCGGGTTCCCCACGAATGCAGCGCCCTCTGTCGTAATAAAATGAATGTGCCTGGTACCTGCTGGTCGCATTTCTGGTTCAAGCTCCGTTCGGTGAACATCCAGAAGCCGTCAACACATACTCAACAGCAATGGCAGTGGCAAGTGGCAGATTTTTGATCCCTTTTTTTTTGTTTTTTTTTTATCCAGTCAGTCGATCTAAGTAAAATTTATCAGTTTTATCGACGACACGTACAAAATTAACAAAATACATTTTTCTCGATATACATTCTGTTTTGTAAACAATCAAGATTCAAAAATTACGTGTTACGTGTAATTGGTTCTATTTTATTCGTTCTTTTTTCAGGCGGATCTTAGTCCCAGGGAGCTCGAGAGTGAGTAAAAAATACAGGATTACGATCATTGTGATTTGTATGTTAAAAGAATTAAACGAAACTTCAGTGCGCGTTGGTCGGTTCGTGAAAGAGAAAACGATCGACAAGTTCATTTCAATATAGAAACAGTCGCGAAATCGTGTACGAAAACCGACGCGAAAAGATTATTCGGTGCAATTGTAAACGTGACAATATTACGTAACCGCGGGGCGAGTGGCATTCCATTACGATGAAAAAAAAATCTCGAAACTACTTACTGGGGGTAAAGATCAAGGTAAATTTTTGAGATAATCCGCGGAAACAAACGGGACCGGAAAAAGAAGAACAAAAAAACAAGCATCGTTGATAACTTGCATAATCGTCGGTGGATGATAGCCAAGAGTCGAATTGTCAGAGGTGGCGGTAGCCCGGTGTCAAAAATAGTTCAGTCTCTGCTCTTATATGGCTCGGTAGGGGTAATCTGACCCAGTGCTCGAGGAAGCCAGGGGGGACGGACGAGCTCGCTCTGCTGAAACCGTCGGTTCCGAAAATAGGAGTGTGATATTTTTAAACTATTCACGCGATATACGATCACGCACGCACGCACTTTTACGCGTACCTATATACATACTTTATATATATAAATATATATACATTATTTTGGTGCTTCTTTAAGACAGCTATCGCCCCTCGCTCATCCCCTCTAAGAAGAATGAGGAAAAAAAACATTGCCCTCATTGCGCCACTCGCCGCGCCCACGCACAGGGCCCTCCCCCGCGCATTTGCCTTAACTTCCGCAACCCACCCAATTTTGGGAATTCGACAATAGCGCATCATCAAAACGATGCTGCCGCGAAAAGAAAAATAAGAAAAAAATCTCTGCTATTCGGAAATATGAGACGGGCTTCTTTTTAATTGTACACGAGTTTACATTTTTTTTCGAACTTTGTACATTTTTTTTTCAAAATGCTTGTCATCCTTATAAATTCCATGCTCTTGGAGCAACCGTCCGGACACAATTTTACGTCAGACGAGCGAATCTGGAAATTGTTCTCTCCGCCTAATTTTATTTACCGATCAACGCGGAATTTTAGTGAAATCGTCATATCTCATATACAATATTTTGAATATATTTCCTGTTTGTATACGTATATCGCGACACTGGATCGAATAGCTGGAATGTTCGCGCATTGAATCGGATTAAAGCATGTTTTTTTTTTCGTAATACGAATATAACCGATAAAATGCTTTATCTCGTCAGAGTGCGAATTCGCGTTCTCCATCTATGACGCTGACGGCACGAACGTCATTGATGCGTTCGACCTCGGCAATGTACTCCGGGCCCTCAACCTCGCCCCAACCAATGCGACGATCGAAAAAGTCGGCGGTACCCAGAAACGAGGAGAGAAAAAATTGACGCTGGAAGAATTCTTGCCGATCTACGCTGATTTGAAAGAAAACGATAAGGACCAGGGTGGTTATGAAGATTTCCTTGAATGTCTCAAGCTCTACGATAAGGCCGAGAACGGTTTGATGCTCGCGGCTGAACTCTCCAACATGCTTCTCACCGTCGGTAAGAAATCTTTCGATTTTTCTCGATATCGCTCTCTTCTCTCTCCCCCCCCCCCCCCCTCTCTCTCATTCATTCATTATCACTCGTACTGGATTTAATTTCATCAGGTGAGAAGCTCGACGACGCTGAAGTTAACCTGGTACTCTCCGAGTGCATGGACCCCGAAGATGAGGATGGTTTCATCCCCTATGCTCGTAAGTTTTTCGCAAATGTCTAGAAGTACAATCATGTACCCAAGAAGCTAACGATTGAAAAAATCGGTATTTAACGTATCCAAGTAATTGTAGTACACGTTTGAGCGTCGAGTGAATCACCCAGTAGTTAAAGTTAAAACAAAAACAAAAAAATCCTTCACAGAGTATATACGCTAACAGTCGTGGCCCCCTCGTGACGGTAGATAGTGAATATATGCCCTTTTTTTATCATATCCAGCACGGTACAGTAATTTGATTTTATTTCTCTTTTGTATTCATTCGTCGTCCCGTAGCTCCAACGAGTATATCGTAGAAAAAGAGTATCATATGCGCAACAAGTTGAAAATTCCGGTTGTTCGTGTTCCCTCCCTCGCCCGTTTGCAACACGATAGTCCCACGAGCGTGCAAGGTAATTCAAGATGCCACGGCGGAGAACGCCGGAAATACGGAAGAGACGTTTCATTTTTTTTTTCTTTCCTTTTTTTACGCGTTTCGAACATCCCTCGCTCCCTCCCCCAACTCACGCAGTTATACGCTCTTTTACACCGGGACCAATGAGGACCTGCAGCGAGATGCTCCGAATCGACCGAGAAAAATGTCCACTCTCATCTTTTACCAGCTCGTACCACCGTTTGACGTTTCCCCTATTTGTCATGTTTTCTATTTTTCAGCATTCTTGAAGAAACTCCTTGCAGCATAGATTACGAAGATAAGCGGCGAGCCGAATCGAAGATGATGTTACCGTGAGTAATTCCCGTAGAAATATCCTCTCTCTGTTTTGGCTTTTATCTAGTAATCATGCTACTTCCGCTTACTTCTGAGGCTGTTGATTATTGCATAATGGGTGGATGCCGCTGTCAAGCGTGCGCACCTCCCGGAATCTGGCTGACGTCGAGCCTTCCAGCTTCGACGCTTCGAATTCGACGAAATGTTTCATTCGATTAATTTTATTTTTATCGCCTGTGCCATTAACGATCGTTCGTTTGTTGTTAACGTTTTTATTCATTTTTTTCTCGTCTATCGTGGCAGCGACACGGACCAAATCAGATCGCTGTATTATCGAGAAAGGCTTCTCGATCGTGAGACTCGTTTGAAAAATCGCTCAGCCCTATTTTGTATTTAATATGCTCTCTTTCTTTCTCTCGCTTTTTCGTAGCTTTTCTTCGACGGATGTGCGACAAGGCCGCTCCGGTCGACGACTAGACCACGATAAGCCTGACGGAGGTTGTCGCGGCGACAACGACGATTTACCAGCGGCCGTTGAGCACCACCAACGTTCATAAACAGAAGAAACAAAACGAACAATCTCAAATTCCCGTTGTTGAAAATATTATTTAGAAAAGGAAACTCTCGATGACGTCTCTTGGACGCCAAGAACAATAAAATATTTTTCACAAAACTCGGAACGAGCTTAATAGGCGAAAGGTGCAAGTCCATCGCGAAAAAAAGATTGGACGATTATTGAACGGGGGAGCCACCGAGCAGGGCGTCACGGGGAACTTGAGAAGGTGGCCCTCGTCTTTCTTATTCCCTTCCGCCCTCGCTCGTACTCGCATATATCTCGCAACCGACCAATTTCGCAAAAAAAATATATATATTTAAAAGAAAATAGAAAAAAAATCATTTTACAACTAATTTTACAATGCATCGAGACGCAACAACGAAACAAAAAAACAAAAACATGCAAGCGCCTTGTCGAATTTGGTTCAAGACAATACTGCCCCGAGATAGAGAAAGATTTCTGCTCGTTGCTAATTTCGCAGTTTTGTGTTGAGCCGAACCCCGAACGAACGCGTTATTTTACTTACTTCTACATTATAATGTATACTTCGAAATAACTACTACTGCTACTGTTACTTAAATAAATCGTACTTCTCGAATGTCCCGGAAGTGCCAAAAGCCACCAATCGTTGCACAATTTGTTGTTTTTTTCTACACGCTTCTAACGGTAACTTCTCCGTTTTTGTTCTTAGCCTAAATTTGTATGTTCCATCTATTCGAATGAACGGAAATGTAGCATGAGGGAACGAAGATCAAGCTACCCTGATTTGTCTAAAAATGCTTTTTAGTATTGGATGAACCGATGGTAAGACTCGAAGCTTTTACAGGATACATTTAATCGAAAACAGCCGCGCTACTGTCGGCGAGTTATCATGAAATGATTCACGTTCGTTGGTAACGCTGAGCAAAATAATCGTCGCGCCGACGTCGGAGGTCGCGACGATCGTCGCGGTCTTGCGGTTGACGTCGGAACGACGATCGACGAGGGCCCTTTCAAACGCGTTCGAGCCACGAACCGAGCAGCTTCGCGCCCGCTCCTTCTCCAAGCGCATCCAATTGTTATACTCTAATCGCGAAATACGTTTACGCGGATTGTTATCTTCGACAGTTGCCTTTCTCCGGTAAACTTTAATCCATTTTTTTAGTTGGATCGATTGTGCATCGTTTGTTGGGCGATAATCGCCGCGCTCAACGCAATTGAGCGCAATTAGGTACAATGACGGACGTACGAGCCAAACCTGCCACCGTCGCCGGTGACAGTGCCAGAGGGGACAGAACACGGATCGGTGAGTCTTTACCTAATTAAAATTATTACCCAATTCTTCCTTATTTTCAGTTTGTCACTTTTTCATTCATCGAGATACGAGCTCGAGTATTTTTCAACTGCGCGCGTCGCCACTCAGAACGATCACCACTGTGAATGCGTTAAAAGAGTAAATAAAGTATACACACGAACTTGCTTTGCCCACAAATGTTCTTTCGCGCTTCTTCCTGGTCTCGTTCCGCACGTTGACGGATTCGTCGATGAAGGGTTTCTCCCCCCTGTATTTGTATAGACCACTTACGCGTTTTTCCAATTAACCGGCTTACATTACGTTTATGACACGCGTGCGCTCTGCTCATTCGCTCTCGTTACGACCGAAAAATCCACCATTATTACTTTCTTTTTAGCCTGTACGGTTTCGTAGATTCGTAGGAAAGAATTCAAACACCGATTCAAACAGGTGTCGGGAGCCTGACCTCCCCCCTTCCCCTCGGTGCATTGACGTCGGCCTCAATTCTGAGACAATATCGAACTGATCCAAAAGATCCAAAGCTCGGTTGAGTTTATGTGCCATTGTTTTTTTTGCCGTTGGTTCAAATATTAATGCAAATTTACTTCCGATTCTGAGTATGTACAGTTTAAGATCTCAAACGACCATTCGGTAAGTGAGATCGTGTGAACACACCTGATAATTGTTTTGTTTTCGG
Organism: Rhimphoctona megacephalus; assembly: GCA_963989365.1. Lineage (NCBI taxonomy): Eukaryota > Metazoa > Arthropoda > Insecta > Hymenoptera > Ichneumonidae > Rhimphoctona > Rhimphoctona megacephalus. The sequence continues at coordinate 55,938,121 of OZ022414.1, forward strand.
TTATCCACCATCTATTCAATGTAACGGAAGAATCTCTCAAATAATTATTCCATTTTCTATGACACGACCAAGTGGTGCGAAGTAAAAACTTTGTTCCAGGCAATTGTTACAACTGTAAGGCACTATTTGCGCGAGAAAAAGACGTTTGCAGGTTTGTTTTTACCGATACGAAGAAACCGTGTGTGATCGTGTGAGATTGACCGTGAGAAAATTGCGAGTCGCAAAGATGCGCGTGGGAGATGGAAAAAGTTCTCCCGCTACCACTTCTCGCTGGCTGTCTTTTTTCTATCTCTGTCTCTCTCGGTCTACCTTGAGAGAGAAATAGAGAGATAGATAAATGAAGTGAAAAATGCACGTTGCATATGTGTAGTTTCTCGCGACCATGGATCCCCACTACACAACGGATTAACATCCGTAATTGCGCGGCTCGACGCTCACGAGATTAAATTTTATCGCACTAGTAGCCCGTGTGGAAAATTATTAGGGCAGCCCGAAATAAATCTGAGGCCGGTAAGGGCTGAAATGTGGATCCCCTTCTAGGGACGTCAACGCCACAACCAAACAAGGCCCTAGAAAGGGAATAGCAGGGCTGGTTGTGTTTACAAGAAAAGGCTTCAGTGAGGAAACTTATTGAGGATCTGGGCGGGCATTGTCAAAGTAGCATTAAGTTTATCGCCCTAATACCGCCAGTCCAGAACCCGATCGGGAAATGTCAAGTTCACCAAGATTATTAAAAAATGGAGCGTTTGAGTTAAATTTTTGAGGATCTAGTCCGTCTTCATCGGAGTAGCTCTCATTAAAATAAATTGTAATATTTAATATCAAAACTGATGTGGATTCCTTTGATTGGACGAAAAATCTAAATCTCCTTTTTTATTTCAATTCACAAACAAATGTATTTTTTTTAAACAATAAAGCTTATTTTTGCAACATCGAATATGTTTAGTTATTTATTGGCAATTAGAAATAATTATTTAATAATAAATAAATGATAAACAATCATTATTATTACATATTAATAATAAAACATAAACCATAATTATATTTATTATTACATTAATCATATAATGATAAATATTATTCTATGTATTTTTTTATTAATAATTCAATTCATTATCGAGTATACTTGATATTATTGTTATTGTTAATTCGAAAAAATTTCTCAACTAATCGTAAATAATAATGTAATGGGTAGCGTGCTTGCGCGTTGGGTCAAAGATCAATAGGTAGGTCGGATCGAATCCCGGTACAGATGAGAAAGTTTTTCCGAACAAGTTTTGATATCCGGAGTAGTGCAATTACTGAAATCAAATGAACTATGATCAGATATGCAATTCTGTGAATAAAAAAAAAATATATTTTTATTAACATTTATTTTTTGCTAGGGTTTCAATAGGGCTTCCTTTAAAAGCCCCGAACTTTTTGCCCGGTTGGGCCCTCGTTGACAAAGTGTGATTGGCCCGCAAGGGGTCTTTCGAGCTTCCATATTGGGGCTCTAACAGAGTAACGGAAAAATAATCAGGGCCTAGCCAAACCCCTAACTGAATTTCCACACGGGACGCGTGTGCATATGTATATGTGGGTGCGCTACTTCGCGTCCATCTCGGTTGACTGGCAATCCATATACTCGTCGAGATCAAGTAAAATCAATTCGAGCATCCTCAGAGAGATGAGATGAAAATTGATCATCAAAGTTTAAGAAGAATCGTTTGCCCCACGCGTATCAACGTGCCAGAGTATGCAAGGATATAAAGGTGTAAATTTATAAGCCTGTTTTAAGGCGTTATATTTAGTTGTGTTCGGGAAAATTAAGGGATTTTTATGATTTTTTTAGCCATGTTAACATCATTTTATTAAAATACACTATACAGTATCAATTACTACATATTTTGAGGTACTTTTATACATTTTTTTTATGAAAAAATTTTCACTACTGGGAGAAATATGGCCGTTGTCCTAAAACACCTTTTTTTGAACATCATTCGCGATGAGCATATCTCTGGAACGACTCATTTGAAATCAAGAATCTAAAAAGATTTCGTTATAGTATAATGATATACGCTCTTCGTGAACGAAGCATTTAGCGAAATTTTGATTTTTTAAAAAATGTCGATTTTTCCGAAAAGTTCAATTTATGAGATTCCCAAAATTAGATCTTTTGACACAAAAAAATATAAATTTTGGTCCAAATGAAAATTCCTTCGTTCACGAACAAGCCATTATAATTAAAAATAAGCTCGTGAAAGATTCAAATCTATCGGTTAAATTACTTTCGAGAAATCGTACTCACCGCAACAGCACTTTTTAAAAAACATGATTCCGAGATAATCGCGTTTAATCTGTCTACTTTGGATGCACGAAAAAAACGCTATTTTTATTAAGTTTTTTTTTAGGAATGATGTTATGTTTATTGATATAGAACTTGTTAGACTTAACAAAAACATTCGTAAATTACAAAAAAAAAAAAATATTGATTTTAACCACTTTTTTAGTGTGAAAATGCCAGATAAACAGGAGTCCTCAAAAAGTAGGTACACTGTAAAAAATTTCCGTATGAAAATTAATACACATGTATAGGAAGTTTTTACGCAGATACCGTACATGAAAATTCAGATACGCTGAGGAAAATTGAAAGACGCGATATTTTAATGATATGAGCACTGTTCAGTAAAATTAATATACTTGTGTATTTGAAAAATCATATACATGTAAGAAATGTTGACTTTATGCATATTAAAAACACGAAACATCAACTAATATTATTATACAGATATATTAAAGTTCATGTTACCAGTATAGTAATTTTCAGATTCAAGATTACTAAATTTCAGGGCCCGTATAACGTTTTCGCATTACATATGTCTACGATATTTCTAGAAATGTATCATAAAATTTGGTGATCCTTTTTGAATATTAATATACGAATAAATATTAAATAAATTCAGCTATTATGAGTTTTTAAGGGAAATACATTAATTGATGTACTATTATGTTCGATTTTTTAAAGCTGAAGGTCGAAATCATGCAGACATCTCAAGAAATTAATTAGAGTGACTTATCACCACTTGATGCCGTGGCAATCAAGTCGAGCAATTATCGCCGTAAAATTTTTTATTATAATCTCAACATCTTGTGTTAAGTTTGGTGTTTACCATTTTCATGTTTTACACAATTTTCTTAGATTCGAGCGACTTGTATATATCCTCGTCCGAAGCACGTGCCTCCTATGAGAAAGTCGACGCTCTGCGCCACGCGGTGGCCAGAGCGCGAAGCACGGTGCCCACAGAGCGTTACGAATTTCCTACACTTGTGTATTGATTTTAATATTGAGATTCTTATATTTAATACATAGGCAAATGAATTTTAATACACGGATTTTTTTTTATACTGCAGGGTATATTAATTTGCATTCCCATTTTTGTACCGTATTTTTAAGAGATAGAGTTATGATGGGAAATAACATGTATCGTATTATAAACATTCATGTGTATCTTATTTTTCAGTCAACTGTCAAGAAAAATGAAAATCATACTGTAATTTTAATACATTGTTGATAGTAGATGAATTCAAATACATTTGTATTAATTATCAATCAAACATAAATATGATTTATTTCAATGCATGTCCACAAAATTTTCAGATTTCATATGAATATTCAATGTTATGCATCTTAAATTCCACATCAGTAACCAAAATTTATGTTCATATTTCAATTTTGGCATACGAGTACAATAATTTTCATTTCATATACCCAGTTTGTAAATTTCATTTACCGTTGTATTGTAAAAGTATTGTAAATTTCATATATTTTTTAACAGTGTAGGTGTGCGCTGTTGAAAAAATCTGAACAACGGCCCATCTGAAACAAAAAAATTGAATGATTTTAGGTTTAGTGTGACAGTGGTTATATCCCGTACCTCTAATATTAATTTATATGCAAAAATAACAAAATGGCGGATAACAAAATTAAAAAACGTGTTTTTTTGCATGTTTTTTGCTAAAAAAAATAGTAAAAATTAAAATTTTGCATTAATTCTGGTACGGGATATAGCGATAAGTGTACAGAATATGTGGTTACAATTTTATAATGATCAGTTCAGTAGTTTCTGAGATTTTTTCAACAAGCGGTTCGAAAATGTTGTTTCGAGAAAAACGCGTTCAAAGTTTTAATTTATAAGGTGAACAAGCGCGCTCAGGTAGCGTTCAACGTATGGAAAAATACCTTTAGAATGCTCTGATCTTTCTGAAATTTTCAGAGAATATTTTTAAATATATAAACTTTCGAAAAATGCAAAAAAACAAAATTCGATTTTTTGAAAGTTTTAAAGTAGACAGAGCCGTTAAAGTTTTTAGTTCGCTGCGCTTGGAAACTCGCACTCTCAGGTAAGGCGCGTAAATATATTCGTTCTAATACTCAGATCCTTATAATATTTTGGGAAAACGTTCTTAAAATGATGTACTTTGAGAAAAAGCAAAAAAAAAATCCATTTTTTTTTCAACCCAAACAACTAGATATAACCCCTTAAAGTGGATTCGCGTATAAAAATATCTCGGATTCTCACAGTGTCACACACGACACCGCGTATTTTTACCACATCTCTTTTCTCTCGAGCCAAAATAGATATTTTGGCTTGAGATAATAAAATTCTCATCAAATCGCTTACGTTTAATTTTGAAATATCTCTTCTTGATTTGAACGAGAGGCGTGTATCTCGGCAGTTTACTGACATCCCTATAGGAAATGATAGTTCGATCGTACTGTGTGACGAAATCACCAATCGATTCCAATTGCGCGTTTACGATAAACGGAAAAAGCGGGACCACGAAAGAATTAAAAAAAACCGCAAAGAATCAAGCGGGTTTGCGCGTAGGCTTCGGGAACAGAGGCGTAATTGAGAAATGGGACTGCCACCGGGAAACGTATCGTCCTTGTATCGAGGAGCACGCGGGTCGGATAATTACAGTATTAACTCATCGGCATGATTCTACTACGAAGTTGAGTCGATCTCAAAAATCGAGCGACATTATCCTGTTTTCAACAAAAAAGAAATCATTCGTCGTTCAAACATCTCGCTACCGAAGCTCTCATAAATTACGATGACGACAACAATAAAGACCTCATTTTTTTATCGTGCACGTAATAATCGTAATAAGAACAAAGGCAATTTCGATCGTATCCCGCAATTAGTCCAATCGTACTGCTCTCGCATCATTGCAGATCCGGAGAACGAGGCACAGCTAGAGCGTACGAGCGACAGATGACTCATCTTGAACATTTGTCTGTGATAATCATGAAGTCAAAGCCAATTGACTGAAAAAAAAAACAAATTACAACCATTTTTGGCAATGCGACGAGCAATAATATTATCCAGACAGGGCCCACGGTGAACGGTATCTATGACTGTACACACTGTACTTTCTCTGCTTGAGCGACGATGATGAGAGGCGTTAATAACGAGAGTTCTCTCGATAGCGCCGCATAATCGCAAGCATTTATGCATATTCTCGCGTCGTAACATTCACGAACAAGACGCGCGTAGGAACGCTCTTACAAGTCGAGAAAAATGAGGTCTTTGCTCCTATAACCTCGTCTCTTGATTTAATCCTCCCACAGTGCGGACATTCCTCCACTAATGCTGCCAACACCAGGCACGTGAATATCCCCCTGGCCCCCGTTCAATTGTTTTTAGAAAAAAAAGAATAGGAACGAATATGTACATGGTTAATAGACCAACATTCCGTCCATGACTTTGTCAACAGACTCGTACCTTGCAACATTGATGTCGCTGTTTGTACAATCATAATATCTGCACGAACGGAATCTCAAGCCATCGTAAATCGAGTCCAATACGAAAATGATCTCTGACTCTTGAAGAAACCATGCGAAGGATAGATCACTCTATCGGAAGAACCCTCATTAGACCAAATAATTGGGAAATAAACGGTTAATGCACGAAAAACATTTCTCGAGACGAAAATAAGCGACTGTAATCGATATTCTCGTCTCCGCGAATCGTACAAAAGAATCCCCCGTTGCATCGGTTGGTGCATATATGCTTATACGAAACGAGGAAAAGAGAACAAACGCCAACGACAAAATGGCTCGGCCTTTTCCTCGCATGCGAAGCACGGCCGTTTTGATCAAGTGCCAATGAAGTGGTGCATGGGTGACGTTTGTACAACTCGCGCCGTCTTTCGCTCGCTCGAGGCGCGCGCTATCGACCAAACTCTCAGTCCTCTTCCACTCTGTGCATCATTTGCTCTTATAGCGTTTATAATACGCGATCGAAAGAGCCGAACTCGCGTCGCTCGAAACATCGCCAGAAATCACGACATATATTTATCATAAGACTTAACGCTCGTATACAAATAATACCAAAAATTTGTCTTTATGCAACAAGCGCAGAACTCACTGAGGGAATTATGCGTTTTCACCTTTTTTATATATGGCCGCGGATATTATATCATGAAACTTCGTACGCTCGGAAATTCTGGAGATTTTCGTGCTCATCCCCCTACGCTATTCGCACACCCTCTGACCCAATTTTACCACGTTTCGCCGGGGTACATTGAGCCCTCCGAGTCACTGACCGTTCTCGCAAAACTTGATCCCTACTCCTCGGAACGAGAAGAACTGAGAAGCGAGTACTTAAGACGACGAGGGTATGCAAGATACAAGTAGTTTATCTTTCCGCATGTTTACCGAAGATTGATCGGCTGAATAAACTCAAATCAGCCTAATTTTTTTAGCAAAAGGTTGTCACGATTCTCACGCGTATCCTTTTCATCGTTTAGAATCTCGTAGTAAAAATCGCTACGTCATCTAACTCCGTTCAGACGCAAGGACGTTTTCCCATTCAGTTATTTCCCACTCCGAATGACAGACGCTCTATTCTTGAGCACATCGTCACTGTAACATTGTGTGATAAGCAAAATGCCGTACTCCGTTGAATGATCGTCCAACTTCCACTCGCTTGGTTGGCATGATTATACCCGCGAGTACGTTAAATGAACGCTTTTCACTGAGCCGGGTCAACTACGTCCGTACAATCTCGATTTTTACCACTGTGACTCGCTCGGCCGTGTGCCTCTCATTCCCTCCTAAATTCTTTTTTCTTTTCGATTAATTTCCAGTGTTTTTTTTTTCGATTGACATAAAAAAGGTAAGGGAAAAATCGTCGGTTCAATCAGATCACGAGAAATTGCATAATCATCGCGCGACCGTTTTTCTCGACACTTATTATCGCGGATTAAAGAGAAACGCCGGAGTTAGAGTTGCATAGTCAATGTGAAGCATCAGCGCTAGGCTGCTCTCGCATCGTTAAGTATTTTTTTCTCCTAGACAAAGGAACGCTGATTCAGGAATGTGAGATACGAAAACTGAATGAAAATTGATGATAATGAAAACTTAGTTATTTTTATAATGTAATCAATACACGCACTCTGTATTGCGAACAATACTGTGTCTCAAAACGGCGAGAGTATTTCATTTTTGTCAAAAGATATCACGATCCAAATAATGGCCGCATATGCTTACAACAGTCCGACATATTGGAGAACGTCACACTAAGGTCTGTTGGTCCAAGGGCAAGCGAGAAGCGCGAACAGATTGCAAAACGGCATCCGGCTTTAATGTCCTATGCGTTAAACGAGATATATGCTCGATGACGTCGTGCACCTTGTTATTGCTCGGTGTACACCGAGTCTAGCGGTGCATTACGATATCCGCTATTCTCTTTATACACTCGCGTGTAAGCGTAATCGTACGAAGTCGAGATATACGAGCCCGTAGAAAAACTTGTTTTCTATTTTCAATTTTTTTTGTTTTTTTATTATTAAATCCGCTGAATGAAATTGCAACTATTGCCGAGGAGCCAAACGTTTTACTCTGTTTAAAATATATTATAATTGAAGAAAAAAAACGAAAATAGCGTTTATCATCGTTGCTGTGTGATATAAATCACTCGTTGCACTCGAATCATCGCATATCGAATGAGACGAAAATCTTCTGTACCGCGTACCAAACGAAAGAGTCGCACGAAAAACACTGCTCGCGTGCGCGTGCGTCGAAATTGTGCTGGACCACGATGATTTCGTGAGTCAGAGAGGGAGCGAGCGAGAAGGAAAGTTGAAGGTATACAAAGGGATGCGAGGGCAGAGGCAAAGGGTGAGGCGGAATTGATTCGCACAGAGAGAGGGAGTTGTTCCTCGGCGCGAGAGAAACGAGCCAGCGCTGCTAGAGAGCGAAATCGATAATATAACGGTAGGTAGCGTCTCGCGATGCGTTCGAGTCAGCGTCCCAGCATCCGACCAAGACTGGAGTCTCTCTCCCTCTTTCTTTCAACATACACATCGCCGAGCTCTTGAAAGTTCTCCCCATTGAGTTGAAGACATTTTTTTAATAACTCTTTACGTAATCAAACAAGCTTTGAGAAAACCAGCTCGACTAACAAGGCAATATCTCGTTCGAAAAAATGTTACTTTACCGAGAATGGAGAATCAGGTTTCAAAACGATCCAGAGGACGAGGACACGGAGAAGATAACGATCTTATCTACGCATATGCGTAAATATCATTGAGCGATTGACAATTCGTATCGACAATGACGCGATGGCACGCTTCTGGATTAATATCGTTCCAGACGAGGACGTATCGTTACGTTTGTCCGTCGCGGCGCACCCTCCCGTCGTTCCATTTGATTTATTCGTCTCGATATGTCGAGGCGTAACTGATGATTCGAGAGACGAGAAAAACCATCGGGCAATCGTATGACCGAGGCGGTAATTCCGCCTCGCGAATCGAGACGTTCCTCGACGCATGCCTAATGGGACGGAACAGTTGAAGCTATCTATTTCGTCGCTATATGGTCTCTCTTCCGAAATGTGAAGCAAAGAACACAAGCGTCGTCTTTGCTTCAGGAATAACATTTTTTTGGCGTGTCGCTTACAGAAAGAGGAAGAAAAGAATAGCGGGGGCGAGAGCAGAGCTCCTCAACGAATCTACGAAGCGCATGTATGACGCGGGGAGACTGCTTTGTCCGCATATACGGCTTCCATCAGGATGGATTAACAACCTGGGGGCTCTTTTGCTTCACATGACTCTCCTCTACAGATATATATAGTGTACGAAAGCGGTAACCCTCGGTTTTGCACCCTCACCCTTGTGTGGTACTCGGTGCTTCAAGAAAAGTCTCTCTCGCGCTGTCACGTCTTCCATATTTCGTTCTCCATTGAAAATATTTATTTATTTCACCCTGTTTGATAAATTCCAAGCAATATTCATAAGTACCAAACAGAGTTTTATCAACAGGATTCAATTGCCGGATATTTGCCGGTGCCGCAAATCTCGTCTTCACCCTTCAAATATTCATTTATCTATCTCTTTCGAATCAACGAACGAAGTACAACGAAGCAAGCAGTTTCCTCCCTTGCTTCTTGTCAATGTGCGAGGGGTTGATCAAGTCTCAGTCGGTATGGTCGCTATCTCGGCGAGCCCTCTCCAGATGTTACTTCTTTCTCGTTCGTACCAGCAGCCGAGTTTTACTGACTGTATTGCGGAGAGTCCTAGATGAGCCACGCTCGGTGATGCAGCAGCTGCATCGAGTGCGATAAAGTTATCGATGTGCTCTGCTCTCATTGCAACAGCTCGTTGCTGTTCGACGATCCTCGGGATTGACGAACGAGACTCCTCGCTGCCTCCTCCGCGTATACTCGCCGTCGTGCGTCGAAAGCTCGCGAGAGTTCTTTGCACTCTGGCGCGGATGAAGCGATCCAGAGCCTCCACCCTCTTGAATGAAAAGGGGTTACCGATGCAAGTTTTACCCTTTACCCACCCTCTTCGATCGATACCCCGAGGACACGCGAGGCGGAGCAGCGCTTTTTTTTCTTTTCTTTCTCTTCCATTTGTGTATACACACGTATATTTAAATGTACCAGTCGATGCCAGGAAATTCTTTCCGAATGATCTCGTTCTCGACGCTGCAGCGAATGTACTCGTATATCCCGTTTTCGATTTAAATTTACTCAATATTCAACATTTTTTATATTCACTTGTCAAGATTAAGAGCATGCATAAGACGGTATCATCGATCAGGATCAATAAGTTGAACTAATGCAAAAAATAGCAAAAATGGACAAAGCTTTCTTTGATCCCGAACAGTTATTCGATTGCGAGGGAGCAGGATTCTGAATTTGCAGCTGGCTCTCTCGTAGTCGTGGCGACTCAGTCGGTATCGTATTAACAGGAGAAACCAGTTTAAGGGGATGGGTCAGTCACCCAACCTCACCTCGAATTTTCGAAGTTAAAATTCTTTGATACGGTTTGACCGATTACAAAAAAGCTCTATCAGCCCACGCAGGACGATGGCAAAAATGGACTGACAGGGCCTTTTTGTAATCGGTCAAACCGTGTCGAAGAATTTCACTTTCGAAATTTGCAGCTATCTCTCTCGCACTCATGGCGGCTCAGTCGGTATGACTCCTAGTCTTAAGAGGCCGAAATTTTGGTGTTTTTCGTGAATTTTTTTAACAGGGAAGGAATAATCAGAATTTGTTTAAACTTGGAGGATATTTTATTCATGTTTTCAAGTACACTTTGTAATTTTGTCAAGTCATTTCCACCGGAAATAGTGGAGTTAGAAGCTGCTGTCCATGGACAATCGCCATCCGAGTTTTTTGCTGGTGGGCATTCCTGAAGTCACATTTTTTATCTGTAATCATTACAATTTTCTTATTTCGTTAACAACATATTTCCTAAGAATATGAACCTAATTGTGATCAAAAAAGTTGAAAATTGCATGTTTTTGAGGTGTTTGAACACAATGTCATGTTTTTATACCATGTTTTTTCACCTTTTTTGCATTAAAAAAATATTTTTAATAATAATATCATCTCAGAGTTAGGTTCATATAGATTGTAATTGAATAAAGAATATTCACACAAATTTTTAGAACGATTGGTCAATAACTTTTTGAGCTAGATGCCCACCAATTGAAAAAAAGTCGTCCATGGACAGCAGCTTCTAACTCCACTATTTCCGGCGGAAATGACTTGAAAAAATTGCAAAGTGTACTTCAAAACATAAATAAAATATCCTCCAAGTTTAAACAAATTCTGGTTATTGCTTCCCTGTTAAAAAAATTCACGAAAAACACCAAAATTTCGGCCTCCTAAACTGGTTTCTCCCGTTAAGTACTGGCATTACAATACAATAGAAATGATCATTCCGGCGAGATCTGATGAAACTGCATTGAAAACTAATAGCGTTAAATATGTTTGTGTTACAGGTAAGCGACCTCCCGATCGAGCGACCATCGTCTGTCGCCTGGCTGTAACTCATCTCTTCTTTTTCCACCCTTAATTTCGAGGTATTTCCACCGACTTGTCGTCGAGCTTGTCGCGATTGATCGAAAACGTGTTGCCTTGCTTTATATTTTCTTGGGCTTCTGTGCCGGATGTAGAACCAGACACCAAGGTGCGGGTGCCCGAACGTTAATGTCGCGTGACGCTTGGTAGGAGCAAACAAATCCGAGACCGATTACACGCGCGAGGAAAAAAAAACCTCCGCGAGTATTAGTCACATTTCCGTTGCTTTTATAATAATTATAATTATATTAATTTCGTATACGCGTATTTAAGTCTCGCGCTTGCCCGGAGAAATCCGCGAGGCGAGATTCCTGTCAGGGAGTTTTAAATGAAAAGCAAAGAGAAAAAAACGCCAAAGCGTTAAAGTAGTAGTGATCACGTTTCATCTCTCCCGTATCCCGATCTTACGCGCGGTGCAGCGGCGTCTCCAAGACGCGACTACTCGAGCCTTGCTTCGATGCACCGATAGGATCATCAACCATCAATCGAATCACCGTGGCGAGTCTCTCGATGTGAATGGACCGACTGTCATCGGGCTAAATGTGTACCACTCAGCGATAAAAAGGGAGGCATAAAAATCGAGTCTCCCAGAATCTCGATAAAAAGTAGAGGGGATTTTATGTGTATATAGTTTCACTGAGTAATTTGTAACGCTCGGAAGATCAAAACGAAGCTCCACATGAACGAAAAAAAAGAAGCAACGAGGTCGAGCCAAACCTTACCAAAGCTATTAACGCAAAAGTCAGGGAGGAAACCTCGCACCCGCGAGGGAGCGTGCAGGCGCGTCTCTCATTATCTACGACACACCTGTAAAATTCGCCCCATCCTCCTCTATCATCCTGAAATCTTCGTGGCGGTAATCATCTCTGATTATGATTCGTGCTCCCGCGGAAGCATCCCCATCAATTTAATCTTGCTAATTCGGGGGTGTGCATTTTTGCTGTCAACTTGTACAGTCCTCCTCACATCTCATAGCCAAAGTCATACATAGTCATAGTAATAGAAACTTCAACTTTTGCCAATTTCATTTTCGAGCTAGTGCATAATAGCAAGAAAATGAAAGATTCTTCACGCTTTTGAATCTGAAAGAGCGGAGGTTCGCGGTTGCACGATATACCCAACGTAATACGGTCGTGATTTCGATTAACGAAATATTGGCCCTCAAACTTTTTAACAACTTTTTCCGTGGTAATTACTGATGGTGTTTGATCAGCCGATGTAACAAGCGAAATGACAAACGAGCATTTCGTTGAAGTGATCATCGAAATAACTGTTCTGTCATTGAAGAGGGAATGGTAGAAAAGATAGCCAACAACGAAAAACGATCGATTGGTTACGCGCCGCATCGCGACGAGTCCGCGACGATATACCCCCGACCTTCACCGATTGGCGATGGGGCTGCCGCGGCATCCTCCATTCCAACAAACTCGAGTTTTCTTCTCTCGTATCTTCGCCACCCTCTACGTAGTCCTACCTTTTTCTCTCCTTTGAATTTCTACACGTCACCCGTACTTTTCTATCCTCCGTCGATCTCCCTCTCTCTCCCTCTAACGCTCTCGGTCGAAGACGAAACGGCCGATTGTCGAGGGTGCGGACGACGAGAGGTCGCGTCGGCGGGGAGGGCGGTTCGTTGATGTTATCGAGTAAGAGGCGACGGCGGCGGTGGTACGGGTGAGGTTGGGAACGGTTCTTGGAGCGTACGTTGAGCGCAGGAGCAGAGAAATCCCACCAGGACAAACTGGTACGCTCGCGGGGAAAAGGACGAGAGAGAGGGTGCGCATCGAGAAAATTTCGGCTCGCGACTCTTTCGATCGGACTAGTCTACCGTTCGGACATCCTCGGTAACGGAACGATTCAAACTCTTTGCTTCCTACGCTCTCAGGTAAGCTCGGCCTTTTTCCTTTTTCTTTCTTCCCTCTTCATCGTCCTAACGTGTAAGCCGGAGTGCTCGTTTTAATTTTGCAAAAAGAAATGTAAAAAAAATACTCGTCCATACCGACTATCGATGGAGACCAATGTTGGAACTTTTTTCCGAATTACCTAAAAATTCGAGCGCTCCAACAGACACGCCGGACCTCACCCATGATCCAGAGCGGACATTAGACACGATTGATATTGAAGTACAGTAGGTAAAATTCATGGGTCATCATCAACGAATCGTTGAATACATCGCACGCTATTGAATATTTTAGTCTATTTGGAATACGAATCGTCACGTAACGATCATTCAGTCGAATCTCACCGCACTCACGTACTCGAGTCTCGTATATATAGTTGAAAATTGGAACCTCCAACACGCACTATTTCATCACGCTAGCCCGTTATTTCGTAGAAAAATCTATGTGATAAAAGAAAATCGTACGTCATCATAGCTGCTGTCGATTTGTCGGACCGATATTTCGATACGCAGATGTGGAAAAGTACGTTTAGTTTCACCAATGGATGCAAGTTGTGCGATCGTCTCCTGAGACAGGAAAAATTATCGATGATAGAAAAAAGTGGGAATTACCCCGGGAAAAATATGTAGGACAAATGAGTCGTCTGTCCCACGCGGCCAGCGAATGGATTTTAAATTGATCGTAAAACGTAAAGCGCTGTCATTCGACCGCACGCGTGCACGAGCCTCCTCGTTAAAAGCACTCGTGTTCAGAAAAATATTTCCTGCAGCCAACCCTTAACGAGAATATCGCGAGTCTCGTTTTACTACCTCAACTAGACAACTTTTCCCATTTGATCGGGTAAGATAATTCCACATCGAATATAATGTTGTCCGTTGGATAAAAGTTTCTACATTCAACATATACCGATACGCGCGTAGAATGAACAACACCCGGAGCCCAATCGTACATGCAATTAGTCTTCGTCTCCGTTTTGACGCGAATTGTTTATAGGTCTCTTTGTAATGACATCACGATTGGCCGATGTCGCTAAAAAGTCGCCCACGAATTGCGGTATTAATAAATATAATAAAAGGAGTCGGTGACAGTTCAACCGGGATGATACGTGCTCAACTAGCGGGAAAACGAGGACGCGTGGAAGCCTTTTAAGTTTAAATAACATCTGTCTTGGCGGCGGCGGCCACCCTTTAGTTTATTTCCGTGATTTCTGGCTGGAATTGAGTGAATCGGGCACGAGGAATCGACGAGTCAGCCGGCCTTTATAAAAAAAAAATTACCTCCGTACACACGCTCGGTAGATTTGAAAAAACAAACTTACACCGAATAAACCGTTTATGACATGTTGATTCGATATTTTCTATCCCCCGAGAAGATTAAACCGAGGACAAGCAGACGTTCAAGTGACCCAGTAAACTCGGACACAGAAAAATAATAGTGCTCCACTTGTGCGCTCTTCGCAAACGCACGAGTTAAGCTCTAAATTCTTAGTATTTCCACACGTGTCGTGATGTAATGATTTTTGTTTTTTAATAATAACCTATTTGCTATTTATTCTTGTAAAGAAAAATGGCTGAATATATTAACAAGAGTATTCTGTCAAAAAATTGGAAATTGGATCGACACAATTCTCATAGAGACCTTGTGATTCGAAAGAGATTTGGATTAACATTCGTCGAGTGAATTGAATAGCAAAATACGCGTGTTTCGGGCCGATCAGCCTCGCACGAAACGTTTTTCGTCTCTTTCTTTTCGCCTTTCGTCTATGTAGTATAAATAGCTCACAAAAGGAAAGCAAACTCGCGAAGTTATTGATCGATTTAGTTCATCAATCCGTCCAGCTTTTCGGCCGCAGCATCACGAGCGCTGTAACTAATATCCATAATTCATTTAAAAACTATTTATTTATTTCCTCATTTCGGACAACTCATCGTACAATGCACCTTGTACAGGCGTTTGTTCGGAACGGGATTCTCCAAATGTACTTTTGTATCCGTGGATCGATACGTGAGAACTCTTCCTTCGTTTCTCTCGCGTCTCACGCATATCAACCCTTCGTATTAAACACAAACGGATAAAAGATCGTCGCTACCACCGCCAAGTTCGTGACTGCTCCAAGGTCGGGAAAGCCAGCGAGCTTTCGCCGACTTTCGCGTCTTCTCCAAGTGAAACACGCAACAAACGTGTTCGCGCGGAAAAACTAGCTTCGATTTTCATCCTTTTGTATCCGTTAACCACGCACACGTTGCGTTCACCCGAAAATTCGCGATGGAAACTTCGTTGAACGAAATACAAGAACGCAACGTCGGCGCGACTAACGGAATCCGACGACGGGACATCGTTAAATAACGTAACGGAACATACTCGGTAATAATGCTCTCTGCGTAATACATTTCATTAACTTACGACGTTTTGTTGCGAGTCAGTCGCCGGCTATATGATCGATCCCCCCGGGTATATGTGTGTTTAAATTTTTGATGGAGTTTGATCGTTGTAATTGTCTCGGAATTGGTACTAGAGGCGCGATTGACGATTAATTTAGTGTAAAGTAATAGTGCACAGTCGGGGCCGAAAGAGCTGAAGAAAGAGAAAGTAAGAGGAAGAGAGAGAGAAAGGGAGAAACGTTTACGATCGTGAAGACTAGGCTGGTACACCTTACTTAGATCCAACACGAACTCTTCTCTCTCTCTCTCTCTCTCTCTCTTTGTCTCTCTTTGTTTGAAGAACTCACATTGCTATCATGCCAGAGGTATTTTCTCAAGGCTAATCGTTCGTACCGGGCTTGAACGAATTGCCGGCAAACTCGAACGGTTGTACGAGCTTCACGACGTTAAAAGCGCTCGTTCGCGTGTCTTGCTCCGTTTACGTACGTGCGCCTCTCTAGTCGCTTTTTTTTTAATACCCTCTTCTTGCTCCACGTGTAATCGTTGGCACGTTTGTACACGTTCTCGTTCTCTTTGAGACCAAAAAACTTGGACAATGTTCCTTAAAATACTGAGGGATAGACACTTTCAAACAAACACGCCTTTACGATTAGCTCAGCGTCGATTCATCGTTTATTTCCTCTACAAACTTATGCGGAAATACAAAACAAAACATAGAATTATAATACATATAAAAAACTTACGTGTGTCGGTGGTTGAGGGATGAGAATTAAAAAACAGTCAAGCCATTTGGGTCACGTTTTGAAAAGTTAAAATGAAAGAAACGAAAAAAGGTCAAGAGATACGAAAAGTGAGCAGGCAACTTTTTAATCGCATTTTTCATCCATCGTAATCGCTCGCGTATACATTTTTTTCGATCCTCTGCCAAAACTTTATTAACTGTAAGAGCATCCGCTACTTTGATCACTTTGCCGTCTCGAAACTCACACCGTAATAATCATTATTATTGTTATTATTATTATCATTATTATTATTTTCAAACTTGCTCGATGTAATATTGTCAGGAAAAAATTGTTCTTACGATTCACGAAGATTAGTAGGTAGCTAAACAAAGTATCGCGGTAGTTTTAATTTTGTTTCTTCTATCAAGTTGCTATAGTACCTATTCACTTTCTACGTTGGCGCATGATAAACATGTTTATTTAAAATCGAATCCATCGAACCGACGAGATTCACGATCAACCATCAATGACCACATAAAAATCAGTGACAACCAAAAAAAAAACTCTCACTAAAAATGAACTCCGTTAAGGGGCCAGTCCACTTTGGAGCTACGAAAAAACGGCTATTTTCGCGATTTTTTTTTGAGGATTTTATAAAAGATATGAATATAAAAGTTGTTGGGCTTGATAAATAAAGTCTTAAAATACATTAAAAAAAAATTTAATTCATTTTTATTCATTTTTAAGTACAAAAACTATAGTTTAACGTAACACCTCAAAAATAGGTGGGCTAGGTAGCTCCATCACAACTCGGCAACGGCTTGTCTGAAACAAAAAAATCAAAGTCCACTAGATTCAGTATGGCACCAGCTACAAAATGACCCTCGGATATAAAGTTTTATCAAAAAATAAAAAAATGGCAGATGAAAAACGAAAAAAGTAAAAAAACGCGTTTTTTTCGCAGTTTTTCACAAAAAAAAAGAGTAAAAATCAAAATTTTAAAACCATCGAGGGTCATCTTGTTGCGAATCACGTTTACAATATGTGGTTCAAATTTCAAGAGAATCGGTTTATTAGTTTTAGAGATACGATGGAGCTAGATTTTGAAAACGTTGTTTCGAGAAAAACGCGTTTGAAGTTTATACGCTCAGGTAGCCGAAATGAGGTCCTGACGTTCAGGTAAAAAAAAAAAATACTTAGAGAGCTCGGATTTTCATAAAATTTTGACACAATATTTCTAAATGCATGTACTTTCGAAAACAGTAAAAAAAGAATCGATTTTTTGAAATTTTCAAAGTGGACTGGTCCCTTAAGCGCAATGATGGATTCGATTTTAATAAATAATTTGATCGAACAGAAAGGAGGCTCAGTACGATTATATCGAACGAGTTCGTAGAAGTATCATCGTAAATACGAATTTGTATACGAGATTGACAAATTCGCAGCACTTCGTTCACAATGCAGTAGGTATCATCGTAGAAAACACACCGAGAGCAAAAACTTTATTCGAAATCATTCTTCTCTGCGTTTATAATCGAGGATTGATTAATACGCAACAGGTTAATGGACGAACAGCTATCCGCATCGCGATTATACTTCAAGAATCGTCCGTGAAGGATTATAAGCAATATCGATAAAGAAATAAAAGCGCAAAAATAAAAAATATTACGATTGCGTAATCGTAAATATAAATAAAGGTCTGAACGATGGACTCGGAACAAACGCCACGTGCGCCCGGGGAATCCTTCACAGAACGAGCACCACCGACGGTAAGAATTAACCCGAATCCGCGCAGAGTCCCCTCCTCAAAGTAAACAATCTATTCGCACGAGACGCGATAAAAATCGATCGGCGTTGAAAAGTGAAATTGAGAAAGTATATTGTCGTCTCTGCATGTCGTTCAATGATACTCATTGCGCTCTCTCCCTCTTTTTATCCCTCTATTCCATTACAAATTCGATCGACAACGTTGCTCCGCCAGGTTCGAAACGATGTGTGATCGATTTTTCCAATAAGACGAGAACGGTAAGGGTGGCACGAATCGAACACACGGTGGCAGGTACCAAAAGCTCAGAACGACTCACAGTCTCTCAGTGTTAAACAACTATAGAGATTTATAATAGTAGCTCATATCCGATTCTCTTTATGTTGTAGGATTCTCACCTATTCAGACGGTTGAAAATTTCAAATTGAGGATTATTTTCGAAAAAAATAAAAGTCCCGCGATGTAATTTTTTGGGGAATCTTAGAGGGAACACTGAAAAAAACTATATGGTGAAAAACTATATGAAAAAAACTATACAGCCATTTTACTTATTATTTGGAGGCACGCGTCGAGGGACGCAGTTAGGTATGTCTTTAGGCACATATTCGTGCCCCCGCTATCTTTATATTCCTCAAGAAGCATGTTCAGTGGGAAGGGTTGCAGCAAGGGCGTGAGTCTGTAAAGAGTCCTCCAAAAGTCTCGTTATTGAGACACGCGCGTGTACAAGGATCGTGTGGGTGAAAAAAAAACAATCGTCAAGGATGGGGTGCGGTGCGCGAGACACGTGTCCTATTAAAATTTATGCAAAAGAGATTAATTTAGGCAGCGTCAGATGTGTACTACAAATATTTGTTTCTTGCAATCAACGCAACGAATTGTCAGGGAAAAAGACTCTATCACTCGTGATGCGGTTAGTCCGCGTTTGATCCACGAGTACGACTGAAGAAAAATATTTTTGTCACTCCTCGAGCAGGTAAAACAAAATCCGCCATCATTGCCACCGAGTTTTCAAGCTCGACCTCAGGTCCATCATCCACCGTTGTCACCGAGATTTCCAGCGAACGAAGCGTCCGTCATCCCGGGTGGCCGGCCAGGAGTTCAACAGCCTCGACTTGGTCATCGTCCCGAGGCAAGGCCGCCGTTGGGAACTTCGTCAACCGCTCCGGTGCCCGGACCGTTCCTTCAGACGAGACCCCCCTTCGGACCTCCGCGTCCGCCTAATCCTCACGGGAATCCTATTCAAGGGCCACCACGATCGCCCAACCCGACTCAAAATCCCCAGATCGTCCAAGGCGGAGGGCACCGTTATCCCGGTGGTCTGACAGGCCCACCTGGCGTAAGGCCCCTTGCGAATAATCCCCTCGTTGGCGCGAGGCCACCTATTTATCCAACGCATCAACAAGCGCGAAACGGAGGCAGCGGCGAAATTCGGCCTCAGAAGACGATCAACGTGGATTCATTCGGTTCGACTCCAACCTCGGCTTCACCGTTTCTTCCTCGTTCTCAAGCTTCTTCTCAGAATCCATCTCGAGTAATTCCCGAAACAGTGCTAACGACAGCTTCACCGCCGAGAGATGATTCAACGCTTATAAGAGACGAAACGAGCCCCGTCGACACACGATCGAATCCTCTTAACGCTAAAGTTTTCAGTCAAAAGAATCTCCAGCAACGCGAAACGATGCAAGTCGCGGACTCTCGTTCACCGAGCCTCGCTCCTGGCACCCGCTCATCCGAGAATGAACGAACTGATCATTTCGAGGACAACGAAGCCGTCAAACGAGGAGCCTCTTCCCGAGTCGTGGACGATACGAAAGGCGAGGACGATGAGGACGAAGACGACGATGATGACGTTGTGGTGGACGACGACGCCGAGAATAACTCCAAATTGCTTTCAACCTCGGGAGCAACCAACGGAGCTGGACCGAACGAGTCGATCCGTGTGGACTCTCCAGGTGCGCAGTCACTCGTTAATTCCAACAACAAATCACCAACACCGGGGCTGGAACATCCCGATCGCTCGAGCCCATCCTCAGCGAAGCCACAAAACGAGCAAGAACGTCCAAGCTCGCGAAATTCTTACAAAAAATCTTCCACACCGAGCCCAACTCCTCCGATCGAACATCCAGATCGTTCGACTTCCGCAGGCAAGATTAATACAAACAACGACAACGAGAATCGTTCGGACCACGAGACTGACACGGATTCGAAAAAAATTTCATCGACTCCTCTACCGGCGAACTCGGCACCGCTTCAAGATCTCGATACACCCACGACAAAGGGACGAAACAACGAAGCTTCCAGCGAGTCCGGTGTTTCCAGTCGATCAGAATCTCGTCAGGAAGAACCGAAGAGTCCCGCTCTCTCGGCTACCAGCGAAAGAAACGAGGGATCCTCGAGATCACCAGTATCGATGTCTCGAACCCCGGAAAACCCAACGAACCTCTCGGTTCCTCTTTCACCCTCGTCCCGACACTCTTCGGCCTCGCCAAGCTCACCGAAGTCACCGAAATCACCGAAGTCTCCTCTCGGTAGCGTGAAAGGATTCGACGATGGGCAACCGCGATCGCTCTCACCGAAATCACCCGGTAGATCGATTACTCCCGCATCGGTGAACTCAACTCCCGTTTCACCAGCGATCAGCAACAAAAGTGCTACAGAGACCGAGAGAAAAAGAGCAACTTTCGCTGACGAGACAGCAACGCCGACCAATGAACCCTTAGCAAAACCGCCAACACCAGGCCCAACTTCCGAACGAGCTCGGACACTCAGCGGCGCTGGTACTCCGGAGGGACAAAGAACATCGTCCATGAAACGCTCAACGTCGGGGCGTTCGATAAAATCAGGTTTCTTTCGATCCTGCCGAGATAATGCCAAAGTTTGCTTCATCCTATATTGCTCGGTGTTTTGACCGTCATTCTGTCAATATTTTTTATCGCTTTAAAGTTCAGAAACTGCTCTTCTGAACTTATGGTTTTTATTTCAGTCTTTTTTAATCGGGAGTCTAAAAAAAATGTAAGCGGTCAGTGGAAATGCTTCGAGAAATTAATGGGGGGTTTGCATGCAAACGATTGGTCAAAGCTCGGGACTAATACGAACATTTGATTCGACAGATGCGGGAAGCGAAAGTGGAGCCGAGCGAACAAATCATTCCAACATCCCCGTAAGTAGCAGCTGCACTATCACACAAAGAAAAAAAAATTGCCTACGCTAAAAAGAGAAGAAAGGAAAAAGTAATATTTTGTTCGTTTCTCTTTTTGTAGACGACGAACGGCGTTGCGCTCTCTCCAACCAAGAAATTACCTGCGTCAAAGTCAAGGGAAAACAACGAGAAGAGAACGACTTTATCCCCGATAAAGTCACCGAGCAAATCCGTTAAATCTTTGCCAAGAACACCGGACGCCGCCGTCGGGCCGCCATCAACAGCCGAAAAGAAGAGTCAGTATAATTGGTTGAATTTTGAGCTTCGAGAGAATCTGACGAGTTTACGTAACGATTATTTTTCCCCGAAAGTTCCTATGAACAAAGTTCAGGTCGGAGCAGCTCCGTCACCGAATCTCAAAACGGTAAGATCCAAAATCGGCTCGCTTGACAACGCGAGCTACAAGCCCGGTGGCGGTAAGGTCAAAATCGAAAATCGCAAGCTCGATTTCAGCAAGGCTCAGCCAAAGATTGCAGCAAAGAACGACAAATACATGCCGAGTGGCGGAGACAAAAAGGTGCGTTTTCTTTTGATTTATTCTTTTCTCACAAGCACACTAACGCTCGAGGAGCGTTTTAATCAAACGATGTTTCGATTCGACAGATCACTCAGGTGAAACTTCAGTGGAACGCGAAGCCCAAAGTGGGCTCTTTGGACAACGCGACGTACAAACCTGGTGGTGGTGACAAAAAGATCGAGACGGTTAAGCTCGATTTCAAGGACAAAGCAAAGCCAAAAGTTGGATCGAAAGATAACGCGAAGCACGTTCCTGGGGGTGGTGCGGTCAAGGTAACGCGATAACGCTCGACACTACCGCGCATCTCATATTTTTTTTCATTTTTATTCTTTAGAGCCCGTACTCTGCAAACTAGATGAAATAATTGCATCCGACCAATTACTTATCGTCGCTAATTATTCATTATTGATTGCTTTTTTATCATCGAATATATCGTTTGTATAAACGATACGCTGTGGCGTACACGCTACATGAAAGAGTAAACGAGCGAAAAACTGGCGAGTATCAATTCGTACGGAAAATCTTTGGAAACGGTTTCATGATCGAAAATAATTATTATCAGAATAAACATTGAACGAAAACGACGAAAAAAAAGTTTTTCGCACGAATCAATGCTCGTCCATTCTGAGGATTAGTTGTTAATAAGGGGCGTGGATTCGATCATATCGCGTTAAACGGCTTCATCCCTCGGGGTAGAAAAAGTAAAGCAAAGTTTGACCATTTTCGAATAACATTTTTTATTCGAAATTAACCTTAGAACCCCAACGTAATATTCAGCACCAATAAACCCCAACGTGCGTCGTTCGTGCCGGTCGCTTATTTCACTATGTTATAGTGTACGAAAAAATCTGAAAAAATTCATGAGTCTTCTTTGGACCCTTAACTGAATGATAAATTTTTTTCCATTCGGAAAAAAACATTTTTTAATAATAATTTTTTGCAATAATTGCACACATGTAAGCGTCCTCCGCCAAAAGGCATGGACACGAATGACCCAACGTTGCGGTTCTAGGGTTAAGGTGAGCAACCACTTTAGGAGACCGAAAATTAGATGATATTTTGGTTTTTTTTTATTGTGAAAAAAAAACGGAAATTTCCACAACTCTGACAATAATTTATTCATATTTTCATACATCTCTGGTAATTTTTTCAAGTTATTTCATGCATTAATTAAGGTGTAATCCGCTGTGTCCCTTGGCGTGTCCTTATCGTCATTGTCGATTTGCGGGAATTGTGCAGCTCGCAATTCGCGTCTGAAATAGTCCAACAAATTTTTATACATTCTTGAGATGTTTTTTAAGAACATGAACCTAAATTTCGAAAAAAAAAATCGACAATTGAATGTTGAAACGTGTTTGAAAAAAATGATCGATTTTTAGCATTTTTTCCCCGGCATTTTGCAATAATAAATATGTTTTAAACAATCTAATCTTTCCAACTTTAGGTTCATGTTTTAATAAATTATATTATGTAAACGTGTTCCAAATTTGAAGATGATCCATCAATTAGTTTTTGAGTTATGATTTCTGCAAATTGAAAAAATGTCATTTCAAGAAAAACACGTTTAAAGTTTGAGCGCGTTTGGTAGTCGAGCGGAGAGTCTTTATTATTTATATACATACCGTTAGAAGGAATCCGAATATCGTTTTGAAATTTTCAGGGTGTATTTTTAAGAAATTTTACTAACAATTTATGAAATTAAAAAAAAAATTGATTTTTTGAAGTATCTAAAATGGTTGCTCGCCTTAAATAAATGTATTTTAAGGTAAAATAGCTGATGCAGACTAGTCAAATGAGTGCTAAATTTTCAAAATCAAGAGACGCATTAGCGGCTCGACGCCAAGTATTAAGGGGCCAGTCCACTTTGGAGCCACGAAAAAAAGGCTATTTTCGCGATTTTTTTTTTGAGGATTTTATAAAAGATATGAATATAAAAGTTGTTGGGCTTGATAAATAAAGTCTTGAAATACATTAAAAAAAATTTTTTAATTCATTTTTAAATACAAAAACTATAGTCGTAACGCCTCAAAAATAGGTGGGCTAGGTAGCTCCATCACAACTCGGCAACGGCTTGTCTGAAACAAAAAAATCAAAGTCCATTAGATTCAGTATGACACCAGCTACAAAATGACCCTCGGATATAAAGTTTTATCAAAAAATAAAAAAATGGCAGATGAAAAACGAAAAAAGTAAAAAAACGCGTTTTTTCGCAGTTTTTCACAAAAAAAAAAGAGTAAAAATCAAAATTTTAAAACCATCGAGGGTCATCTTGTTGCGAATCATGTTTACAATATGTGATTGAAATTTCAAGAGAATCGGTTTATTAGTTTTAGAGATACGATGGAGCTAGATTTTGAAAACGTTGTTTCGAGAAAAACGCGTTTGAAGTTTATACGCTCAAGTAGACGAAATGAGGTCCTGACGTTCAGGTAAAAAAAAAAAATACTTAGAGAGCTCGGATTTTCATAAAATTTTGACACAATATTTCTTTTATATTTTATATACTCGAATATGACGGTTTTCGGGCTTTTTACATTTATACAAAGATTAATGCACTAATTAAATGAATTGACGGTTGATTCGTATTACAGCATGTCTTATCAAACTAAAAAAATATTAATAATAATAGATTTGCAAAACCTTCAACTGATAAATGCAAAATTCCACGATGTCATATTTTCATCGAGATTTTTCAATAATTAATCAGTATTTTTCAACCGATTTTAATGCACCATGTCTTATTTTGTTCCTCAAGAGATCCTCTACGAATTCACCATGTAGATTTTTTACTGAGTTTCATCGTTTTACTGTTGCAGCCAATTGTTTAATTGGCTAAAAAAAATGTTCATAAACCAATTACTGTAATTTTCATATTAACAAGTTTAAAACAAAACCTACGCGTTGAATTTGTAGAGGATCTCTTGAGGAACAAAATAAGATGCGGTGGATTAAAATCGGTCGAAGAATACGAATTATTTTTTTTTAAATCTCGATGAAAATATGACATCATGGAATTTTGCAGTTATCAGTTGATGATTTCGCAAATTCATCATTATTAATTTTTTTTTAGGTTAATACAAGATGCTGTAATATACATCAACCTTCAATTAACTTAATTAGTGCATTGAACTTTGCATAAATGTATTTTAAAGATTTACCACTCACGTGACTAGTGCAGCCATATTACCTTAAAATGGATAGTTTCAGGTGTATTCAACTAAATTTTAACAAATTAATATTAAACAAATTTTTACCTAAAAAGAACCAAAAAAAAATCTGGAAATATACTTTAAAAAAATAAAGTTTTATCATGGCCGATTTAACCCTTAGCTACACACTACGGGGTCCAATGGACCGACAGCAACACTACATTTTCACCTTTTTTTCACCACACGCCTTTTCATAAACGTTATAACTTTTTATCAAACGACTTTTTGGCTTTACTGATTGCTTCTCCGGATTGGTGGGAGTTTGACGTTTCGATTCCACTACAATTAAACCTCAATGGACGCGTTTGTTACAATGTTACAGAGCAATAAGAGTCGTCGGTCCAATAGACCGATAGTGTGTAAGTAAGGTACTAAAAGTTATAGAGTGTAGCTGGGGTTAAGGAAGTTGGATGCTCGAATCTCGAAAATCTTGATCTTTGAAATTTTAATAGCACTTTCAAAAACATATTCCGCGTGTACCTGTAAAACTCAAACAAGATTGACCACCTACTTTCTGAGATAAAAAATCGTAAAATTACCTCCAAATTGCACAAAGCCTTATGGCACGTACTGTTGTGACGTAAGAAATGATTTAATATCATGTAGTTAAAAAGATGGTGACTCATTGAAAATTGTATCAAGTACAGACTTATATATTACAGTGACATAGAAAAAAAATGGACCTGATTCACCACGCATGTCATGAGATATCACGAATTAACTTATGAAAATTTATCGAATTTCTTGGGATATGGCCGCTAAAGCCTTTGGAGCGGTAACTTCGCAGAGGAGAAAAGAGAGACAGAAAGAAGAAAGAGGGAGAGGAAAATAGAAAAATCAGGTTGGCAGCAGTGCGGCTAGTAAGCCTATGTATAAGCAGCATTGGAACCCCGGCGCCCCGCGCGCCCTTCAAAGTACAAGCAGAACTTAAAAAAATTCGATTTATAAAAATGTTTTTTGTTATTTAAACAAATTGACGTTTGTCGGTGATAAAAAGGAATGAAAATTTTTCTTCCGCAGCGACCGCAGAAACTTTCACACTTGAAACTAACAACTTCGGAATTCATTCGTTCATTTTTGAGTAAAAAAATTTGTTCGATAAGAAACAATGTTTTCGAACTTTGCTTCACTTTTATTGCCTCTCAGGTGTACGTAGCCCCTTAACCCTAGACTCCTACAACAGGGTCGAAAACAATCTCAATGTTTTTTGTTAAAAAACTTCTTTTTTTGCCTTTTTCGAAACTTTTCTTCGTTTTATACACACGGAGAGAATTTTATACGAAAAATTACTATGTTCGCATTGCGGCGTGGTACCATGTCGACCATTGTGAAGAAATTTACTGTTTTTCTATTCAAAACATAGTAAATTTTGCTCAAAAACGACGACATGGTTCCACGACGCAATGTGAACATAGTCATTTTTCGTGTAAAATTCTCTCCGTGCAGCAGTTTTCAGCATTAAATGTTCACCAAATGCGACTTCGTCATACACCATTCTCTTCATTATCAAAAAACAAAGAAAATGTGTATAATGAAATCTTACTATCGCATACGAGGAAGATTTTATGCTAAAGGAAAGATTAGAGTCGTTTTGGACTACATAGTAGGGTCAACATTCGAAAAAATGGATTGTAGGGATTCAGGGTTAAAGTACTCGATGTTTTTTCAACCGGCGATTGACCGAATCTCATTGGTTATCTTTGACGCATGTTTTGGAATGTTGGTTTCATTTGTTATTAACAATGTTCCACTTGTTGTTCGTTCTCGGTCTTGTCAGTCCTCGTCAACGCCACCGAAAACTCCACAGGATCCGGCCCCAAATAACGACGTAAGTAAATCGCATACCATACGCCCGCAAACATTTATAAATGACGAATAATGAAAGCTCTATTAGAGAGTATGGGTATGGTGTGTCAGCATGTGCATGCTCTTGCTTAATAAAGGTGTCGCACTCTCGTGACAGCAGGATCGATACGCGTACGCTTTAGAAGGAATGTTTCGAGGGAGAGATGGAAAAAAATAACAATAAGATAATAAATAATGTGTATCGTTTCGCGAGCTGTGGCGAGAGTCGACGATGCACGCTTTTCTCAGCACCGGGACCGTTCGAAAAATCGACTTTTGAGTAAGTACTGGCAACACTGTACGAATGAAAAAAGCGCTTTCATCCACGAACAAAGCCGAGCTTCAAACTCGATCAAAACTATTTTATAACCTCAAATAATTCCCACGCCTCCGGTCGAACCCCCGCAGAGCATCGACGATCCGCTCGAGCAGAAGCTTCTTCCCTGTATTGCGTAAGAAAAACGAGTTTTTTTTGCTGCAATATTAGGCGGATGCAGAAATCTCGAGCATAAAGATCGCGAAAACCTCCTTGTCGCGATTCCCTGTACCAAACCATTCCGTTCCGATCCGTTCGTGTATCGCGCGTCTTATAAACGTCTACTCGTGATGTATCGCTAGATCGAAACGCAGAAGATCGACATCAAGGCAGAGAGCAAAATCGGCTCGTTGGACAACGTGAAACACAAGCCGGGCGGTGGTGACAAGAAGATTTTCAACGACAAGGACTATCTGCGACAGACCGGGGGCTCCAACGTCGAAAGTCTAAACGGAAGCGGCGCTCAGGTACGGACCCGGTGACATTCGATTACTGCGACCATCGAACTGGCTCTTTCAACGAGCGATATCCAATTCCACGACAATTCGCGCCTCTACCGTTGAAATTCGTCGATTTACCATCTCGTTCCTTTCTCTCTATTAAGCTTTGCACGCACTTAGCACTGCCGCGCGATTAATACGAAAAAAACCCGCTTCCAGTCCTTCGCCCTTCGAACTAATAACTACACTCTCGAATCTCGATGAAAATCCCTCTTGCGGAAGTATTTCGTTATTTATCCCAGATTAATTTCAATCGTTAAGGTGATCTATCAGTTGTACGGTCGACAAAAATCCTGCTGCACGTTTTTTTCGGAGGCTTGATATTTCAAGAAAGAAAAAAGTTACACGTTGTTCTCCTTTCGTTAGAGAATAAGGTGAAACTTTTATTTCTCTCGAAATATTAAGCGTGTCCAAAAAAACGTGTATCTGCTTTTTAGTTATCTCTCTCGCACTCACGCAACTGATAGAGCGCCTTAAACGAGAGAAAGCACATCGTTCTTTCGGGCTTTTGAGGGAATACGATCGAGGTTCGAAAGCGACAGGACCAGCGAACGAACGAATGAACACGCGTAATTATCGAGGAGAGGATATCGATCGTAAAGAAAAAAAAACAACGAGAATGACGACGACACCGAAAGGAGGACAGCAGTTTTTTAATTTTAGTTCGTTTCTCCAATGTTTTCAATCGAGCCAAATTCAACCGAAGAAATGCAGCACCGCGATTCAAAGAGAATCTAAGGCCCGAGTGAAAAACAGACGAGTAACGAGAGAAAAAAATTGAAAACTCGATCGTGAATCCGTTCGAGACCGTCGTCTGAAGCGCTGTGCATTTTCGGTAGATCGAAAACCAATGCCCCTTGTGATATTGTGTGTCGCAGAGTCCCGTACCGTCCAACGCGATCGGCGACCGCAAGAACGACCCTCTACCGACATCGGACGAGAATCTCAACGAGGAGTGCTAAGCTCAGTTTTCGATCTTTGGATCAATTCGCTCGCTCGCCCTATTTTCATTATTCCTGGATCGTAATTTTCCACGCGTCGACGATACGGCAAAAGGAATCGATCTAGGCCGCTGCCATCAATCGAGAAAACATAAAAAAGCGAGAGAAGAGAGAAAGAACGAAGCGCACGCGCGAGTGGCGGAAATTTCACCAAGCCATCGATAACGGCGGTGAATTGTCGTAGACCGCGCGGAAAAGTATGTAACGTGCTTCGCGGATAGCGCCCGATTTTTTCAAGAGAGCGAGAGATAGTGTTTTACGCGTGTGTCACGCGTAGAACCGATCATTTGAGAAATTCACCGAATAATATTTCACAACAATTAATCCTTCCCGTAATATCGCGATTATCGAAATTTTGTGCAAATATTCGATTCGATGATCGAAATGAAAGAGATAAACCGGCGGAGTACAATACCGTTCAGCAACCAGCTTGGGGAACAAATGAAATATGAATGAAAAATAGAGACCCCCGATGAAAAATAAAAAGAAACACGTGGACGCGCGAGAGAAGTGGAGTGCACGCGCGTGCACCAAAAAAAGCAAATATTGTAGCGCTTGTACGTTTGTTATTGTTGTAATTTCGACTCGTTTAAACACACAAATACGATATTGTAACAATTAAAACGACTAATCGTCCACTCACTAGCAATCACCGCGACGACCATTGATTTATTCCCGAATTACTTTGTAAATGCAAACTAAATTAGTTGGTAATGTTGATCATCCTTCGAATCTGTATCGTCTGTATCACGATTAATTAGAAAAGTCATAAAAATTATATTTTTCTTTCTAGATTTAATCCGGCACAGCGTTGAACGCACCCGAATTATTCTTACCCGCATTCCCGTCTTAATTCCACTCATCCCCACCTCCCGTGCCCGAAAAACCTCGTCGAATAGAATTTTAGCGCGCGCATCGAGCACCCCACCATCACCGACACTCATCGTGTTAACGAGAATAATTCACGCAAGGTAAATGATCGAAAAGAGAGACACGTATCTTTGGCAGCCACTCGTCACCGTCGGCTTCTTGACGTCCTCGCGCTTCCACGGATTCTGCTCCTTCACCGAATTGATTTTATGATTTTTTTACTCCCAGCCCGTTGCAAATTTGACTTTTTTCCCACATTTCTCGATCGTATTCCCGGCAGATGAAGGAGCTTCCGAAGACACCAGCGGAGCGTCCAAATTTCATCAAGATCGAATCAAGTCCCAGGATGGAACCTAATCCTCCTCCTTCAACACCCACTCGAAGACGACGATCCCCGGCGCCGGTTTCCCCGTTGACGCCGCGAGCTCTGAGGAAAAGCCTGCAATCCAAATCCCCGGAATCTCCGAGCGTCAAGCGAGTCACCATCTTCGAGGAGTCTCGAGATGATGGCAACGACGGCGAGGAGAGAAAAAGCCCGAGAAAGTCATTGTCAGCCGGCTCCTCCACTTCCTCTTCTTCCTCCTCTCCAAAAGGTGTTTCGCTGCCAAAATTGACTCGACCGCCACCCAGCGAGATCGCTGCTACGGACAAACGAGAATCTAGCATGAAATTGCCGAAGCTCGTTGAGACTTCGAGCCTCTCTAGCCGAGTTCGCCAGATGCAGTAACAAAAAATCATAAATATTACTTACATTTGCGAAATTTCACCAGAGCAAGCTCCTCGTTGTTACAACGAACTGCTTCCTCGGTATTCCTCCTTACATCCGGACTTTCACGCTCTCGTCCAATAATTATTGATGAAAATCACTTTTTTTACGATTAAACGAAGAAAAAACCAAACTAAATTCCAATTAGCGCGAGCGTGATTGTCCGTTTCTCAAAGAGCGTCCAAAACACGCATGCACAAATGCCCCGCACAATCGTAGATTTCAAATTGGATACGAATCTCGGTAGATCTCCAAAAAGCAACATTTAAGCATAGGACCGTCTTTGATACAGTCGAATGAAGATCAAGTAACGTGGATCTACGGATCTGGTTGATTAATTGATAAAACAAGCAAAAAATTGCACAAAAGTTTGCAGCATACGTTTTGATTAGGTAGACCGAATTTACCCGCTTACGTCGTTGTATTGTACCAAGATTAAACGGGAAAAGACGGTGAAAAAATAACACTCTAAACAAACTATTGTTGTCAGTATTTTCATTGATTTCCGTCGGATTTGGACTTTTCGGAGTATTCGCAAGTAGTACTCGTATCAAAAATGCATTTTCTTTCTTTATTTCTCTCTTCTCTTTTGCGTAATACTACAAACGATGAAAAAATATTCGTATAAAAAATTATAACGATAGAGTTTGGAAAAATTAGTAACGAAGTGTTGATTACGATTGGCATATTTACAAGGGAGTTTAGTCCTTGTTCGGCGGTGGCAGTGGCGGCGGAACGACTTTCACGTCGTTGAAATAGAGATGACCCAACGCTTTTCTCGCCGTAATTCTCTCGTTGGGATCGTACGTCAACAATTTCTGTGGATGAAAATAACGAATGGATGAGAAAATAAACAAAAAGAATTTTTGTTTAATATCTAAAAAAAAAAAATCGGTGTAGATGCGTACCAAGAACAAATTTCTAGCGTCCTGGCCGAAGTTCGGCACCACTTGGTCCAAATCTCGAGGTTCCCAGCGTGGAAATATGGACTTGTAATCTGGAAGTTGTGAGACGCCTGGCCATATGGTTTCGTCGGGTGTTCCAAGCGTTCGAAATATCCTAAAAAGCTGATCAATTTCCGAGTCGCCTGGAAACAAGGCTCTTCTCGTAGCCTGATAACAGATTAAGTTGAGAGAGAGAACAAGTGCAAGGAAAAAATACAACGATGAATGCATTCGTACCATTTCGGCAAAAATGCACCCAAGACTCCAGACATCGACCGCCGCTGAATACAACTTGGTTCCCAACAAAATTTCAGGCGCTCTGTACCAAAGGGTCACCACTTCGTGAGTGTAAGTTCTCACAGGCACTCCAAAGGTTCTTGCCAATCCAAAATCAGCGAGTTTTATGTGGCCGCCCCGATCTATCAAAAGATTTTGCGGCTTCAAGTCTCTATGCAGAATGAGGTGTACGTGGCAGAAGGCTATCGCCTTCAGCAGCTGGTAGAGATAGCTCTGAAACCACACAACCGACCGACTCTCTCTCTCTTAACTCGAGAAAACTTTTTTCCCTTTGTTTATTAAAAGAATATGAAACGATTCATACCTTTACCAATTCGCTCCAAACGTCTTCGTCCATGACAGTCGTTTTGGCGGCATCCAGCAACTTCTTCAAATCCTGATCCAAGTATTCAAATACAAGATAAAGGTGTTTTTTACTGTGCACTATGTCAAAGAGGTGTATAACGTTGGGATGTGCCAGTTCTTTCAATAAGGAAATCTCACGGAGTGCTGTGGAAGGTACACCCTCGCTCTCCCTGGTTCAAATAAAAATTGTCAAAGCATTAGCTTCGCGATCTTTATTTTGCTAGTGGCACATTTATCCGTGTACGTCGTAAATTTGACCGAGACAAATTAGGTACGATTATTAAAAATTGGCGATGGCAGCAGCGATATTACATCTTTATTGTTAAAAAAAGTCACCCTCGAGTCAGATATGTGAAATTTGAAGAGACAGAGTACGAGAACACAAGTTATTGTTATTTGTACATTGAACGAAGCATCATCTCAAAATAACTTACGTTTCGAGACGAATTTTCTTCAAGGCTACCATTTTACCGGTAACTTTGTCTCGTGCTTTGTAAACAACGCCATACGTTCCTTCACCAATCTTTTCAATTTTAAAAAAGTTATCCATGATCACCATAATCCGGTAATCACTGGATGTAAAGTTATTTTTTGATTTTTTTTTCACTTTGTTTAAGTTTTTCGCGAGGAAGAAATATGTAATCAGAGACGCGCGCGCGCCCGCTCTAATCTTCTTCCATATAGCACATGTTACATCCGTTGGACTACACCATTGATAAACTTGGAGGTTAAAAGCTTGAAGAGAAAGAACATACAAAAAGAGCCTGAAAAAGAGCTTCGGAAAAACGATGTCATCGAACGATTGTTCGTAGAGCGCAACGGCAACAAGTTTGTTGTTACACTTTGATCGCAATTCTGTGCGAGAGAGGGCCTCTCCGGACATATCCCGCTATTGCAACGACGACGGATAACTTACCGACGCACAGCGCCAACTTGACGTACGAAAATTGACAACATTGAAAGAAAACAACATTCGTACACTCTCGTAATTTATTACACATGCATATATGTCGTTGCATATACGCGCCGCGTATGCGTCGACGAAACCGAACAAAACCAACATAGAAATCTCGCGAATCTCTTGTTCTGCTATGGAATTTGTGTAGAAACCAGTAGAAACGTTGCGATCATTGGTGGCCTTTGCCGTCTTTGCGGGGGTCCATTCCATATATTCTACATATATATCCATAAACGTGATATTTATATGTTAGAATCGTGTAAATCGTACAGAAGTAAAGAACTGATTACCGAAAACACCGTGGCATTGCGAACCATCTAGAGCACATAAAAGCGTGAAAAAAAATTATCTCATCTGGAGTTGATAATCAAAAACATCGAGAGAACGAAATAAGAAGCACCAAACCAATACTGTGCTCGAGTGTGCAGCGCGTTATGAGCTTCATCCGAGCCGACCGAGTTTACAAATTGTTCGCGATCGACATAACCTCTGCTTGTAATTATTCATATTATTAGAATATTGAAATTTATCGTCCACTGGTATCGAGTGATCGATGATACGCGTTCGACACAAATTTTTGGCAAAATAAATCGCAGGAAGTAAAAACAACAGTTGAATGCCGAAGAAACATGCTGAAAAAATGTCCATTATGACCGAGAACAATGTTTACGAATGTCCGGGCGAAAAACACGGATCGAGTGACAAATTGTGTCTCCGCGTTTACGAAAACTCTGGACAATTCATTTACATGCCAAAAATGGATGATGACAGCATGGAAACAGAGGTAACTTATTAATAATTTAATCTCATTGCCGCAGCAGCCCAATATTGCATAGAAATTTATTGAGTTGTCAAAATCAGTCAAACATCGAGGAACTGACGAGCCTAGAGAAGAGCGGTGCGATAGCAGAGGATGTACCTAACTATCACAGAGCACAGCACTCTCTGGTCTACCATGGTGATCCGATTGACGATCTACGAGAGGGCAAAGTCTGTCACAATTCCTTTACATCTTTGGATTCTTCCAATCTCAAAATGGAAGATCAATGGGAAGATGATAATTCGTACGACAGCTCAGCCATGGTATATATCCAAAGTTCCCCAACTCGCATTGCCTTTGCATCGTTTGCGATAAAATATTTATTCGTTCAACAGGAAGACAATAGTTTTGAAGAAAATCAATTTGTCGAGTCTTATTACAACAACGACAACACCGTCACTGTTGCCAGCACTGTTGCTGATGACGACGATACCGAAAACGTTGATGATTCGGACGAGGAAACTATTGCCACATTTCTTACAGCAGCTGGCCAACGATTGGCCCTGTACGCCGTTGAAGATTCTGACCAAGTTTTCGCTGTGGCTGTGTACGACGAGTCCGGAGCACCTCCGACTAATTTTCAGTTTCTCGTAAAGTATGAGCTTTATTATTTTGATATTTTAAAGTAAAAAACGATATTCATCCGTTAATGAAAAGATGGTGATCGGTAGTTCGAGATATTCTGTGACCTTGATTAACGATATATTCCTATTAGATCTGACGTTGAGAGATTGATCGGGGAAGGAGCTGTGAGAACCGTGAAAAAACCGACGCAAATGAAGAAGCAACTTTTGACGAACGAGCCGCCTCCGCAGGCTCCACCGCTGCTGCATTACACGGAACAAGCTCCTAACAATATCCGACTCAGAGGTGACCAACACGAGGACGATGAAAAACAGCCGAAAGAGTTATTAATGGCAACGTCGATAGTAAACGAAGAAGCACGGCTTCTGGAATCTTACAAAATGGCCGAAAATACAGACGAAAAATTACGCACAATTTTATCGTATTCTCCGGTCAACGATGTGGGTACGTATAATAATTCAACTCTGTCTGAACTAAGCGGTTTTTGTAAAAAAAAATTATGTTCGTGTGTTTACGAATTACAGCAGCAGATCGATCTGAGACTTTTGAGAATGAATGTGCAATGGACGAAGGAAAATTGGTCGTTCGATCAACAGTCGATGATTTGCTGATGGAGGATGAAAAATCTGAGGATGAATTGACATTCGCTGATATCGAAGAGACTTTTGGAAAGTTTTCACCGAGTGAAAAACGATCGCCGATGTTGTATCAAAGTTCAAGGTCCAGTTGGCAGGACACGTCGATGGAAAGCGAGCTCGAGCTCGGCTTCCACGAGGAGAAATTGCCGAAGACGGATAACGTTCGGAAAGAACCACTTCCAGTAATTAAAAAAGAAGCGAAGGAGGAGGAAGTCGCAAAAATGGCCGTAATAACGATAAATTCGTCGATGAAAACATGGAAAAGAACGAATTTGGTGCGCAACAGCCACGCCGCATCGTCGAGTACGTCCTTAACTTATAGACGCAGCGACGGTATCGGTAAACAAGAGCAACGAGAAGTGAGCGGTGGAGCATCATTGCTCATAGGCAATAACGAGCGAAATAAGTCTGTCGCGAACGAGCCAGATCGTAGGCCAGAAGTAACCTTAGCCGGAAGTCCAAAGACCAAAAGGCCGCGAAAACAACAGTTGACCTCGGTAAACCGTGGTGATTCCGAGATTATAATACAACCGGCTACCTTCCCGAACCAGGATGATGAGGACGACGAGAACGCGGGCGGGTTCAGGAGGAAAAGGGTGTATCGACGAAAGCGCAAACAGGTACGTACCTACAAGATGAAAACTTCCGTCGCGAAGAGACTCGAAAGGAGACGCGGTAGAAGCCGACAGGGAAGAGACAGGGCGCAACCAAAAAAGCAATACGAGATCATCGAAATCGACGTCGACGAAGAGGATCGTCTGAGTGGTGGGGGTGGAACGAAGAATAAAAACATCGTCGAGATAACGCTCGACGAGAGCAGAGAAAAAGGCTCGAGCGACAAAGAGAACCAAGTTATAATGGTGGGAGATTCGGACGACGACGAAGACGATGACGACGAGGATATAACCAAAGCGGATTCTTCCAAGAGCAATTCATCTGCCGTTACGTCACTCAAGTGCGAATATTGTTCCCGAACTTTCCGACAAAAAAGGGCGGTAAAAACACACTCGCGTTTGTGTCCAAAGTCACCCAAAAACATTAAACGACTCGAGGAAAGAACCTTGAGATCGAACGATTCTTCCGTACCGAAGAAAGAATTTGCTTGCAAAATTTGTCAAGAAAAGTTTGACGTTGTCGTTGTATTGGCAAGGCACGTCAAATCGATGCATTCGATGCGAAAAAAACCGAATTTATCGCAAGACACGAGCAACGCAACGGCATCCACGACGACGGCAGCGGCGGCGACCAATTTGAGCAAAACGCGAAAAGAACGCGACAGCAAAAGCAGCAAAGAACAAATAGAATCGGGTGAACCGGTAACGTGTACGTCGCCTGCGACGACAGCGCCCGCCGCCGCCATTAGAAAAGGGCCGAGAAGAAGAAGGAGAAGAAGAAAAAGAATGAAAAACAATCATCCGGACTGGAAAGGCCAAAAATTACATTGTTCTGATTGTGCAAAATGGTTCTCTAGCGCCGCGTTGCTAGCTTCTCACTCGCTTCAACACGCCACTAAAAAATCTGGTGAGTCGCGAAAAAAATAATTACAAAAAAACTACTTTTTCTACTATCGTCAAATGATTTAACATTATGTATTTATTTCAAACATAACATGTACTATTATTGTAACAAAGTTATATCGTTTAAATTACTATTAAATATATAGTGTAATAAAATTAAACAATATGTGAACTCGAATTGATTTAAATTTCTTATAATTTGCAGAAAAACAGATACGCCGATGTCAAACGTGCAAAAAAATCTTGAAATCAAAGCTGCTGTACATTCGTCACATGAGAATGCACAGTAGGGTTAAAACATTGCAAAAAAAATTACATCATACGCGACAGGCTACCGTTAAACTCGCGACACTGAGAAAACGCGGAAGCAGACCAAGAAAGCTCCGATCTTCGAACGTCTTTAGTGATATTTATCCATAATGTAGTCTCGCGGTTAACGAGATGTATATTAAAATGTTTTTTTTTCTTTTCTTTTTTTTTTCTTTCTCATTTTTCGTACTTCCTCAATCACAGTCGTGCGAAACATTCGTACAATCCTGTACGAGAATTCATCTCGTTTTTCTTTACTTTAGTTCGATATAAATCATATAATTATAATTTGTTAATATCGTGGAATCGATATCCAACAAGTAGGGAAAAATAACACTGCTTGCTGCTGTACTAGTAGCTAATATTATGTGTAAATACGCTAATAATGGAACCGTATTGGAAACGTACGGTGAAAAAAACAAACTGGCGATGTAAAATTACAGAGCCGTTCTGAATAAATTAAGCCAACATGATGTTGTTCTTGCCCATAAATCAGTAATAGCTGTCGGATTCGCAGAACCTCAATTATTCTCAGGACTGAGCGGTTCTCCTGTCTTTAACCTACAATTGTTGAACAATATTTCATTTTCCCTGATTCCATGTTTCTGTAGTCGTATATTTACGTAACTACAGTACAAGATCATTGAAGAGAGATTGTCGAAATTGATCGCCATCGTATTTTTAAATGAGAACATTACACGACCCAGATAGCTAAGTGGCCATACGGTATTAGTATGATCGGAGTATGCCGTACTATTGCGTTATATCTATATTATGCCGAACCGTACATTTTACTATCTGGGGATCGATGGATTTTGCCTGGGCGGACCCACGAATATGAGATACCAGAACGAACAACCGCCATGAGTGGGAGAGAGATAGCTGAAATTTTCGAGCAGATCTTTCTCCGCCGTAAATGATATTTACGTTAAAAAAAAAAAGTATTAGCGTCTCTGTTAATGAATCACGAAGGCGCTAACACTGTTTTTCCCAAAAATGTTATCTATGAAAAAGACTTGTCCGAAAATGTGTAAGGTTATGTTGACCTTTCACATTACCTCAAGGCGCTCTATCAATTGCGTGAATGCGAGAGAAATAACTAAAATGGAGATATACGTTTTTCTCGGACATGCTTGATATTTCGAAAAAAAGAAGTTTCATCTTATTCTCTGATAAAAGGAGAACAACGTGTAACTTTTCTTTTTGTTGAAATATTAAGCCTCCGAAAAAAACGTGCAGCAGGATTTTTATCGACCGTACGGCTGATAAATTACCTTAAGGCGTTACATCATATTGCATGAGTACGAGAGAGATGGCTGAAGAGCAGATTCACGTTTTTTTCTCGGAAACGCTTAACATTTCGAGAATGGCGAAAGTTATACCGTGTTCTCTGATAAAAGATAAAAGAGGAAAAACGTATAACTTTTGTTTCTCTCGAAAATTAAACCAGGGGAAAATCTGGAGAAATTTTTTTACCGACCGCAAGACTGATAGATCACCTCAAGAATTTCAAGATATAATATGCATCTAAAGGTTGGAGCAGGTTAATTTGCTGCAAGAATTGGATAACAAATGTATATTATATCTCACTGTATAATTGCATGCTATCCGGTTTACGCTTTTTATATTTTTGTCATTTATTCTTTCATAAATCCGGTTTCTTACCGACCGTCGTTAATTGAAAAAAAAAAAAACATGGCATGCGACCACGAGCCCACACAAGGTTGCGGAGAACCCGGACGAGCGACGAGCCGCACGAACAGCGAGTTACACGTGAAACACTCGAGAGGTGTTCGTTAAATTTAAGGTTAACCGAATTCACAGTCATTTTTAATAGTTTTCTCCGACGAGAAATGTGGGCAATTTTTTATGATATCAAATAACATATACGAATGAATAACGTAGTATCTCGTAACATTTGTCAATTTTATCTCCGTCACGGAGATATCGTACAGCATCGTCGTCTTTGCAGTGATCGTCAACTAAAAAAATTTATCGATATAGGCTTCGAAAATCTTATGCCTAAAGACAAGCAGATGCTGCTATTGATGCAGCGGCAACGAGAAAGAATCAAATCTAAGGGCAAGAAGTTTGTACCATCGATGGTCACATTACAAGTAAACAATGGATTTTAATTGCATGATCTGACGTCACGTTATTATTTCATTTTCATATAAATTTTCAATAAACTTCCTTGCTTAACACTATTAAAACCAATATATGCTTATGAATGCCTTTAATATTTTTTTCAAATGTGTTGATTGCAACAATAATATTACACTAGAACCTCGATTTATCGAATCTTGATTCATGCAATGTTTCCCACTATGCGACGGCACCCCTACAACTTTACTAAAAAATAAGCCTACCAGTGAAATCTCTACCTGACCCAACTCTACTAAGAAAATTTCAACCAACAGAGAGATTCTACCATTTCTAAACACTACCAAAATTTTTTTCTACCATAGTCATTCTCTACCAATAAAGAATTACTACCATAGACATCTCTACCAACCCATCTCTACCACATCTTAATGTGGTCGCTACCATGACTCTTAAGTCATGGTAGCGACTCGAGACAAGTACATTTACATATAGGTATAATTGGTAAAGATGAGATTGCTACAAGACTCTTTTATTCGAAGGACCGCAGATCCCAACTGTTTTTGAAAACTTTAAAAAATTCTTTCCGTAATATTTAATTAATTACAGCATTTTGAAGGATTATATGAGTAAACGTATTTTTCTATTCTACCAACAAAAACTCTTCCAGAGAATTCTCTACCATAATAAATCTCTACCAAGTGCAATGTCTACCATTTATGAATTCATAAATGATAGACATTGCACTTGATATAGATTTACTATGGTAGAGATTTTCCTGTGAGAGTTTTCATCAGTAGAGTAGGATGTGGTAGAGATGTCTACAATTGTAATTCTTTAATGGTAGAGAATGACTGGTAGAGAAAAATTTTAGTAGTGTTTAGGAATGGTAAAATCTCTCTGTTGGTTGAAATTTTATTGATAGAGTTTGGTCAGGTAGAGATTTCAGTGGTAGGTTTATTTTTGGTAGAATTGTAGAGGTGCCCTATGCGACCCGTATCAATTGGTCTGCGCTTAATAGGGGAAATGCCTTGTCCAATCCGATCATTCGTCTGGTGCGCAGAAACAGAATGATGAAGAGTGCGCAACGTTCTATATTTACAAGTGCGATGCGGAGTTGGTCCTGTCGCTGTTCGAAGAATCGAGGTTGCAGTGTATTCGTCAAATGATAGCTGCACAAAACAATATTATGATGTCAAGTTCCGTATTGAGATATATGAGAACACTTTTCAGAATTTATTCTATAAATTTACTAAAAATGTTGAGCTCAAACGAAAACTATAAAACTTTTATTGTTAACCTCTTGCTTCGTGATGGGTCGCTCGGTGACCTATCTTTTTTGCATTTTTTTTTTTATTAAACTACATTTTAATAATAAATACCAGATTTTATGTTTATATATGGTCCCTAGGACATTTATAAATGCAAAAAAATGGGAACAGTCATTATTTGTTAACTGCAGAAATACCATGTATGAACAAATAGTCGAAATTTGTACTTTTTCACAAAAAAATCCATTTTTAACTTACCTATTGGATAATCGAAATGGCAATTAGTGTACAAACTTAAAACACTACAAAGTATTTTACAGAATTATTTCAAAACGTTTGGTCTTGTTTTTATTTAAAAAAATAAAGATGCAATCATTTCTGTACTAAATTCAAATTAGCAATAAGAAAAATGTATTTTGTTTCTTCCCCTAAGGTTCTTGGAAGTGGTTCGAGAGGTGCTCCAACTTCGCTCTATGTTTCCACTGACCATACGAAATATCTGTTCAACTGTGGAGAGGGGACTCAGAGATTAGCGCATGAGCATCGTCTAAAATTGAGTAAACTAGAGCACATATTTATAACAACGCCGACATGGAAGAATATGGGTGGTTTGCCCGGTATGGCGCTTACGATACAGGAGAATGGAGTACCCGACATAAAAATACATGGACCTAGAGGATGTTCCGATCTCTTTAAGGCCATCGAACGTTTTGTTATATTGAAAGATCTTAACGTGGATGAAGCAGCGTGTTTGACAGATGAACCTCTCATCGATACTGCCATGACCATCAGATACGTTTATTTGACCAGTGGCGAAAGTGAAAGTTCGTCAGAAAGTGAGAGTGAGCCTATGATGTTAGATGCTACGGATTATTATGAGTACACAATAAATAGCAATGGCAAAAGGAACTCGATTGAGGGAAAAAATGGGCGTAAAATTACGAAAGTCGAATCTCTTGTCAAGAGAGAAAGACTTAAGGGTACAATGGCATATGTATGTAAACTTCATCCTAAGCCTGGTACTCTATTACTCGAAAAGTGTGTTGATAAGGGAGTTCCACCGGGCCCTCTGTTGGGAGCCTTGAAAGCGGGCAATGATGTCACTCTACCTGATGGCACCGTTATTCTTGGCTCAGATGTCACCTCTCCCGAAGATCCTGGACCCACTTTTATAGGTATTTTCAATAACGTTTTTCGTTTCGTTCGTCGATTTAATTTTATAGACTCTTAGCAGTAATTAATAATGCGATGTAATGTAATAATTCGATGTGGCAAATTCAAATATCGAAAAATATATCATATAATTTCTTCTTTCAGTACTCGAGTGTCCAAACGAAAATTATCTCGATTCATTGGAGAACTGCGAAATGTTTATGAAGTATCACAGCCCGCAGTCAGATCCGGAAGACATTGCTAATTGCATTGTGCACTTTACACCAGAACACGTGCTCAACAATCCTCGCTATCAACAGTGGATGGATAAATTTCCATCGATTACGAAACACATTATTATTAACGAAGAAAACGTTTGCATGGGTAGCGAAGCCGTTCACCGGATTCAACATAAGCTACATCTTTTGGATCAAAATATTTTTCCGTTGTTGGACGAGGAAGGCAGTGTGGTTGAAAAAGGCCCGACCAATATAGTAGCAATCGTTAATAATGAGGAAGAACAAAAGAAAGAGGACAATCTGAAACAGGAACAAATCACGGTAATCAAGTGTAAAGCTTTATTTACGTCATTAAAAAAAAGCTCTACTGAAGCGGTAATTCCATAATTTGATATTATTTTTAGATTTTGACCGACGAGGACAAATTTCCACGGATAAATCGAGGCAGAACGTTAGACACGGTGTATCTTCGTCCACGAATTAATTTCGGAACAAGTAACGATCTCGTTCTAAAACCGCGCACATACATCGATGAAACTTTCGCGATTGATGGATTTCTCGATGCTCTGGCAGAACTACAAACGGAAGTAAATGCTCGTACGAAGACTCTTGCCAACGCGGCGGAATATCCGAAAATCGTAATGTTGGGAACGGGCTCGAGCATACCGAACAAGACCAGAAACACTAGCGGTATATTGCTCAGACTGGATGAAGACAAAAGCATTATTTTTGACTGTGGAGAAGGTACAGCAGGCCAACTGATTAGACTTTACGGTAAAAAGCAAGTGGACAAAATTCTATCGACTATCAAGGTATTTTGCCACGTTGAATGGCGATTCGAAATATTTAGAGAAAAAAGAATGATAAATCGACCAATTGACCTACGTGTTGATTAATTTTTATTTTTTATTTTTTTTCCAGATCATTTACGTGTCGCATCTGCACGCCGACCATCACATCGGTCTCGTAGGCTTGTTAAACGAACGCGAGCGTGCTACAAAAGAGCCAGTAATAATTTTGGCACCCGAACAAATCGCCACGTGGCTTCGTATCTATCACAAACGGTTCGCGCCGATTGCGGATAAATATCGTCTCGTTTCAAATAGAGATTTTATCCTCAAAAACAACCAAATTCCCATATCCGCTCAAATGCATCTACAGCGAGCTCTCGGAAGTGTTAAAATCAATACAATCTTCGTTAAGCATTGTCCGTATGCTTTTGGAATATCTGTTACTACGGAAAATGGCTGTAAAATTGTTTATAGGTATGCATTTTTTACTTAATTAAACTGGTTTATTGATATATGCTAATTGATCGTCAATTGATATTATGGACAGGTGGATTGCTCAATCCTATCGATCGTTATTAGATTTCGATGGAAATATTGATCTATTAATCAGATAATCGACCATCGACTGATCAATTGATTCTATAATTTATTTCAGCGGCGATACGATGCCCTGTGACAATCTCGTTGAGCTCGGTGCTGATTGCGATCTGCTGATTCACGAAGCAACAATGGAGGACGAATTGGAGGCAGATGCGAAAATGAAGTATCATTCGACAATATCGCAAGCGATACATGCCGGCGAGCGAATGAGAGCTAAATTCGTCCTGTTGACACACTTTAGTCAGCGTTATTCGAAAATTCCTTATTTGCCGGACAATGGCAATGACACACCCAATCTGAGCAAAGTCGGTATAGCCTACGACAACATGCGAGTGAGCATTTCACAATTACCCTTGCTGCCTCTCTTTTATCCTGCATTAAAACTTATGTTTAATGAATTTTGCACTTTGCTTGAAACGAAATCTCGCAAAAGGCAATTACGCTCGGAGAGAGGAAAACAAGATAAACTCAACGTTCAAAAATTGATCAATAAAGCAGTGGCTCGAAGTGGACAAACAAATTGAACAAAAATTCGTGCTACTATCGAGTATGCGATGACGAAATTGAAACAAAAAACGAAATTTTCCGTTACGAGTGATGAAAAAATTTTAATCCGGTTTCCTGTTCCATCAATTCTGTGTATACTTTTTTTTATCTTCGACAGTCAGTCATTCTTAGTTTACTGTGTAAATAAAGACAAACTATAAACTAAACTATAGAGAAAAAAAACTGTTATTCTGCTTGAGCAGTACTCTGCAAGTAAAAAACGAATGCTCCTTTAGGATAGCACACTGTTAATACCACAGCGGGACTGGGAAAAGGAAGGAATAACTTTCGACACCGATAGACGAAAAAATGTTGAAATAAAAAATAAATGGAAATGTGAACGGAATAAAATGAAAATTTTTACATCTAGTTAAAACGAAAAGTTTTATGTTTCCACCACTCTGCGCTTAAATAATGAAACAATAATAACTTAAATATACTTGACTGGCTATCAATGGTTAATATCGAGAAAATAATAATTTCACCGAGAGCTATAAAATTTGTTTTTTTTTCTTCTTTTTCTACGATTGTACGATACTGATAAGGTTTTTCGATAATTAAAGTATCGTATTCGTACAATAATACAGTAGGCATGGAGTACCAAGTATAATGTAGTTTTGTATTATTTACACAAAGGAAAAATCTACCTTAAGCAGTTATTTTTCATCAGTTACTCTCGTCTGCATTTTTCACTTATTTTCATTTTCTCAAATATCGTTAAAGTACAATTTGAAAAGTTTTTTTCAAAAATTCTTGCATCGGCAGTAAAAAAAAACACGTACAAAAAGCTTCCACAAAATA
Source organism: Rhimphoctona megacephalus (assembly GCA_963989365.1). Taxonomy (NCBI): domain Eukaryota; kingdom Metazoa; phylum Arthropoda; class Insecta; order Hymenoptera; family Ichneumonidae; genus Rhimphoctona; species Rhimphoctona megacephalus. The sequence goes on from OZ022414.1 coordinate 55,982,389, forward strand.
ATTGCTTAAACAAAAAGGAATATTCAATTTGCCCGTATTGCAAAATTAAAAAAGATTTGGAAGATTTTCCCAACCATTCCCGCACAGGTCATTCGTCATAAATATGTTTTTAATTATCATTGTATTGCGCATACGTATACAAACGTTTCGGTATAAAAGTACACAATAGAGTCGCGTGTTTAAATATATAATATACATATAAAATCGTGGAAAAAACAAAAAAATTATTCGCTCTTCATTTTTCAGTTCAAATTGGAATGGAGCGGGCTTATTATTTGCGGGCAATATTATTATCTCGATTGAATTGTGCGAATGATTATTAACATTCGACTTTTAAACTTGATTTTCACCAAAAACCCTTTCCTTTGACCATCTTTTCCCCGTGCTAATTAAATACGCGATTTCACGATTTACCGTAAAAAATTTGTACGAAGGGTAGAAAAAAATTGGCGCGGATGAATAGGAAAAATTACTTACGAAGCATATTTATGTTATAATGAACCACGAGAGACGTATCCTCGTCTCGTTTGCATTCTCCCGATGTGGTATTTTCGATCGATTATCTTGGTAATTATTATTTTTTTTTTTTTTATTTTTTTTTCGATACGTAATACTTAAGTACGAGTCGCGATGATAATATTTTCCTTTTCTTTTTTTTTCAATTCGCGACATTTGGGCAGTTCATTAAAAGTCATCAAAAAATGCAATTGTTCTCGAACGATTTGTGGCCTCGTCCGATTCTTTTTTCCCTCCTTTTACTCGGAGAGGCGATAAAAATCGTGACTTCGTTCGAAATGTATTTTTTTTTACTCGTCCACTCTTTAAAACTCCCACTTGGTGGCCGAATCGTGATCGGTCTCACCGAGACGCAACGCTCCATTTTTTCCGGCTGTCAGATAACGGCCGTCGGTACATTTGATGCACAAGCGCGAAGGCTCGCGCAATTCCAGATAAAAACCTGCGGACGGTAGATCCGAGTCGACAGTCACGCCTTCGCTGTCGGCGTGCCAGTATTTGCCATTTTGCCCTGTGAATAATTGAAACAGAAAAATGTTATAGAGGATAAACGCTGATGACAAACGATGACGATTATAAAATAAGAATTGTAATGTTAGAATTTTACTCTCAATTGAATTATTTGCGAAAACACACAAAAAAAAACAATATGCTTCAACAGGAACTTTTAAATTCACCTTTAAATCGAACGATTCCACGTTCACAACGTTCCACTCGAATAGTCTCGTAGCCAGCTTTGTTACATTCCAATTTCGGACTCGCAGCGCTTTTAGGTCCGACGAATCCTTGTTCACATCGTAAAACGAGTATCGGCCGATTCATCAAATAAAAGTAATATTTCGATGCGTCCGAATCGCCGCTGTCCGGTGAGTCAGCGTTCGCATACAAGTGACCGGAACGTTTGGTAGCGAGAAATTTGCCATTATTGGCACGCAAAGAAACCGTTCCGTCTTCTGTTTGCCAGACGAGATCGAAAAGAGCGTTCGACGAACGCTTATGATCGGATGCTTGAATACCGCCGCCAGCTTCGAGGCTCCAGTAACGATCCTGCATCGTTCTGACGTACCACCGTTTCGTCACACGATCGAATTCCAACTGGAAAGTCTCGTGACCCGATATCTCATCCTGATTCGCGGTTACGTCCACACCTGATAAAAATACAAATGAAATTCGTAACTCTTTCGACATAAAATCCATGTTAATTTCTTAACAAAACAAATTTCAAAATTTTGTCCCATTTTTAACGTCCTTTCTTATCACCTAGATAGCCAAGTGACCGTACGATACTAGTATGATAAGAGTACGCCGTACTATAACGTGCTAATATTATATCTATATTATGCCGAGTCTTACGTTTTGCTATTTGGGTAGTTGTCGATTCGAATCGCTAGTTATATGCCTCAAAAACTCTAAACAACCTTTCTGAATTCCTAAATTAACTTCGTTTCATCTAAAGTATTTCAAAATTTACATTTACACAAACAAGCATCGGGTTCCCGGAAAAAAATCAAAACGTTTGATGCTATTAAATCCGGCTCCATAAATCGTACTCAAATTTCACTTCGATTCGCAGAAAATTTTATTTTAGAAAAAAAACATTCATTTTCATTACCAACAAAGCGTTCGGGTCAAAATGATGTGGCCTTTATGTTTTTTTTTTCGCAACCCTGATGCACGGTGCAAAGAAATAAAAAAACCATTCACGTACGTCTCAGACCAAAGGATTGAAAAAAAAAAAAATATTCCACTTCATGAAAATTCAATTATTTCTGCGAAATTAATTTTCTTGCTTCGTTTTTTTTCGCGAATTGAATCTGGAAAAATTCAATTAAGAATCGTTCAATTGGTGTCAAATGTCCGGCTCGTTCACGAATGACTAATAGATATACATATATGAAATGGTATTGTTCGGAGGGCATCGACATCGATCGAAGCGAGAATGAATTCCGTTGCGCGCGTAAATTAATATGTCCCGAACGTTTTGATCTTGATCCTCAGTAACGAAGTATGATTGAATTTTCATTGTTCGAGATATCCGATTTATCCAACGGCGACAGCATTTATTATTTTCCCAATAAAATAGAGGGGAAAAATTACTAGTTTTTTTTTCGCAAATAGACTTTACCTTGTTTAACGGAGACGTAACGTTGATTGAGAGCCGCCACGAATGATGCCTGTGGCAACGATTCTTCGAGAGAAAACAGTTCGTCACGGGTCACGGTTGTCGATCTGGACTTAAGTACGGCCTTGCTGCCGATCGGCGCCAAATAAGCCCCGTGAATATCACTGAAATAGAAACAATAATATTATTGCTAACAATATTTAAAAAAAAATTAAAATACAACGAAAAGCTTAAAACAAGCGAATGAAAACGACAAAAAAATTATATCAAATTTAGAAAAATTTAAGAGCAGTTTGGGAGATTTCTGAAGAGAAATTGCTTCCAGATATTTTAATATTTAACAATTTTTCACTTCGAAGAATGACTCAGAATTTAATACTTCATTTTTCAGGAACAAAACTTTATCGACGAGAAATGATCATTTTTAGGGCTTTAGAAATCTAAATCTGAGAGCAGAATCAAAGATGATAAATTTTATTGTTTAAATTGTCAAAAAAATACTCTTTATACGAAAGCAGTTGTCGAATATTCTAACGCTCGATTGTATTTTACAATTTTTAATTATTCCTGTTCAATTACCGAAGTGCGAGAAGACCAGCGTGAAATTCAGCGGCATATAGACAGTCTCGGATGCAGGAATCGAGAAGTTTACCATCGCGAGCAAGATACTTGTTGTTGCAAGTGTGAAGGGCGTAATGGCCACCCTCGGTTTTTCCTCCTTGTCCGTGGCCAGGGCCAGCCTCGTTGTCGGCAGTTGCAGCAGCGCGAAATTCAAGAGTAAAGAGAGTATCCTCGCCCCAAGGTACTGGTGCGTCTACATGAATTTCATCTTGGCTGGCGCTCAAATGAGCGAAACGCTTGCGTCCAGCGGATCTCAAATTCACCTGATATAATAAAAATTCACGTCAATCTTCAAGATCATAATAATCACAACATTTCGAAACACAGAAAAATTGTTTCGCGCTCAGCGATCGATGCTTGAGCCGGTGCATGGCTAAGCGATCACCGATTCAAGTACTGGTTTCGTCAAAAGCAGTTTAACTTGGGAAATCGCCGGTGCCACACACCGAGCGCATATCCATCGCTGTCGGTTTTTAAATTTTTTATATTATCAATTTTATCAGCAATAAAAACCGATATTAGAATCCATTGGAAATTACGTTTTAGAGCTGGGCATATTGCGACTATATTTTCGAATGAAGCAAAATGAATAAATAAAAATAAGGAGTGAAGATTAATTAACGAAGATAAATAATTCTTCATTGTAAATGAAGAATTTTAGTGAGAAGAAAAGGCAATTGTAAATCAATTGTAAAGTGATTTCAAGTAAAGTGTATTTAATAGGCTATTAGGAAGAAAATGGTAGATAATCAGGGAAGACAATTATGATGGTAATTTTCGGTTCAAATGGCTCAGAAGAAAACAGGATAAATAATGATGACAAAAAAGTTATTTAAAGAATGAGAACCGTTTAAATATTCGTAGAGAGTGATAGAGAAAGTGAGACATTGTTTGTAACTTTCGTTCGCCGACACTTTAACGAGTCAATTAAGGGCGCGCCATAACATTGATTGCGATCGATTTAGACCACAATGGAGACGGTACGAGCAGGCTGCTACCGAGTTCTATAAATATACATCGTAACGCAGTCAGATTTGTCGGCTACTAAGAATCGCATACATGCGTTGAGAGACTAACGATAAATACTGAATCGCATATATATCCGCCCAAATATGAGATTCATCATTTATCGAAGAGAAACTAAATTTTCTTACAATAAAATTGAAAAAAAATGTTTGCATATTCGTGAATATTTCACCACTGATCGAAACGTAAATAAGTTACTTACAATTTTCAAAAGCTACGCATTTCTCATAATCCGAACTCATTAATATTATTTTTGAAACTTCCCAATCATGAAAGGCAGAAAAGAATTGGTCGTAAAAGTTCTCACTACTCGATGGTTTCTGTCGTGAAATTCGTTATTGTTTTAATTATAGAAAACATAAGAGTCCGAGCAATAACTTTTCATTCTGTCAATATTTCACAGTTACGATTGGCGACGTTTACGTCTTTTATGTTTATTGGGATGATTAGCATTTCTCGAGTTTATCAACCGTGATCGTTTACATTTTTTATGATTTTTAATTACCTGAGGCCTTGCCGCAAGATGAACGAGCCAGTATTCAGCCTCGCCTGGAGCCTTGGCCATGCACTTGAGCTCATCCTGGCTCGAACCCAGGAAATATCCCCTCTGTACGTTCTTCAAAGCCCATCTGCCACTCCCTGCAATTAAATAATCTTCAATGGATCCCCCGAGCACATATCACTCATTGACAATGGCCATAAAACAATAATCGTAAAAGTCGGAGCTCCCCTAATTCCGGTTTAATGTCGTAGCGTTTTTTTTTTTTCGACTAATCTATTAAAATGCCGTAACGTGCAAGTTTTTTAAAAGATCATGAAAAGAGTAAACATGCACATCGAAACGCATAAGTATCTTTTTTTGCTTGTTTAATATGGATATTAAGTTTTTTTTCGGTCTTTACCGTCGGATGCCAATTGGATTTGAAAAGCACAGCCAGAATCCGACGGATCTTCAGCCTCGCAGGTCACGTTGCCGAATTGATCAACTGCGAGATAACGATCTAGATGGGAATGCAGAAAAACTTGATGCTCGCTTCCCTCAAGAGTCCAAAGTTGTTTTTTTTTCAAGCTTGCACCGTTCGCGTTTATCTTGAAGCCGAAAGTCTCAGCAGTGAGGTACTTGAATTTTCCATTTATCAGCCCAACCTGCAAATAAAGTTATCGTTTTTAGTAATTATTTTATTTTCCAAATATTCGATATGGGAATTTATTTATATATAAAAAAATTAATAAATCGTTAACAATAAATATTTACAAAAAGACATAATAAAATGTTACTATTTTTATACATTATTCGCTGCTAAATTTTCTTCTCAAAAAATGAAGATTTAATATTTAGTTTTCTTATCAACGAAGGGGCAAACTTTTGAAAATGTTACGTTGCAATAATATTCATGACACATCAATCCCAAAGATCCCAATATCCATGGTTTAACGACCATACGAAAGGTCCTTTGATAAACCCCCTACTAACGAACAAATTTCCAAAATCTTTAATAAACAAAGAAAACAAGATTGTTCAAATCTTTAAGAATTTGCCACAACTTTTTTAAATCCTTAAGGAGTGAGGGCTAGTCAACATTTTCAAAAAATCATTTTTTTTTGCATTTTCTAAAAGTACAGCATTCCAAAAGTATTCTCTGAAAATTGTAGACAAATCGGAGCATTATTCATGAAGATATACAACTTTGAGCACAGCCATCTCAAGCGGGTAAAACTAGGTAGTTAGCACTTTAAACGCGGCTTTCTCGAAAGGACGTTTTCAAAGTCGGTGATCACTGTAACTCCAGAACGGCTTCACCGATCGTTTTGAAATTTTTATCACTTATTCTGTACATAATTGTCCCCTGGATGGACGAAGTATTTTTATCTGCGGTGAATAGTTTTTTTTTTATAACCGAAAATATGAATGAAATTTTGGTCGAAAAACAAATTATGACTTTGAACATCGGCCATTTTGTAAAAAATCGAAATTTTCATTAACCCTTCATCCATCCAGGGCCCAATGTGATTTACTAATGATCCCCGTTAATTTTTTTGGTTTCAAATGATCCAATGATGAGCAGCAGTGATCACCGCAAAACGCCTTTTTTTGGAACCCTCGCAGACTGACTGTATCTCGGTTATTTATCATTATTTTTCAATGAAAATTTTATTGTAACTTCTAGAAATATTAATTATTCATATGGGAAAACATTTTTTACTAAATAATAAAACCTGTTAAAAAAAAAATCCCGAAAAACGTTTTTTTCGGCGTTACAAGTAGCCCTCACCCGTTAATAAGATAATTGAGTAATTTTTTTTTTTAAGAAGTCTGTAAGCGATGGGAAACTTAACCCTAGACCCCTACAATATGTTTTTCTGAATGCAAACCCTACAATGGGGTCAAAAACGACACCAATCTTCTCTTTAACATAAAATGCTCCTCATATGCGATAACAACGTTTAATTATATACCATTCTCTTCTTTTTTTCATAACAAAGAGAACAGTGTATGATAAAGTCGCATTTGGTGAACATTTAATGATAAGAACTCTATAAAACGAAACAAAGTCTCGGAAAAATGGCAAAAAGTTTGTTTACTACAAAAATTGGGGTCGGTTTCGACCCCATTGTTAGGGGTAAGTAAAGTAAAACAATATAGTGAAAACTTTTTATTTAATTTCCAAAAACACTGCGACTTCGACTTAAGGGGGGAAAGTCGTGTAAACGTACGTTTTTTCAAGATTTTTTTATTAAGAAATGGAATAGTTTATTGAATTAACATAAAGCATATCTTAAAATATACGATATAAGGTATATTAACAAATTTTTTTAGACAAAAATATTTCAAAATGGCGGCGCCACAGCTGCTGGAAGCACATTTGCGCCGTGCAACCTACAGGTCTCAAATCTCAACTAAAATCAAAGAATCAAATTTTTATTGTTAAAATATGTTAATACGCTTTGCACAACGGAGGGGAAAAAATAAAAAATTTAAGACCATTTACAAAAATACAAAAATAAGTGATTTTTTTTTCAAAATGGTCCTAAATTTTTTATTTTTTTTCTCTCCGTCATGCAATGCGTATTAATGTATTTTAACAATAAAAATTTGATTCTTTTATTTTAGTTGAGATTTGAGATCTGTAAGCTGCACGGCGCAAATCTGCTTCCAGCAGCTGTAGTGCCGTCACTTTGAAATATTTTAGTCTAAAAAAATTTGTCAATATACCTTGTATCGTATATTTTGAGATACGCTTTATGTTAATTCAATAAACTATTCCATTTCTTAATAAAAAAATCTTGAAAAAACGTACGTTTACATGACCTTCCTCCATTAACTCGTGGCCCGAGTCAAGGTCGTAATGTACTTGGCTAGAAATAAATGAAGTTGACAAAAACGAATGAAGGATATATTTTCATTTTTTTCTCCGTATTGTCTATGAATGATTCCTTGACAAACGTTTAAAATATTCTTGTTGTTAAAATCGATGAATGATAATTACGAAATAAATGCAATTTAGTATTTATTACCGTCCAGCCAGTTCTATCGATTCCGTTCTCCGAGTTTCCGCTTTCCGAACCGTTGCTCTGCATTGTTATGGTGTTATCACGGCAGGCTAAAATATCCCGAAATTTCGTAGAGTCTTCCTTTAGTTGATTTCTCAAGTTGCCGGACTCACACACGCGAAAAGTTTCAGAATTTATGTTTCCCGAGTATGTTATTATGCCAGCCTTAAGGTCGACTTTCTCGTAGAGTTCTACAAATAAAACAAGAAAAAAAAAACATAAGAATGAAGAAATAATTATCAATAGCCTTCAAATTCAATGATTATGCTTATGAAATAAAATTACAGTCTGAAATATTTTCCTGGAAATAGTTAAATTCTTTCTAGGATACATAAATATGTATTCAATATTGATAAATATATAAAATAAGTCGTTGCTCCGTTCTCATTAAATGTGTACTATTTTTGTCAAAAATGTTTTTCGAGTTATTTATAATTTTGGATCGACATCTGCGTCACACCTATCTTAATCTCCCTCCTCTTTTCTTGTTTGTGAATTTTTCTCTCTATCCATCCTTTCACACGTTTTACCCCTCATTCCATGCGCCCAACTTGACTTAGACTCTTTTTATAACTCCCTTATCCTATTTTGTTACATGTACAAACGTTTCCTTTCGCAGCTCTCCTGTCAATGGTATTTTTTCAACAATTACTGACTGAGTTTTTTTAACATGGCACATCGAGTATGAACCATGATTATTTTTCACATTTTCAAGATTATCTATTTTGTTTCAAGGAGAAGGAGGCACAATCTTGAGAAAAACAAACTAGTTTATATTCGAGTGGCTCTTCACCCTCTTCACAGCTCTTCATTTTTTTCTAAGATGGCTCTTTCAAGGGAAATAAGGGCATAGTTTATAACGTGATAAGTATAGGGTTTGCCAGCGTGCTGGGAAAAAAGCTGGAACAGCATAAAACGAGATAGACAAGCATAGAGGGTCGTTGTGAACGTTCTGGACGGCTAGACGCGTTGATGAGACGGAAAAGTGGGTTCATTCAGACGAGTGAGGACCTCGATTTGCGGAAATTGTGCATAACTTGATATACGCGTCAGAGTGGAAAAATAAAACAAAACTGAAATCTGCGCTTTTTATGGATTAAGGGAATAGACTCATTTCGCACCAAAATCTATCGCTTTAACGTCCACTTTAATCTCCGTTCATTCTGTACAAAAATTTGTCATTTGGCTTGGGTAAAAAAGATGATTTTTTTGACGATGTTGAAGTTTGTATCGTTGGACTGCAACGAGACTCCTTTTTTTCATCAACAAAGCCCAAAATTTCTGTGCAGTATGTGTCACAATAATTGGATAATATTTATTGGGACCTAAAAACTAAATATAGGAAAGAAAATTAGGACTATTACAATAACTAAAAAAACAACGAATAAAAAAAAAATATTTTTCGTTGCGTTCCAACGATGCAAATTTCAATACCATTTTTTCCATACTAATCTGATTTGAGGGGCTTCAAACATTTTTTACGAAGTTTAATTTAATTTGGAACGAAGCGTTTTGTTGCTTCAAGAACTAAAATTTTATTCAGTTCGATGTTCCAACTAGTGTATCTAAGTGAACATTATTTTGTTCGTCAATCCCAAAAGACACTCAAAGCGATGGAGTCTGAATTTACAAATGACTTTATTTACTCGTTATAATCGAAACCAAGACGGTTTGAGTGATGATAAAATTAAGTATGAGTCAACTGCAATTCAATCAACCAATTAATTACTTAAGAGTAATTCCAAGATGGTTTTTGATAACGAAATCAAAAATTTGGTTTTTTAATGTTTGAAGGAATCATATGGATGATAAAGTGAATTTTTTGTTAATTTAGCAAAGTTGGTACGAATATTATCTCATTGTAACTGAGCAGATGGAAATGAAGGCAGAATCGTCTGGTAATCGTGGTATCGTCGAATTTGCCATTTCCATTTGGCAGCTCAAAGAGTTTCGAGCTCCAGACTATGTATCACTAAGCATAAAGCGTATTCGTGGTGCATTATCGTGGTCGCAGTCAAAAGAGCTGGGAAGAGCTGATCACAGGGAGTACAAACATTCGCTCCAGCACACAAAGAACAATTTTTTTTGTCCTTTTATTTCTACTCCCTCTTAACAGCACTCTCGTCATTTTTTTTCTCTTTCCTCTGACTTTCTGTTCATGCGCTGGGATTTCTTGAAGCATGTTGTACAGTGTGTGTACTCGGAATTTTCGTCTTCTTTTTTTTCGTATTTCTTCCTTCTTCTCTGCTGTGCGTGTACGTGCATATATATATATTGCTTTCTCGGCGTGAGTTGTTTTCTTTCACTGTTTGTTTCCAATGCTTTTGTATTCTACTGCTATTTTCCGCTAGGGGGAGTTGAAAGACTGTGCTTGCAATTTTATTTGCTGTTTTGTGTAAATTCACCGTCGGCGAAGAAACAGAGATCGTAACAGTTGAGCGGCCGATAAAAATTTCACAAAATAATATGACTGTCTCACGAAACAACGGCATCGATGACTGTTCTTATAGTTTTCTTCATTTGTCATAAAAACATTGACTACGAATAAAGATTCATTGTAAATCATTTTTTTTTTAATTGAAAACGTACAAATTTTTTTGTACAATTCGATTTAAAAATTTATACGTTTAATCATCATAAAATTATCAAAAAAATATCAAAAAAAAAATTAAATTGTTTACACGTTTTCAGCGATTTCTCTATTATTTTCTACGAATTTCACCAAACAAAGTAAACTGGAGAACATTTTGACAATATCTTATTTTCCACTTGTCAATTAGAAATTATTATTTTCATCCGATCTTCTAATGATACGTTGCAAACGAGAGTACACAATTAATTAAAAAAATTACCGTTATCAACATCGGCGGTATAACAAAGGCTGATATTAATACGATGAGTTATATATTCTCGGTAATGCAAGAAGCTTAAGTAACGGCTTATATTATTGACCATATGACTGTATACTAGATCGTACACTGAAAAAAAAATTACAGAATTGTTAACTACGCGATGAGATTGGACGAATTTCGTTGCGCCAATAGTCATATTACGTTTAGTTAATCACCCGCGGTGGTGTTGATCCATTGAAAGTCATGTCATTGAGACAACTACGCCACGATTTTGCCGCTAAATTGTAATAATATTTGAGTTGAGTGTATCGCATGTGATACAACCGCAATAAATTGTTACATTGAAAAAAAAAAAAAAAGCAAAACTTAAGACGCAGAATCGATTGAATTTAAAATAATCACACGGATATTGAGTTGTATACGGCTTGTCCGTGACATGATAAAATAATAGCATCGAATAAACTCTGCGAGAATTGAATTCAACGACACCATAGATCAACGAAATATAATTTGTGATTAAGCTAATTATTTAGTAGTCATTTGGAAGAAATCTTTTGCTACTATTCAAACAAATAAACCTTTTGCTAAAGCTACTAAAATTTCGTTGCGCAAACAATAAGTTTTGTTTAACACGAATTATATATATTGTAACCGGACAGTCTTATTCCCTGGCTGGATTTCTGGTGTGGCAGAAATCCGCTAGAGGACCACGGGCGGAGCTCTCTTGCGTGAGCGTCACACCGCCTGTGTGTCCATAAGACTCCGACATTTAATCATAAAATAACGACCCCTCCGACCGATGGTCGTCGAGAAAACCCGAACCTTTGTTTTACGAGGTAAACATTAGTAAACAGGCTTAAGTACGATTAAACGACGCTGATATAAAAAGGTTTTGCCATCTGTCAAGATAGACGCTCTTACGAGAGAACAAAAAATCGATTAATCGTAATTACTATTGAAAGTTGCTAAATATCAAATAAAAAATATTCCAAAAAATATATATATGAAAAAAATTTCAAATATTTCTTAGTCATTTCAAAATCATAATTGTTCGGTATGATCACTGTACGTTTTAATTACACAATGCAGTTTATTTAAGGATATCATAGCGGTTCCGTGTAGTCAATTGACCGTATATAAAAAATTTTCCTTGAAAATCTACAAATTGACACTATTATGGTGTATAAAATATTTTTTTTTTTATACATTCGTAATAAAACGACAGCAATCCTGATCGATGAGATAATATTTTAATAAATTACATATTTTTAATCACTCAATCGAGTTACTCGTCGTCAGCTGTTAATAGTCGATGAATTTTTCAAACGAAGTCTGGCAGCGCTGCACACTCGCACTGTAAACATAAACCTTCTTAACCTCTTTATATAGCGGAACAGTTCTCGTTTATCAATAAGTTTGTGTTCGAGATAACTGAAAATATTGTGACCTTGGTAAAAAAAAATCATTTGCACGCCCAGGACCACACATTTGCTGCCTTCGATAATATTTCTGTTTGAGCGTGGCCTAATATAGGTTATATTACCGCTGTCACGAATTTGTAACGTTGTCAGCTCACTGTAAGAATTTTTCAGCGCGAACCGATCGAACGACTAATCAAGTTTATTCGGGTTTTTCCAACTTTAACTCAAAATTTTGCAAGAACTAATTCGGTAACTCGTTATTTTTATGTTACGATATCAATCTTTGATGATTGATTTATAACTGAGAATGAAAACTTTATGGCTATGTAATAATTAAATATATGTAATATACGATCGGAATAAAATCCGAAGAGTTACGTCATAAGACGCCGGGTTAAAGTTACAAATTTTGGAATTTAATTTCTCACTTGAATTATCGGTAAAGTGTTCCCAATTTTTTTCTGAAAAAAATAGTGAGTTCAATCGACAACATGTTTCAAATCTAATATCTTGTCTAATACTCGACCTTTCGCTACGACCTCCTTAATCCAAACGCGATTGATAAAATTGACTCAAATACTTTTCCCCATTTCCCGAGCAATACGAAGATACTATTTTAAATATTTATTGAATTTTATTGAAAAAATGTTTTGGTTCTACTGAATATTTTAAGTTTTACCTCAAATTGCGGGCGTAGTTGGCTCAACGAAATACCTTCAACTACGCGCGGAGGTTGCGTCAACTAAGCGATTGGTTTCGCCGTATCCAACCACAGGGCGTAGTTGAGCCAACCACGGTATGCCTTTTTTTCAGTGTAATATCGGTATTTTTAAAAGCAAAATGCTTTCGTATTTATTTATAAAAATATTAAATCGCTGAATAAAAATAATTCTGCGAATGACACTATTCGATGGCGGTGTTATTGCCTTGTATTTACAAATTTAAATGAACCAAAATTCATACTCCTTTTTACGATCAAATGTAAATGCCTAACATGTCGCACAATTATCCCAACCATAATGTATTTGTGCATTTTAAGCCTCCGTTACACGCGTCATGAGCAAAACGCCGCTTTTTTTCCTTTTTTCAGTAAAATTATCGAATCACGGCTGCACCTCAAAACGGCTCCAAATTTTTTTCTATAATTCTTCATCACTAAAAAATAGTAATCCATGTAATATTATGGTGGGGGAGACCTTTAACACCATAAAAAATGCAAATCTGTATCACTGATTATCGTCAGTTTTTTATATTTTTTATGACGTTGGAGGTCTGCCCCCTCCCTCAATATTGCATGGGATATCATTTTTTAATGATAACGAATGCGGAAAAAAATATTGGAGCAGTTTTGAGCTGCAGCCGTGATTCGATAATTTTACCCTTTTTTTTATTAATAACGAAAAAAATGGTAAATGATACATTTCTGGAAAATTCATGAACATTTCTATGGTGTTCCGCAGAACGTATGCGCTTCTAATAATTTAACTCACGGTGTGATAAAAGCTCCTAAAGTTGATTATAAAATTTAGTTTTTTGGCGCGTGTGACGGAGGATTAAACATCTTTATTTTTTGTACTAAAACATGTACAGCATCCCTAAACACAATCATTGAAGCGGAAAGGAAAAAATCCATATTTGGGAACTAAAAAATATTTGTACTCGAAAAATATAATTAATGATCGATGATATACAATGTTTTACTGATTACAATAGTAATTTGGTACATTGAACAAATAATCTGCGATTAAAACGAGTGGCAATTCAGTGGAAAAAAAAGTGGACGTTTGTCACTTTGCGAAGGGACAGTAAAAGGTCGATTAAAGGGAGGAGCCCCTGGCTCAATGTTTGTTACTACAGAACGGCCCTTCTTACTGATGAAAACATATATATGTATGTAGGCTACTATAGAGAATATAGGTATAAAGTCATCTAGAGCATGGACGCCTATTTGTAGCAGGTATTGATCCCAGGCTTTTGGCTCGATTGCAGGAGGTTGTCGTTGGGTACGAGAGAGTTTTCTGGCATAGATTTTATTGTGTCGCCAAAAATTCTCTCTTCATTTCTTTTACTATTTATTATTTCGTTAAAAACGTTGCCTCAAAAAAGCTCGTTGCCTGGATGAATCTTTTCATGACATTGGAAATGAAATTGTGATAATTTATCGCAATGAAGACTACGATAATTAATTATTCCAAATATGGCATCGATCTTATGATTATAATTTTTTTATTATTCACTGAGATTTTAAATAAATATTAAATAAACATCGAGATAAATCTCTTAGGTTATTCAAAATCAATAGAAGCTCTTGAAAACACTGTTTTCATTATTAAACTACTTTACATTATGCTCTTGATTACAGTGGGAAAAACGGTCCCGCTTCTATGGTAAATGTTTTTTTTTTTTTAAACAACTACCACTCGAGAAACAGCTCGAACCTCTTGATTCGAGTGTTTCTTTCATTTCTAGTACATTTACTAATGATAATTGATGATCGTAACGTAACACTAATATCAACAGGATAATTATGATTACCACTAAGTACAGTGTGCAAAAATATTAGAGAAACGCTTTCAGATGAGTGTTGTGAGCCGTTCAAGAATAATTGAGCTTCGCACATCTTTGACGATAATGTCGAACACTGCAGAATCCCGCAATCGCGTAACGGTCCCTCTCTTTCTCGCTCGCTCTTTCGACAATTTTCTTCGGTCTGGTGTTTTTTTTGTATTTCGTTCATCCGTCTTCCTCCGTCTGTTGAACATTAATTCTATTGGTTGATTTTCTTTGATACGCTCGTTTCTCCTCGTCTGTTGTATCTCTTTTTTTCATTTCGAGAAAAAACACCGTTAATTGAGAAGAGAGAAAGAGAAAACAAGGAGTCTTGATATAACAGTAAATTGCACGGGCGATAAATGAAGCCCAGAAGAAATAAAACGTCTCTTGCGCACATGATCACCGTTAAAATTTCTTGCTATGCTTTTTGCAACCGACTTATTTTTCATTAAACACGTTTTTAGGTCACTTCGACTTGACGACGATAAAGAAAGAGGTGAGAGAAAAACCGGTAGTACAGTTTTTTATTACGATCTTTTATAAATAGATATAAAAAGAAATAAACACTGGGTAGATGCAATTTTGCTAACTCGAAAATACGCGATTCATTTTATCTACTTCCTAGAAAATCGGAAGTTTTATTGTTTCACTAAAACCGAACAAATTTTTATGATTGTTCATACTCCAGAATTGATTTATAAAAGTAATTTTTACCAATTATTGAAACATAATATATGAGTCACTAAATGTTCTGCAACAAGCATCGAGAAAATTATACGAAAAGTCAAAACTCTGGAGATATAATTATCGTAATAAAATCATTATTAAAAAGTCTCCTTACACTGAAACAATAACGACTTGAGTAACTTCTTTTTACCGAATTTAGTGTGTTTTCTATTCAATTGAACAATGGATTACCTCGAAACAAGAATCAGCAAGAAAAAGACTTTTGAACATATGTATAAGACTTCTCGGGCTAAATGATTTTTACTCACGCGAATTGAATTCTCATGTATTATTTTTCTGGAACTTGGTATGTTCACTTGCGTGTGAATCTCTCACTTGAATGTCTATCAAATGGAAGCCTTAATCAAAAAAATTTAGACACGAGTGGAATTCAGCACCGCGAAAATATAATTGACATGAAGAATTTTCTGTGTGGGTCAGTGGGTTATTACCAATGTAGGAAATATGCTTTCACGTTTTACTGCACTCATCCGCATTCTGATATGAATTTTAATTTAAATTAAGATAAAATAGCTGATGCAGACTAATCAAATGAGTGCTAAATTTTGTAAATACATTTATGCAAAGTTTATAATGCACTAATTAAATGAATTGAGGGTTGATTTATATTACAGTATGTCTTATTAACCTAAAAAAATATTAATAACAATAGATTTGCAAAAATTTCAACTGATAAATGCAAAATTCCACGATGTCATATTTTCATCGAGATTTTTCAAAGAATAATCCGAATTTTTTAACCAATTTTAATGCACCACGTTTTATTTTGTTCCTCAAGAAATTCTCTACGAATTCACCATGTGGATTTTTTTTCTGAGTTTCATCGTTTTACTGTTGCAGTCAATTTTTAAATCGGCTAAAAAAAATGTTCATAACCCAATTGCTGTAATTTTCATATTAACGAGTTTAGAAAAAAAAAACCTACGGGGTGAATTCGTAGAGGGTCTCTTGAGGAACAAAATAAGACTTAGTGCATTAAAATCGATTGAAAAATACGGATTATTCTTTGAAAAATCTCAATAAAAATATAACATCATGAAATTTTACAGTTATCAGTTGACGATTTCGCAAATCCGTCGTTATTAAATTTTTTTTAAGTTAATAAGATATGCTGTAATACACATGAACCTTCAATTAATTTAATTAGTGCATCGAACTTTGCATAAATGTGGTTTGAAAATTTAGCACTAATTTGACGCACTCATTAGCACTCATTTGTGAAGCAGCCATATTACCTTAAGGGTATCGAAAAATTGCTTACGTTTGAAACTTGAACACGTGTAAATAAATGTTTGAACAATTAATAATTTAACGTTATCCTCCGGAGATTTATAGACCGTAATTATTCATTCACATTATATTTAATAAGAAAATCGAATTTATAAAATACTTAACGAGCCTGGGAAATACTTTTCGATACTTTATTACATTTTATTGAAAATCATTGTGTTAATATTTTATGTTTAAGACGACAAGCGTCGTAAAGTGCAATTAAGAAATCATGAAAAAGCTGTTTTGTTCGAAACATTGAATAAAACGAAACGAAAGTCACGTAAAACTTCAAAATATCGAGATCTATGATGCTGCACTCCAACGATGCAAAACGACAGGATTTCATCGCTGGAACGCAACCACATTTCATCTTTTTATAGTGCTGCCGAAAAATGATTAACATTTTTCAACCGTGAAAACAGGTGTTACATGCGATACAGCAATGCAAGTTTCTCGAAGCTAATTTTGAGTCATCGATTCCGGGTGAATTAACATAATTTATGCAATAGCCTGAAATATCGTATCGCAGGACGACAAGTAGGGGAGAGCCGGGCAAAGCAGAACACGCCCCCGAAAAAAGTGAAATTTCTTTTTTCAGTGGAAAATTAAAAAATTCGATCATTTGACTCGGGACAAGCGTTAAAAAAGTAGTATTCATTGGAACGACTGATATTTCTAACATGAAAATTAAAATACATTTATTAATAAAAAAAATGAATATTCAACGAAAATTTGTATGAACAAAAATTTATTTTGCTGCAAAACGAAGATGTGAATATCTGACTAGCATAAGAACACTACTAACAGTTCTGTAAGCATGTTTGGAAATTATTAATTGTTCATTAGACTGATGCAAAAATGTTTTTTTCCTGCTCCTACTCGTGTTGGATATTAACCGGTTGAGTGGTAGACAATTTTCCAGTTTTTTGGCCAAAAGTGGTACGCTGCAGTTCTTTACCAAAATATATACGAATATATTTTCTAGGGGTTTGTTTGGGCCGCTGAATCCATTCCCAGGGTCAGTTTTGATATAGCACCCCACCGGGGGTGAGAAGATAAGGGTAAAGGGTGCATTTGCGCAAATTTTCGGAACGAGATTTTATAAGAATTCCAGGTTTACAATAAATAATTTTCGAAGAGTTCCAACCTTATTAGGTGAAAACCCAAATCGACCATCACCCTCCAGGGGGGTGAAAATGAGAGGTGGGGGTGAGGCGCATGCAAGTTCGTCTAATTTGCTCGAGAATTATATCGTGACCGTTTTGGCACAAAAACTGTAAAAAAGGCCACCCCTAAACCCGCCCCTATTTCGCCACCCTTACATTTTTTTGAAAATCTGACAGAACATTTGTGTAGAGCGACCTCGAAAATGGTTATATATCAAATTGTGTGCAAATCGGTTGAGATTTGAGCGAGTAATTCAAATTTGTACATATATGATCCATTGTAAAAAAAATGTACCACTGCGGATACATTTTTTTTTTTACATATATGATCCATTACCACTCAACCGGTTAATGAAAAAAATCGGTGCTAAAAAATGAGCTGAATTGCTCTATAGAAGCGACTCTTTCGACTTTTATTGACGTTTTAATTGTTTAGAAATGTTTTCTATTTAAAAACACCATTTTTTTGTAAATTCCTTATTTCCTCTCATGTTTTCTTTAGATATTGATGAAAGACAAATTCTCTTGAAAAATAATTATAAATAATTTTCGTCCGACCTAACCTGTTTTCTTCCAGTATTGCTGAAATGAAAGTCCCGTTAACAAATGAGCTTAATTCTTAAGATCTTGGGGATTGCCTATTTTGACTTTTTATTTATTTATTTATTTACTCGTAATAATTTCATTTGAGAGTACCTTCCCATCAAATTTTTCGAAATAATCGATTTTTTTTCTACGATATTCTCTGTCATTATTATTACGATGTATTATTATTACGATTTCTCGCTATAGCGCTGTCCCAAATAATTGATTTTTGTCCATCAATTTTTTTTATAAACAAAGTTTTTAGAGTTTTTTGCAACTCTATTTTTAAAATAATGTTAAAAATCGTGGAATTTTTTTTCGTTTTTACTTTTTTTAAGATAACCATCCTCAAATGGTTCAATTTTGTTCATGGAATTTTTACTTGAGATCCGTCGAGCCCTCGTCCCTTGAGTGACGTGTTTTTTTGGCGTTGTAAAGATGACGGAATATGTCGTGTATTTTTTAATGAAAAAAATTCTTTAAAATCTTGTATTTTTCAACAGATTTTGTGGGAGGATATCCATAAAACGTTCTCAAAAATGGCATCAAATAATCATATCATAGTCTATGCAGACACCTGTAAAAATTAACGAATTAAGGTCATTTTTGGCCAGAATTTTTATACGAAAACCTAGTAAGTGCCCGAAAATAAAATTTTTTTAAATCGTGCGATTGAAAAAATAAAAGTAAAAGTTACGTGAGAAACCTCTGAAAATAGAGCTATTGAGCTTACTTTTTAACAGAATTTGTTTTACATCACTAACTAAAAAAACCATACACGAGAAGGAGCAAGGAGGTTAAAAAAAGGGTGTTAAAAAATCTTTAAAAAATTGAAACATCAATAAAATTCAAAAGAGTCATCTCTAAATATTGAGCAATATTGAGCTCAGTTTTAAACAGATTTTTTTTTTCATTAATATCCAACGAAAACACGAGTAGGAGCAAGAAAATAAAAAATAAAAAACATTTTGCATTAGTCTAATGAACAATTAATAATTTTCAAACATGCTTACAGCACAGTAGTTTTCTGATGCTAGTCAGATATTCACATCTCCGTCTTACAGCAAAATAAATTTTTGTTCATACAAATTTTCGTTGAATATTCATTTTTTTATTAATAAATATATTTTCATTTTCATGTTAGAAATATCAGTCATTTCCATGAATACTACTTTTCAACGCATGTCTTGAGTCAAATGATCGAATTTTTTAGTTTTCTACTGAAAAAAGAAATTTCACTTTTTTCGGGGGGGGGGGGGGGGGGGTATTCCGTTTTGTCCGGGTGTTCCACTTTGCCCGGCGCTCCCCTATATTTATTTCGTATTTCTAAACTTTAAATGTGTTGTAATTGTGAAACAAAAAGTGTTAAGTCCTCGATTGACTTAAGGGGCCAGTCCACTTTGAAAATTTCAAAAAATCGATTTTTTTTTACTGTTTTCGAAAGTACATACATTCAGAAATATTGTGTCAAAATTTTATGAAAATCCGAGCTCTCTAAGTATTTTTTTTTTTTTACCTTAACGTCAGGACCTCATTTGGTCTACCTGAGCGTATAAACTTCAAACACGTTTTTCTCAAAACAACGTTTTCAAAATCTAGCTCCATGGTATCTCTAAAACTAGTAAATCGATTCTCTTGAAATTTGAACCACATATTGTAAACATGATTCGCAACAAGATGACCCTCGATGGTTTTAAAATTTTGATTTTTACTCTTTTTTTTGGTGAAAAACTGCGAAAAAATGCGTTTTTTTTACTTTTTTCGTTTTTCATCTGCCATTTTTTTATTTTTTGATAAAACTTTATATCCCAGGGTCATTTTATAGCTGGTGTCATACTGAATCTAATGGACTTTGATTTTTTTGTTTCAGACAAGCCGTTGCCGAGTTGTGATGGAGCTACCTAGCCCACCTATTGTTGAGGCGTTACGTTAAACTATAGTTTTGTACTTAAAAATGAATAAAAATGAATTAAAATTTTTTTTTTTATGTATTCAAGACTTTATTTATCAAGCTTAACAACTTTTATATTCATATCTTTTATAAAATCCTCAAAAAAAAATCGCGAAAATGGCCTTTTTTTCGTGGCTCCAAAGTGGACCGGCCCCTTAATGTAAAATTATAAGCTATTTAAATTGTCATAAAGTTAAAACGAATTATTTTAATTTTACCGCATAACCTCGTTAATTACTTAAATAAGGAAGGGCTGAAAAAAATGATCATTGGTGTTAAAAAATCTCATTGAAAAACTACTATTTATAGCTTCTCGATTTTTAATAATTGTTTATCTTTCCAACCCGTTAAATCGATTTCCGAGATTTCAAAATGCGGTACACAGAACAAATTTTATTACTTGTTTTATTACTTTTTTATGAACCGGCAGCGATAATTGCGCGGTCGGTGTGCGGCTCCGGCGATCTCCAAAGTTAAGAGGATGGATCAGTCATCTAACCTCACCTCGAATTTTCGAAATTGAAATTCTTCGACACGGTTTGACCGAATACAAAAAAGCTCTGTCAGCGGACGCGGGACGACGGCAAAAATCCGCTGACAGGGCCTGTTTGTAATCGGTCAAACCATGTCGAAGAATTTCACTTTTGAAATTTGCAGTTATCTCTCTCGCACTCACGGTGGCCAGATGCCGACTGACCCATACTCTTAAGCAGCCTCAGGCGAGGCCAATACTTGGTTGGGTGACCGCTTAGCCATGCACCGGCTCGCTCATCGATCGCTGAGCGGGAGGCAGTTTTTCTGAGTTTCTGATGGTTAATCAATTGATTAATTAATTAATCAATTAATTAATTAATTAATTAATAATTGATGGTTAATTAATGGTGCTAATCAATTGAAACTCAGCAAAAATATAGCCGCCTGTATCGGCCAGGTTTCCCATAGTTTCCCTTGGCGCTCGTGCAAATGCGATACAGTAGTGCATTAGGAAAGATTAGCTCTGGGCAACACTATTGGGGGGTTTCTCAGGAACATAGAAATTAAGAAATTGGAAATTAGTGAAGTGAGGTGGTTAAAGTGATGGGACGGGCTCGTACAAACCTGCAAGGGTATATACGCAGGAACAATAAAAATAAAAAATAAATACTTCTTTGTTTTTTTATTCTATATATACAAAATGAATAATGGAAATATAACAATGGATAAATCTACAACATCGAGAAATTTGCATAAATAATTTGATTGATGAATTACCGATATTAATTGCATTAGGAGTCGGTGAAATGCAACAATTTAAATCTGATTTGTTTCGAGACGATCGCCATAACTGTTCAACTAACTGTGTGCAAATACGAGTCTAAATAATTGTGTTAATTCAACGAATCCGCAGTTTAATTAAATTAAAATATGACAAATGAGTAGAAAAAAAATTTAAAGGAAAATATTTGAGTATATATATTAAATGGAGTTCTAATGATGGAAAAAAGTTTGGAATATATTTCGGACATATCTCCTCAGAAGTGGCAGAAGGCCTGAAAAGCGCGTGATGTTCAAAGAGGAACTCTCACGCAGGCAAAGAACGAGGCGATAAGGGGGTAGGAGTTCTCTCGCATTGGTTGCTTCGAAATATAATTATATTCGGTTCGACGGAAGTGGGAAGGATCCCGACGTCGAGAAGTCTGACTGAGAGATTTTTCGTTCTCGCGCAAATTCGCTCGAAAATATTCAACGAGCATGACGAAGAATAAAATTCATTAGTAAAGAGTGTAAACCATTAATAATAATTACGAGATAAAAGTAAAATCAGATGGAAAAATCTATCAATAAAATAAACCTATTAAAATTATTGACTCAATCAAACCTGTTTATTAACTTCACAGGAAATAAAATGATTTTTCGTTTTTTATTAAGCGATTAACTTCTTAAAACGGTAAAAAATAACAGTGACGAGAGAATCGAATCCTTATCCGTTCGATGATTCAGAGTAAGGAACTTCTCTTCTCAAAAACGTTCTCCCGTGAAAGATTTGAGTGTGAGAAATCTCGAGTGCTAATAAGGTAAATTAGGAATGAGAACAGCTGCTCGAGTTCTCGCAATTTTTTATGGCCTCCGTGAGTTTTGTTACGTTTATTTCTAGCTATAAGACTTTAATATTTTCCGACTGGACAACATCGAAGATTTATTTATCAAGGTTGAGAGTCCTTCACTGAAATCTCATTGTTATAATTTATAATGATCAAGTGTCATTGATTACAATATTTATTAGTGAATTTCGATTCGATTCGCATGTCTAACAATCAGATTTGAACACCAATGTCAAAATTTGGTAACGATTCTTCTAATAAATTCTTCGTAATAAATTCTTATCACGAATATGCTAAAGTTATTTACAACTTAAAATTCTTAAGTACGTTTCTCAAGCTATCGGAAAGATGATAAAATTGATTTTGCCAAAAAACATCGACACGATTAACGTACATATTTACACCGTTGTAGATGTAGATAAAAAATTATTACAAAGCTATAAAAAATCGATTAAAGATATTCGATAAAAATATTAAAATCGCTCATGTACGCCTGATTCATGCAAAAATAATAGTTTTCATGATTACAGCAAAATATAATTCCCCAAACGAATTAGAGATCCCTTTAAACTTACGCGATCCGATTCGTCGAGTCAACATTGTCAGTGACCCTGCAAATCAGGTCGTGTACAGTCGAGTAGTTCCGATTTACAAACTGCACGATCAAATTGATCCGACAAATCTGGTCGCGTGTAGCGAGGGTTTCAACGCGAGGTGTCGGGGCACGAGACCAAATTTCTTTTATTTCGTGCACCAGTTGGAAATCGGGTAACGCGTTTGACACGAGACTGTGTGCTATACATAGCAAAATACGAAGTGAGTCATATACGGGGAGAGGAGTCATGTGTCCTTGAACGAAAAGCGATTCGGGTACGAAGCCTGTAAATACGATGTAGGACCCCCATCGAAATAAACCCTGACACAGGGACATACGAAAGCGTTTTTATCGTAAAAATATAACCGGTACTAAAATAACATATTTCTTTGGAGAAATCTCGAAATATATATATATATTAATCTCAATGTTTTTCACAAAACTTTCAGCTGCTACAATTTATTTCAAGATTTGTGTTTATACGGTATGAATTTTTATATCTGATCGTGTAGTTGTCAAAATTTTTTAAGAAAATTTTCTTTCAATCAAAATACACAATAAATACCTGCACAAAAAATAATCAGTAGCAAAGAGTAATGGAAATAAATTAAACCGGAATAGAATTTTTTATTTTAATAAATAAGAACTTCGATTTTTTGAGCCATCGTGTCGCTTGCCATATAAACTACTAAAACTGAAATGATCGTAAAGTAAAAAATGAACAATAGTTTTAACCCTAGATCCCTACAACGGAGTCAAAAACAACCCCATTTTTTGAATAAAAACCCTTTTTTTGCATTTCTCCAAAAGTTTGTTTCGTTTTATAGTTTTTATCATCAAATATTCACCAAATGTGACTTTATTATACACTATTCTCTTCGTTATTAAAAAACGAAGAGAATGGTGTATAATTAAACCTTATTATTGCACGCGGGGAACATTTTATGGTAAAGAGAAGATCGGGGTCGTTTTCGACCCCGTTGTACGGTTTACGTTCGAAAAAATAGATTGTGGAGTTTTAGGGTTAATATGCCCGAACAATCGATAATTTTTTTCGATATTATTACATCAGTTTATACTCGTACGAATGTCATTGAGAAACCCAGACCGCATACAATATTTTGTACAAAATGCTTGCACTCCGGATCGATTTATAACGCCGTTGCATTTTTTTTCTTGACTCGAGCCCTGGTCCGTCAGCTCTATTTTATGTGTGTATGCGGTTTTCAACCGAGATGTACCATTTGCAAATGCACAGCGAAGCGGCAAAACAACGGGCTCGCGGGACCGTGACAAAGAGAACTTTCAAGCTTGCGTCGGACTTCTGTTTCCGTTCTTCATCTATCTCCCCTTTTTTAAAAAAAAACATTTTGTTGAAATTTTTTTTTCGTACTATATTCAAATCGTTGATTTACCTTCATGTTTTAGATTATAATGACAAATTAATATATTTTATATCACAATTATTTAACATTTGTTCATTTTATTTTCAATTGAAATTATTTCTTTAGCATAATATTTGACATCGAGAAGCACACAGATTCATGGGATTTTATTTGTATTCATTCCGAACGAATTAAACGCTGTTTTCATTCGAATCGTTATAGTAAAATTAATAATTTTATATTGGCAAAGAAATAAACTCCTACGGAATATCGAATGCGAAGACAGATAAAAATGATTTTGCACCGAAACGATAATATATTTTGAAAGTTTATTATATACAAGTTCTCAATGGTTCTAGTTTTAAGGAAAAACTGATAAATTAATTATTACGTAATTTTTCTATTTTTTATGTTGTTTTTTGTTTACTTGAAATATTTAAACATAAGAAGTCGAGAGTATAAACATATATTTCGATTTTTTATAACGAAAATCAGTAAATTCCGTTTCTCGTATATTTTTCGAATTATTTGTAAACTTATAAGCATCAAATTTTTCCGAAAATTTAAAGAAATTAGTATTTTACCGAAGAGATGCGAATGAAAACAGTCAAGTGTCCTTTTCGGTGGAAAAAACATGTTCTTTGGATTCCTCTCGTCTCTCAATCATGGGAATAGATTTTGAACGTCGACAGATTTAATAAGATAATAAGGATTGCCGAAAAGTGAATGGAAGTCATAAATTCGCCTTTGCCACAAAATTACATAACGAATTATTTTTCAATCTCTTCAAAGGACAATTTGAAAAAAATAAAACTGTATGTTACATTGAAAACAGAAACGCCTGTCCTCTGTTCGCATTTATTGAAATTATCTATATCCATTTTCGTTTCTGATAATTCGTTGCTTTTCTTGTTCCACTATATAATTATACTATTGTCTCTTATTTTCTCCTTTTCGATTTTCGTAATTTCCGTTTCGTCTGCCTCAGTGCACCCGCGAAGCAAAATCGACCCTGACCCTGAAGAGGACAATCTCTATCCTTCTCTCCGCCGCTCTTACTCTGCACTATACAGCATGAACTCCCCCCGAGCCACGACGAGCCCGGCTAGGCACGGGCCACGCATACGAATCGCGTTTGACGCTTCGTATGGGGCTCGAAAAGTTCGATCGAAGCGGATGAGACGACTAGCTCGTATACACATACGTATATCGATCTTCCCTTTAGTATTTCTATTCAACTTTTCTTACGTCTTGTATATTCATATTATCTTCTAAACATTTTCTTCAATATACTTTTGAAATTTTATTACGAAACAATCTAAAATAGTTCCGATTGAAATTCAAAAGTCTTGCTACAGTAAAGTGTACTCAAAATCTCGTTAAAATTCAAAAATATGATACGCTAAAGAGGAGTTTTTCGACACTGAAATTTTCTTGTCCACACCCACTTTTTCAATCATTCCACCTTCCACACACATCCGAAATGGACCCTTGACACATTCTTTATGGAAAAAACCGAAAATGTCCTTTTCTCTCGATTTCTTGGTTGGTTTCATGTTTACTAAATTTATAAGTCAACGCGTACATCGAAAATAACCTTGGCAGGAGTGAAAATTCGAAAACTACCTTTCGTTGATAACAACACAATTTTAACTCTACTCAAACGGGTTCTATTTTGTCATGGGGTCGTATTATTGGCCCAGCCTTCAAATCGATTATTCGTCGCACGCATGCCAAACTCAAGGGAGGAATAATTGTCTGTATTGCCAAAATTCCGCGAGAAAGAAGACTTGGAAAAATGTCATGAAAGATTTTGGTACGATATTTTAATTTGGTACTCACTCAATAACAAACAAAATTGTGCGTTGTCGGTGTCGATCCTGTGGAAATCCTGCGACGCCCTCTTCTCTCACCGTTTCAACACTCTTGTCGAGGCACGCAAAATGTAAACGCGAATCGAAACAAAATTTCCTAAGAAATGCTATATGAAAAATGTGAAAAATACGATTCGAATTCTGTCACGTTTATTATTGTTTTGTGTTATTATTTTTCAATATTAATCTCCGCCAACCGAGAGGACGTGAAAGATTAATTAGTCGCTTCAAATATAAATACGAACCACACGTAACGACGCTTGTCGCACGACTGGGCAACGCTGAAAACGCTGAAAACCGGCAGCGCTCGAGTCAGTGCGATGAACAGACAGCGAGAAAGAGAGGAAGAGAGAGAAAGCAAGTGAGAGCGTGCGAGGACTTCGCGAGGGGAGAGTGTGTATATATATGCGTATATACGTACGAAGCAACTACGGGTTTGTATGCGAAGCACACCCGGTGAACGAAAAATTGCGAGGATACCCGAGACTATCCGACAACGCGGGGGAGTGACCGAGAAAGACACAGACAGATACAAATATAGAAGCTGTACATCCTCGATTTTATTTCTATAATAATGCGTTTGAAAAAATTATATCGCTATGCAAATATTCGGAACAAAAAATCTAATTTATTCTAAACCAATTATATTCATTAAAAAATCTGTAAACTATATTAATAAAAAATCGTCGTTATTAGCTCAATTAGACCAAGAACTAATAGTCTCAGAAAATACCCCTAAATTCAACGTTTTATTGACAAATAAACATAGACTTGTTTCTATTTAAAATGTGGTTCTAAATTTCATTTCAGTGTCTTTAGATTTGATTACAAATTTTATTTAGTGTTTCATATTTTCAAGCAGCTTTGATATAAACATCGTAACACTGCGTGATTAGCCCTAGCTACACACTATTACTTTTAGTACCTTACTTACACACTATCGGTCTATTGGACCGACGACTTTTATTGCTTTATAACATTGTAACAAAGGCGTCTATTGAGGTTTAATTGTAGTAAAATCGAAACGCCAGACTCCTAACAATCCAGAGAAGCAATCAGTGAAGCCAAAAAGTCATTTGATAAAAAGTTATAACGTTTATGAAAAGGCGTGTGGTAAAAAAAAGTGAAAATGTGTTGCTGTCGGTCCATTGGACCCCGTAATGTGCAGCTAGGGTTAGTATATTTTTCTCAGGCTAGTTTTCTTTTTCTTTTGTTCAGAGCCTTTCTAATCCCTAAAAAACAAATATTGTACTTTGCAAATATGTCATAGTTTTCTACTTCTTTATTCGACGGTATTTATTTTTATTTGTTTCATTCATAAAACGTTTTTCAGAAACTGTCGAAAACAAACGCCGGTTGTTGTGCTCTATTTTTCCTCTTACATATTTATTATTCCCACGAAAACCATTGAAATTATTTGCTCATAAATACTCACGGAAAAACTGCGTGTACGCTTCCACGCGATTTATGCTTTCCTGTGTGTTACTACACGTCCGCTAATATCACGATTCTTTGAGTTTAAGCCCCGACCGAATAACAATCTGGTAAGGAAGTTGCTACTTCCTCTTCGGCTCAACTCTCGTGTATACAGACACACGCACACAAGCACACACGTTTATATATATTTTCTCCACGACTGCTCGAGCTCACGTATCGTAAATAATATTTGTATCGCAAAACTTGAGTTTCGATTTCAACGCTTCGGAGCTTTGGATCAAATTTAATTAATTGAGAGTATAACTTTCGTGTGAAAAAACAAAAACGACGATTTTTTTTTTTTATCGTTCGTCAAGCTCTTACCACTTCGTAGTCGCAAAATTTTATAGGCTTAAAATTATGACAAATTTTTGACACACAATTACAGATAGAGAAGTGCTACAGCCGTTTTTGTAAAGTGACTAAAAGATCGAATTTTTTTTTTTTCGTCAAATTTAGCTCAGTATGTATTTTGATCGAAAAATATTGAAAACTCTACTCTTTTCTTTTTAATTTGAATTCTTGACGAAAAAAAACCCAAAAAATTGCGTTTCTAAGCAGTTTTTACAAATATTTTTGTAATGATCGGTTGAGATTGTTTTTATTTAATTTGAAATTTGAAACAAAATCGCCATTTCTCGCTGGACCTCTCCAAACCCGATCTTCGAAAATCCAAAAATGTCGAAACTTCACATCACCATAACTCGGCGGCAAATAAAGCCGCAGAAAATGTAATAAGAGAACTTCGAGAGTATTCTGATACGACTTAGAAAATGGCGTTAGAATCATCGCTATATCTCAATTGGTTTTACGAGAACAAATCGATCGAAAATCAGGAAAAAATGCAAAGGGATACGTACAGAAAAAGTGGAGAAAAAAAGTTCGACAAAAATTACAGACAAATGGAAATACCAAACTTCATTTTGAAGAGCATTCGAATACAAATCGAATGAGCACCCATCGGAGTCTCAACTCCAAATATAGTCACCATTATTGTGAAGTGGCTAAAACGATAAAAAATATTTGAATTTTAGTAATTTTTCATACCGGCAGTGATAGGTGTGCGATCGGTGTGTGGCTCCGACGATCTCCAAAGTTAAGGGGATGCGTAAGTCACCTAACCTCACCTCGAATTTTCGAAGTTGAAATTCTTGGATACGGTTTGACCGATTACAAAAAAGCTCTGTCAGCCCACGCAGGACGATGGCAAAAATGGGCTGACAGGGCCTTTTTGTAAACGGTCAAACCGTGTCGAAGAATTTCACTTTCGAAATTTGCAGCTATCTCTCTCGCACTCATGGCGGCTCTGTCGGTATGACTCCTAGCCTTAAGCAACTTCGGTAGAGGTCAATACTTGATCGGGTGACCACTTAGCCATTCATCATCGGCTCGCGCATCAATCGCTGAGCGGGAAGCAGTTTTTCTGAGTTTCTGATGGTGCTAATTGAAGGAGACATTTTTGTGCGATATTAGCGCCAAAATAAAAGAGAATAGTTCATCTATCGTCCGTAGATGGCAGGCCAAGAGTCAGTCAAGTGATCGGGACTCGAAGGAGCTGGAGCTCGGTGTGTGTGACTCGAGAGAGAGCGAGGAGTTTTTTGAGGTTATTCTATACTTTTTCCATTTTCTATTGTCTTTTAATACTTAATAAATATTATATTCGTGTTTTTCCTATTTTCGCATATCGTGACCCGTTGTTGTTTGATCTCGTCCCTTTTCTTGTTTTCCTACATAATCAATTGAAATTCAGTAAAAATATAATCCCCTGTATTGAGAGAGCAGTTGGTGTAGTGGATAAGGGTTCGGGCTCGCACGCCGTGGGTCCCGGGTTCGAATCCCGACCAAAAACACCAATGAAAAATTGAGATTTTTTTCACGTGTTTCCACTGTAATCCCGGGTGGTTTGGACTCCACCTTTATAAAAATCATGTCCAGACCTTCGCTGTGATGCCTGAGCGGTCCAGTGTACGGCTCCGGGTGCCTCCGTGACAGTTGTCATCGTGCGGATGGGGTGGCCCCCTAGCCGTGTACTGGCTAGCCATTGCATTACAGCTGAGGAGGTACCTTTCTTAAGGGGATGGGTCAATCACCAAACCTCACCTCGAATTTTCGAAGTTGAAATTCTTCGATACGGTTTGACCGATTACAAAAAAGCTCTGTCAGCCCACGCAGGACGATGGCAAAAATGGGCTGACAGGGCCTTTTTGTAAACGATCAAACCGTGTCGAAGAATTTCACTTTCGAAATTTGCAGCTATCTCTCTCGCACTCATGGCGGCTCAGTCGGTATGACTCCTAGCCTTAAGCGCCTCTGGTAGCTGTGCTAGAACATGCTCGCATTGCTACCCGGAGAAATTAGGTAGGTACCGGCTGTATCGGCAAGGTTTTCTGCAGTTTCTCTTCGGCAAATGCGATACAGTTGGGGATAAGTCGGCTGCAGCTGCACAGGGGGGTGTCTTTGGAAAAGGGGGGGGAGGGAAGCTAAAAAGGGGAGAACCCTGGGCAAATACAATAAATATAGTCGCCCGTATCGGCCGGGTTTTCTACAGTTTCCCTTGGCCCTCGTGCAAATGAAATTAGGTTTTGAAAAAGTTGAAAAATGGAAGACGCGTTGTAATTGGCACCAAAAGTTTCAACGATAGAGTTTCAAGGGTTCCGGCGTATCATGCCTCTGTTCGAGGTGAGAGCGTAAGACGAGAATTGCGGTAACCGTAGCTCGGTCAGTAATACAAAACCATACGTGAACTTTTTTCTCAAGACAATGGTACACATCTCGTGGAAGATGTATCATTGTGGGTGTAAATATAGGGTTCCGTTATTACGAATTAGAATGGAGTAACGGTAGAGAATGAAAGCGAAGCGGAAAGTTCCACCAACCGGCATGCGATGTTTATGTACGATCTTTCAAGTGTGTTCATGAGATTTGATTAATAGAATATGAAGTAACGAAATTAACAAGTGAATGAGCGAGCCCATCAATGACAACCAAATTAAACAAAAGTAGTAATAATAAGTGTGCAAGTAAAAACTCAGCTCTGAAGTTGGTTGCATTAAAAAATATACTTGAACGCATCCAATTCGCCCGCCATTTTGGATATATTTAGTTTAGTCATTGCTGTTTTTATGACATAACTTTCAGTCATTTAGAAGCTGTCGTTCCGTGTGTATCAATTTTATAAGAGATGAAGGTCGATGAGCAACATTTATGCTACTGCATTCTAATCTGTTTTCAAATGAAAAAAAATGCTACTCAAGCTATGGAATTTATTAAGGCCCGGTTTTTCCACCTCCCGGTAAATTTTATCTGACAGTTAAAGGTCTGCTATCCAATGCTAACATAAAATCATCAGGTAAAATTTACCTGGCGGTGGAACAACTAGCCCTAATTCGACTTTGGGTGAACATTCTGTGAGTCATTCAACAGTAAAAAAGTGGTTTGCAAGATTTCGTGATGGAAATTTTAGTATTGGGGACGATCCACGTCCAGGTGCAGTAAAAAAATTTCAAGACGAAGAACTTCAAGTTTAACTGTATGAAAACCCAATAAATGCCAAAAGACCATAGATAGTAATTGCGAATATTTCGATTATTAATCTTTCTAACAAGTATCTTTTCGATAAAGTTGAATTTGACCCAAAAAAAGTCGAGTTTCTACTTGCACACCTATTACAAAAGGAAGAAATGTCTGAAGACCGAAAAAATAATGATTCAAAAAGTAATTACAATCACTTTTATCAGCCAGTCAATCAAGATTTTTAAGTCAGACAAGTTAAAATTGCATATTTTTTACAATTGCAATTGAAATTTCCATAAATAATTCAATTAAACCCGTAGCAAGAAAAAATCCTAAGCGACTGAGAATAAGTTTAATTGTAATTCAGTAAATTTGACGTGCGAGTAAATGAATGTAGTTGCGTTGCTGTTTTCATTAAATTCCTTAAACAAAACTCTGCATCAATTAAGTTGAAAGATCGGAAGTAGCGACTCCAAAATCGTAGTGCGTACGAGTGAATTGATTGAACGAATTCGTGAATGAGCGAACGTGGATGTCGGCGAGAGAACAAGAAAAATAATAGAACACAACGAGCAGCACATCTCTCTAGATCATTCAGTAGATTGGATGGAAGAGCCAATTAAAAAAGATGAACGTTAATCGGACTCCCTTTCTGTCTTTTTTTCTCCTCTCTCTCACTCTCTCTCTCTCTTTCTCTATTTCCCTTGCTTTATATTTTGTGCAATCCTCGTACTATGCAATTTAACTCACGGCGCTATGAATGCGAACGCCTAGGATCACGTAGACCGTGTCTAACAAGTACTCTCTATATACTCATGCGCAGCAGGCCTCCGTTGGTTTCCTGTTGGCTCTTATACTTCGAACTCATCCCCATATAAAATAAATAAATATATATAAGTAATGTATTCATAAAAATTTATAATAAATGGCAAAGTGTTACTGTATCAAAAATCTTTAAGATTCAGGGAAAAATGTGTTGAATGAAAGTTGCACTCTTCCAAGGGGCCCATCGCAGTGGTAGCAAAAATGTTTGTCGAGGCAAAGGCGCCTTGAAAACTTCAAGGTCAGTTTCATTCTTTCTTTACCCTAGACCCCTGCAATCCGTTTTTCCGAACGTAAATCTTACAAAACGAGATCGAAACCAACCCCAATCTTCTCTTTAGCATAAAACGTTCCTCATATGCGATAACAAAATTTATGACTCTGAAGTTTGCAACGTTGGAGTCCAACGAAATGATCTAAAAAAACTCCAATAAGTCCAGTAATTCTCCAATTTTGTTCCCTGCCGAATTTGCAATTCGTAGTTTTTCAACCTACACCAATAATTCGTGAAATAAAAAATTGGTGAATTACAAACATTTTTTTTTTTCGTTCATTTCGTTGGACTCCAACGTTGCAAACTTCAGCGTCGTCAAAATTTAATTATACACCATTTTTTTGTTTTTCGATAACGAAGAGAATGGTCTATGATAAAATTGCATTTCGTTAAAATATAAAGATAAAAACTCTATGAAAAGAAAAAAAAGTTTCGAAAAAATGTGGAAAAGAAGTTTTTTTACTAAGAAAAATAGGGGTCGTTTTCGACCCTGTTGTAGGAATCTAGGGTTAAGGGGCCAGTCCACTTTGAAAATTTCAAAAAATCGATTTTTTTTACTGTTTTTGAAAGTACATACATTCAGAAATATTGTGTCAAAATTTTATGAAAATCCGAGCTCTCTAAGTATTTTTTTTTTTTTTACTTGAACGTCAGGACCTCATTTGGTCTACCTGAGCGTATAAACTTCAAACGCGTTTTTCTCGAAACAACGTTTCAAAATCTAGCTCCATCGTATCTCTAAAACTAATAAACCGATTCTCTTGAAATTTGAACCACATATTGTAAACATGATTCGCAACAAGATGACCCTCGATGGTTTTAAAATTTTGATTATTACTCGTTTTTTGTTGTGAAAAACTGCGAAAAAACGCGTTTTTTTTACTTTTTTCGTTTTTCATCTGCCATTTTTTTATTTTTTGATAAAACTTTATATCCGAGGGTCATTTTGTAGCTGATGTCATACTGAATCTAATGGACTTTGAATTTTTTGTTTCAGACAAGCCGTTGCCGAGTTGTGATGGAGCAACCTAGCCCACCTATTTTTGAGGCGTTACGTTAAACTATAGTTTTTGTACTTAAAAATGAATAAAAATGAATTAAAAATTTTTTTTTTATGTATTTCAAGACTTTATTTATCAAGCCCAACAACTTTTATATTCATATTTTTTATAAAATCCTCAAAAAAAAAATCGCGAAAATAGCCTTTTTTCGTGGCTCCAAAGTGGACTGGACCCTTAATGAGATGGATCATATTTTTCTACAGTTTGTACTCGAAACACGATGAGAGCTGATTCAAATTACACACGATTGAAAACAGATTTTCCATAGTAATTAAAATTTATGTTTACAAAAGTGGTTCAGAATAATTACGATGATATCTAAACGTCTTTCGAGCTCCTTAATCAAATTACGGAAAACAAAAAGAGCTTTATTAAAGAAAAAAAGATGATGCGATCTTCGAGACGCCTCCACGTGGAAAAACGTTATTGCGCACTACTCTACGACCTCCTTGGAACAATGCAAATATCATCAGAAATATTTTCTCCTAAACCCTACGAGTTCAAAGATTTTTAAAGTAAAAATAGGTAGTGCCTCCCACGTTATATATCTATATTTATGTTTGTAAATGAAGCGATAGCCCAGAGCTCCATCGCGCCATAATTCTGGGATTCCTGCTAAAGGAGACGACCATTTTTTTTGCTACGTTCGCTAAATTATCGAAAGTGAAGAAACCCGCTGAAGTGAAGAAAAATGTTTTTTGAATGTCTTTCGCCTTGATGGCGAAGTAGGACAAGCTTACTGAGAGACAAAATAGATAATAGTATAACGTCAGCGAAATTCAGCCGAAGTAATCTTGCGACAGCTATAATGATGATCATTAACAAAATATATCTATCCTAATTTATTATTAATAAGCCTGAAGAGGAGCGAGGCGGGGATAAGGAATGAATGATTGCTCAAATCTCGATGGCTACGTCGCGATCATTCTCTCCGGTAGATACAAAAGCGGAACACTCGGAACTGTTGACTACAGAAAAAAAAAGCTTCCCTGCTGTAAAAACCATAATTAGCTGGCAGATGGTAGCGTTCGCTAACATTTCTCGGTAGATAAATTACTACACCGGCAAAGCTATTTGATGCAATTTCTAATTTGTTCCAACAGTGCTCAAGTTTTCGTTCTTCCTTACTAATCATCAAATGGGGGCAGTCGATCAAATTTAATGAAGAACCAGAACATATTTTCATCATCTATCAGAATTAATTCATTATTTTCTTCGGATTTCGTATTGATTGATGGAACGCATTAAAACCCGATTACACTATCGTTGTAAACTCAATCAAATCATACATCGTATGTTATGGAACTAAATATTACATTTTGTGACAGGAAAATAAGATTCTCCTCGACGTCGACGTTCGACCGACGCCTCGGGTGTCATCGAAGCTGTTTCGTCCCAAACGTATTTCATCATTGTGTCCTCCCTATTGTTTCATATGATTTCTCTATTAATATAAATATTCATTTGATTATTATTAGGCGCGAGATTCGTCGGATGAAGCGAACGAATTATTAAGTGTTATAGTCGACGATCTATCGAAAAGGGGTAATACCTAGCCCTAGCTAAGTCCTCTGACAAGGACAGCTATAGTGTCGAGGGTTGACACGCGTGCATCACATATTATCGATTTTCGATAACTGAGGATCCAGCGACTAAAGAGTGGGGAGAAGATCGAATCACCAGTTAAGGCGAGCAACCACTTTAGGAAACCGAAAATTAGATGAATTTTTGGATTTTTTTTTTATTGTGAATAAAAATACGGAAATTTCCGCAACTCTGACAATAATTTATTCATATTTTCATACATCTCTGGTAATTTTTTCAAGTTATTTCATGCATTAATTAAGGTGTAATCCGCTGTGTCCCTTGGCGTGTTCCCATCGTCGTTGTCGATTTGCGGGAATTGTGCAGCTCGCAATTCGTATCTGAAATAGTCCAACAAATTTTTATACATTCTTGAGATATTTTTTAAGCACATGAACCTAAATTTTGAAAAAAAAATCGAGAATTGAATGTTGGAACGTGTTTGAAAAAAAATGATCGATTTTTAGCATTTTTCCCCCGGCATTTTCCAATAATAAATATGTTTTAAACAATCTAATATTTCCAACTTTAGGTTCATGTTTTAATAAATTATATTATGTAAACGTATTCCAAATTTGAAGATGATCCATCAATTAGTTTTTGAGTTATGATTCCCGCAAATTGAAAAAATGTCGTTTCGAGAAAAACACGTTTAAGGGGCCAGTCCACTTTGAAAATTTCAAAAAATCGATTTTTTTTACTGTTTTCGAAAGTACATACATTCAGAAATATTGTGTCAAAATTTTATGAAAATCTGAGCTCTCTATGTATTTTTTTTTTTTACCTGAACGTCAGGACCTCATTTCGTCTACCTGAGCGTATAAACTTCAAACGCGTTTTTTTCGAAACAACGTTTTCAAAATCTAGCTCCATCGTATCTCTAAAACTAATAAACCGATTCTCTTGAAATTTGAACCACATATTGTAAACATGATTCGCAACAAAATGACCCTCGACGGTTTTAAAATTTTGAGTTTTACTCTTTTTTTTGTGAAAAACTGCGAAAAAAACGCGTTTTTTTTACTTTTTTCGTTTTTCATCTGCCATTTTTTTGTTTTTTGATAAAACTTTTTATCCGAGGGTCATTTTGTAGCTGGTGTCATACTGAATCTAATGGACTTTGATTTTTTTGTTTCAGCCAAGCCGTTGCCGAGTTGTGATGGAGCTACCTAGCCCACCTATTTTTGAGGCGTTACGTTAAACTATAGTTTTTTTACTTAAAAATGAATAAAAATGAATTAAAATTTTTTTTTTATGTATTTCAAGACTTTATTTATCAAGCCCGACAAGTTTTATATTCATATGTTTTATAAAAAGTTTTTTGCGCACCTTAAAGTTTGAGCGCGCTCGGGAGTCGAGCGGAGAATCTTTATCATTTATATACATACCGTTAGAAGGAATCCGAATATCGTTTTGAAATTTTCAGGATGTATTCTTAAGATATTTTGCTAACGATTTATGAAATAAATAAAAAATTGATTTTTTGAAGCATCTAAAGTGGTTGTTCGCCTTAATGTATCGATGATCAGAAACTCACTTCGGTCCCGACTATCCTAAAAGGAAGTCGAAATGATTGTCAACCCTCGAGGAATCTCGTCGCGTTACCATTTTGTCGAATTTGTTATATTGTAAAACAATATATTTATTATTTATTAAAATCTTTGTGAATTAATTGTCAGTCGTAACGTCAAAATTTCGACCAAGATTAAGGATTACGTCCTTGGCCAACAAGAAACTGTTGCGCAATATCTGCTTGTTGTATATCGTCAAAGAAACGTAAGTCTTGAATAAATTTATATCTTTATTTGAAGTATTTTGCCTACGCTGCTTAATTTCTTCACTCGTTTTATCTATTTTGCAATCAATATATCCTGAATCTCCAGCTGTACCTACCCTGAAAGGAGTCCATTGTCGATAATATTATTCTTATTATAAAATTGAATTAAGATATTTTTTAGTCGAACGACTAGCTGACACCCAACAAAGTTATAAACTAAGATTTATATTTGCGAATTAAAATTATTATAAAAACCTAAGAGCCCTGACAATCATGAGGACCTCGGCCACACCAGGTGAGGAAAAAGTATTCCGTCTCAATGTTATTTATAGTTTCTTGTTCTAGCATCTTTTTCTGATGTTCTCCATACATTCTCTTGGGTTTTCTGCCCTCATTCGTATACTTTTACCCCAGTTAACTAATCTTTCGGTTCCTGCTAACAAATGTTGCCTGTATCCATCTTTTCCAGTGTATTACTTCATTGCATTTGTACCTAAGAGCATGCATAGAGGAGCTCTGTACTGAGAAAAAAAGTTTATTCATCGAACAAAATCCCATTTAGTTGGATAAGAAAATGGTGGATCAACAAATGATTTAGTTTATTCAAAACAAAAAAATAGTTGGATCCACCATTTTCTCGTCCAACTAATTGGGATTCTGTTCGATGAACACATTTTTTTTCTCAGTGTGCAAATCCTCCGTCGATATAAAACATCTATAGAAATCCTGATCCTAATCGTATCCCAACTAACATTATCATTCCGAAAGTTTGTTCGTTTGTGTGTTGCTTTATAATTCTACAACCGATTAAAACGAATCGTTACCAAAATGGGCATGCATATAGTTCGTGTGACGAAACAGGACGTAAAATCAAAAAAATAAAAAGAAATATCGAAAAAAGAGAAACAGATTCTAAATATTCCTCAGTTTTCACTTGATTCAGCGTCAGGATCTCAAAAAAATTGCTCTGTCGTTTAGCGATCTATGAACGAACGAGTGTGTGGTTGTTAAACCGGCACCCATCTAATTATACCGGTACCTCAACCAGTGTTTACTTAAGGAGTTATATCTAGTTGTTTGGGTTGAAAAAATGGAAAATTTTTTTTTTGCATTTTTTCAAAATACATCTTAAGAACGTTTTCCCAAAATATTATAAGGATCTGAGCGCTAGAACGAATATATTTACGCTCGCTACCTGAGAATGCGAGTCTCCGAGCGCAGCGAACTCAAAACTTTAAACGCGATTATCTCGGAATCATGTTTTTTAAAAATTGCTACTGCAGTGAACACGATTTCTCGAAAGCAATTTAACCGATCGATTTGAATCTTTTACGAGCTTGTTTCTAATCATAATGGCTTGCACGTGAACAAAGGAATTTTTATTTGAACTAAAATTTATATTTTTTTGGGTCGAAAAACCTCATTTTTGGAACCTCAAAAATCGAACTTTTCAGAAAAATCGACGACATTTTTTGAAAAATCAAAATTTCGCTAAATCCTTCGCTCACGAAGAGCGTATAGCATTATACTAATAAATCTTTTTGGTTTTTTTATTTCAAATGAGCCGTTCCAGAGATATCATGCTCACCGCGAGTGATGTTCAAAAAAAGGTGTTTTAGGACAACGGTCATATTTTCCCTCAGTAGTGAAAGTTTTTTCATAAAAAAATGTATATAAATATCTCAAAATATGTAGCAATTGATACTGTATAGTGTATTTCAATAAAATGATGTTAAAATGGCTTTAAAAAATCATGAAAATCCCTTAATTTTCCCGAGCACAATTAGATATAACCCCATTAACAAGTAAGTCACTTGAGTATTATCACGATCGACTTTGAACTTTTCTCAGAACTTAATAAACCGATTTTATTTCCTTTCAAACAACTATCTTTCAAATACATGCAAATTCCGGAGCCTCAACTCTCAGTTGATGAAAAAATAATAGATAACCGGTGAATAAATGATTTTGAAGAGATCTCACACTTCGATGAATCGAGTTTGCGATAAAACGAATTTCCATCAATAAAATCATCGTGCAATCTCTGATT
Organism: Rhimphoctona megacephalus; assembly: GCA_963989365.1. Taxonomy (NCBI): domain Eukaryota; kingdom Metazoa; phylum Arthropoda; class Insecta; order Hymenoptera; family Ichneumonidae; genus Rhimphoctona; species Rhimphoctona megacephalus. The sequence goes on from OZ022414.1 coordinate 56,021,265, forward strand.
GCACGATGCACCAATTTGCTGACCATGAACACTACGTTTTGACACTACTTTTGAGTATCACATATAAAAATTTTCTATTTACCAACCACTACGTTTGGATTCCGGGGCCCTCGACTTTGCCTCGTTGTTAATGTGGACTTCTGGTGACCCTCATCATCACAACGCTCCTGAAATTTCGCTAGGGCGACGGCGTATGATGAGGCGATCTGGAAATTGAAAAAAAAAACACAACAGTAAGAATTAAATCTACTCAATCGTCTCGACGATATTCAGTTTCTCGATTATACCGACTAGATCGATAATTAAATAGAAATATCAAAAATTCTGCAATAACAAATGCAAATATCTCATTCGAGAGACAATTGAAATAAAAAATATTTATTATCTTCGCACCGGTGAACTTTGGTTTCTATGATTCTCTGCTTTCTTGCTGTGACAGCTTCGTTCAACGTTCTGCGTTCTTTTCTGAGAATGATCTTGAAAACCAAAAGAAAAATGTCGTGAGCTCACTGTGTTTTTTTTTTTATTATTTCTAAATTAATCACAATTTTTTATTTCACTGACCGAAGTGATCACATTGCACCTTAGATTTAGCTGTTCGAAGTATGTTCATCGCTTTTCTGGTTTCTTTGGGAAATTGAACATCATTCGGGGCTCGATAAAAATCTTCACTCGTCGGAGTTTCCCAATCTTGCTCCGAATCTTCGGATTCACGAAAATTTTCTTGTTCCCCAGCCGCGTAAAATCGTGGAGACATAGTTATATTTTTTGGTACTGTGAAAAATGAGATTCTCCTTTTATTTTGGGACTTATGGAACATTATATATTTTATATTATTATTAGACATTACAAAAAAATAACTTAATCCATACAAAATCGTCTCATGTCATCTTCTTTAAGAAGGCGAAACTTTCAACCATTTTTTCAATATTTTCCAATTGAGTTTGACATTTTTAATCATTCATAAAAAATTGAGTATTTTTAATATGTTTTTATTAAGGCGAGCAACCACTTTAGATGCTTCAAAAAATCATTTTTTTTTATTTCATAAATCTTTAGCAAAATATCTTAAGAATACACCCTGAAAATTTCAAAACGATATTCGGATTCCTTCTAACGGTATGTATATAAATGATAAACATTCTCCGTCCGACTCCCAAGCGCGCTCAAACTTTAAGGCATTACATACGTCCAGAATTTTCAAAAAATCGATTTTTTTTTTTACAGATTATTATTCTCTATAGTTTTAGGCGTATTTCTGTGTAAGTCGATTGTACAAATTCCCCATAGATCGAAAGTTATTATAGAAAACGTGACTGCCCAACGAGAGTCTGATGCGCGCACTTGAAACTTTAAATGCATTTTTCTCAAAACTACTTTTTCTGGCACGGTCTGCATGATAACTCATACAGTTTTTAATATTTTTTGATGCCTTTTTTTTTAAATATTCGAAATTGTTTTCTCTATAGTCTGTCGGGCCGGATTTTTGATGTTGTGATTAAAAAATCTTATAAACATAATTAAAGTGTGACATTTATGACACAAAATGCACACTTTTTTTTAAACTGCCGTAAATTGCCAAAATTTTTCGAATTTCAAAAATCCGGCTCGACAGACTATAACTACAACTTTATTTTACAAGAATTTTTTTACGTTTTGCAGATCCATCAGCATTTCAAGGAGAAATGATGCAGACCGTGGAGCAACTTTTTTTTCATAGTGCTTCGGGAAACGTGATTTTTTATGTTGTAATTTTTGAAAAAAAAAATGAAATAAATTTTTTTATAAAGTTTAAATACTAATAAACAATGTGTAAAAATTATTTTTATTAATTTCTATTGCTATCTCTTCTAAAAACAGTTTTTCTTTTAGCGCGTTTTACGCGCTGTTGGACGTATGTAAGGCGTTAAACGTGTTTTTCTCGAAACGACTTTTTTCTCAATTTGCGGGAATCATAACTCAAAAACTAATTGATGGATCATCTTCAAATTTGGAATACGTTTACATAATATAATTTATTAAAACATGAACCTAAAGCGGGAAAGATTAGATTGTTTAAAACATATTTATTACTGCAAAATGCCGAGAAAAAAATTCTAAAAATCGATCATTTTTTTTCAAACACGTTCCAACATTCAATTCTCGATTTTTTTTTCAAATTTAGGTTCATGTTCTTAAAAAACATCTCAAGAATGTATAAAAATTTGTTGGACTATTTCAGATGCAAATTGCGAGCTGCACAATTCCCGCAAATCGACAACAACGATGAGGACACGCCAAGGGACACAGCGGATTACACCTTAATTAATGCATGAAATAACTTGAAAAAATTACCAGAGATGTATGAAAATATGAATAAATTATTGTCAGAGTTGCGGAAATTTCCGTTTTTTTTTCACAATAAAAAAAAATAAAAAAAATCATCTAATTTTCGGTCTCCTAAAGTGGTTGCTCCCCTTAAACATTTTATCCTCATAGCGACAAAAGCTGATAAGTTGACGCGTATTCAATCGAAAAGTTAGATAAAAAATCAAATTGCGATTCTTTTCCAAGATTATAGTCTTAGAAAAGAATCACAATTTGATTTTTTTGTTTTTCAGATTTTCATCCAATAAAGAACAATAAAATTTTCATCCAATAAAGAAAGAATAAAATATGAAAAGTCGACGCGTATTCAATCGAAAAGTTACATAAAAAATCAAATTGTGATTCTTTTCTAAGACTATAGTCGTAGAAAAGAATCGCAATTCGATTTTTTGTTTTTCAGATTTTTATCCAATAAAGAAATTTGTAAAAAAAAATCTGCTGGCATCACCTTTGTGGTTTAAGAACTTCGTAGCCTGAAACGGGTGAGATTTATTTTGCGTACAACAATAATGTTGAACATTTGAAACGTTCTCCTGTCGTCCAATTTTCTTGTCAAATTCTTCCAACGAATTGTAGGAATTGTCCGATTCCATAGCGTCGTCCTGGATCTTTTTAGTCAACTGAATTCCTTTGATCGAGGTTTTCTCGTCGTCAATAATTCGACCAGGAAGACGAAAAGTTACACGACGAGGACTCGGAGTTTTTCTTCGTTTCAGTATCGAGGGCCTTTGAGTTTCTTGTGAATCTTCGATATTCATCGAACATTTTTTGTGGCAGATATTATTTTTCGGGCAACACTTCGAAGACGATTTTTTTGCCCGACAAATTTCCTTCTTCGTGCATTCAAAATGCTTCGTATCATACTTCATTATTTGATGAGTGATTTCAGGCTTTTTCCAAACATGCGGATTCGTGTGATCAGCCTCTCGGACTATTTTAGTTTTCTCTTCAAATTCTTTTTTTTTCTTTTTCATCGCATCTGAAATCTGCCTCTTCATAAATAATCTCGGTAATTCTTCTTTTATTGCGCTATAAGCAGCGAGCTTATTTGCTTCGAAAGAAATACGTGACTTCGGAGCTGGACTCTTATTCCGAGTATTCGAAGTTCTTTCGGCCCACAGTTTCATTTTATTATTATCCGATTTCTCGATAACTCCTGTCGATTTTTGACAGTCCTTTGAATTACAAGAGGCTAATTGTCGATACTGTTTTTCCAGGATCGTCTCCCACTTGAATTCACGCTTTTTTGGAAGCTTCCTCGGGGAAACATGCTTTTCTTCAATTTTATTAACTAACTTTTCCGCAATCGAAGCTATCGTTTCTTCGATTTTTTCATCACTCGCCATTTTTTTTTCTTCCTGAGTCTCTTCGTTCGAAACAGTCTCGAGAACTTTTTCAATTGTTGGTAAATTGTTTGAAGAAACTTGTGAACTTTTTCCTAACTCATTTGTTTCATCTGATTTGTTATTTTCTTCTTTGGTCTCGACTACTTCCGCCTCCGACGATTTTTCTATCGCAGGATCTACTATCAAATTTACTGCTTCAGGAGTTTCAAGCTTTCGCGAATTTATCGAAAACAAAGTCAACTCGTTCAACTCGTCATCTATTTCCAGTTCTCGCGAGATGGTCCGTTCGATTATTCTTTCCTCGGATGATTTTTCGCACGAAGATATTGAAACGTCTCCGCTTCTCGACAATCTCACATACAATGGAACATTTCTTCGAGAGTTGCCGATTTTTTCGCGAATTTCATTTGCGGCTAAATTTTTAACGTCGATTAGCGAATCTCGTGGATATTTATCTTTGGAACATTTTATTTTAAAAAGAGGGGTACAGGGAGCACTTCTCGATCTTCTCTTGTTAAATTCGACGTTCTTAAGAATTTTAGATTCGTTTGATTCTTTCATGGATAAATGTTGGGGCTCGACCAAATTTTGTGAACGACTTTTTGAAATTAAAGGTCCGTGCGTTTCGCTACTAGAAGTTTGAATTTCGGAGTTCGAATCGTTACCGATTTTTTCTAGATATTTTTCGGATTTTTTTGGCAAATTTCCCGTATGTTTTCGGAATGTTGGAATCATCTTTCGAGAGTCAAAATTCACGAGTTCCACATGCTGCTTGCTTGTGAATAATCTCTGCGATATATCACTATCGGAGCTTGAATTTTTCGGCGTTTTTTCCAAACTTGGTGATTTTTTTTCCTCGTTTTCCAATTTACTTCGACGCCTCGAAAGCAATTTTGCCTCAATCTTTGAACATGGTTTTCGACGGCGTGCAGGTTCCGGTCGCATCTCAATCTCCATTGATTTTGTTTCATTTTTGCAAACCTCCATTTAAATCTTCAAACATCACCGATTCGATGGTAAACGTCATTTCGGTGTCGCGAATGACGGATCGACTGACTCAACAAAATTTTACGTCAAAAAGAAACAAGTTACGATCTTGAAACAAAAATTTTGGCCGATAATTCGTCATTGATTAACTATATTCAATTATTTCATTATTATTTATTCGTTATAATTATTAGTAGCTATTAAACCATTAATTATTTTTTATTTTAATCCAAGTCTAGATAAACTAATAATAAATTTACAACTTTTTACATTTCGTATTTGCTGTAAATATTTTTCAATCAAAAATTATTAATAGAAAAACTCAAAGTAATCAATGAATGAGTCCAAATTTCTTAAGGCGAGCAACTACTTTAGATGCTTCAAAAAATGATTTTTTTTTTATTTCATAAATCGTTAGCAAAATATCTTAAGAAGATACCCTGAAAATTTCAAAACGATATTTGGATTCCTTCCAACGACATGTATATAAATGATAAAGACTCTCCGCTCGACTCCCAAGCGCGCTCAGACTTTAAACGTGTTTTTCTCGAAACGAGATTTTTTTCAATTTGCAAAAATCATGACTCAAAAACTAATTGATGGATCATCTTCAAATTTGGAATACGTTTACATAATATAATTTATTAAAACATGAACCTAAAGTTGGAAAGATTAGATTGTTTAAAATATATTTATTATTGCAAAATGCCGGGGAAAAAATGCTGAAAATCGATCATTTTTTTCAAACACGTTCCAACATTCAATTCTCGATTTTTTTTTTCAAAGTTTAGGTTCATGTTCTTAAAAAACATTTCAAGAATGTATAAAAATTTGTTGGACTATTTCAGATGCGAATTGCGAGCTGCACAATTCCCGCAAATCGACAACGACGATGAGGACACGCCAAGGGACACAGCGGATTACACCTTAATTAATGCATAAAATAACTTGAAAAAATTACCAGAGATGTATGAAAATATGAATAAATTATTGTCAGAGTTGCGGAAATTTCCGTATTTTTGTTCACAATAAAAAAAAAATCCAAAAAATCATCTAATTTTCGGTCTCCTAAAGTGGTTGCTCGCCTTAACGTTTTACAAATTGTCAAATACCATCGGTTATTGCTTCAATGTTCGGAAAATTTCATAATAATATCGAACTTTTATTATTTTTATTCACTTTTATCGATGAACAATTCGTACGTAAATTTTCACATTTTTACGAAAATTCAAACTTCTATAAAAAAAAATATTATGACAAAATTCCAATATTTTCAATTCTATTTTTTCTTTTTACTTCAATTCATAAGTCAATTAAATAAATACAATTTCTTCTCAATTTATTCTTCTGACGGACGATAACAGTTGGTCTAATTTACGAAGAGTTTCGAAGACGTTTGTCTCATTTATCATCGGAGATACTTTATTTGAACATAACGTTTTATGATACAAGAGAAAATCTGTATAGAGGATGAAACATCTGTCTGATCGTTCTCATAAGACTTATCCCGGTCCGTTAGTTAACACGTTCATTAGAGCTTCATCATAGAATATAAGTAAAGAAGAAAGAAAAAGGCTACAAAAAAAAGAAGAAACGAAAAGAATTGAAAAATGATACTACGACAGTATCAATGAAAATATTAGAAACTTAACCCTAAAGCCCTACAACGGGGTCGACAACGACCCCCAATTTATTTAATAAATAACTTATTTTTCGGAGTTTCTCCGAAATTTGTTTCGTTTTATAGAGTTTTCATCATTAAATGTTCACCAAATGTCACTTTATCATATACTGTTCTCTTCGTTATTAAAAAACGAAGAGAATGCTGTACAATTAAACCTTATTATCGCATGCGAGGAACATTTTATGTTATTGACTAGATTGGGGTCGTTCACGTTCGGAAAAATAGATTGTAGGGGTCTAGGGTTAGAAATAATCACGTCTCTTGCTTATTCAACAACGAAATTTTGTGTACTCAACCAAATTTAAATTAGTTTTTTTTTCTCCGGCACAATTTCGCTAATCGTTTTACCAACTTCTGTTTTTTGACATCAAGGAGAAAAAGTCTTTCTGTCAAACTGATCCTCTTGCATGTGTCTCCTTTTTAATACGTTCTAAAATCATTCTGAACATTAACCCTTTGAACCATGATGGGACATACGTCGTCCCACCTTTTTTTTGCAGTTATTTAATTATTAAACTACAATTTTAAAAACTAATATCAGGTCTTTTGGATCTACATGGTCCCTAGGACATTCATGAATGTAAAAAAAATATGAATAGTCATTATTTGTTAATTGCACAAATGCCACATATTAATAAATAGTCGAATTTCGTACTTTTTCATGAAAAAATTATTTTCTACTAATCTACTATGAAAATCGGAATGAACATTTTTTTACACACTTTATACACTTCAAAGATTATTACAGAATTTTTTGCAAATTTTTCGTACGGTGGTTTTTGTTTAAGAAAATAAAAATACAGTAATTTCTGTACTACGTCCAAACTAACAATTATATTCATCGAAAACTTTCGCTTTGGGAGTTTTTCGCATTCGAATCTAAAGAAAAAATTTTGTTATTTTCAAAATTCAAGATCATGGGACCAAAAACGAACCCAAATAGATATAAAAATGAAATGGTTACGTGTATTTAAATTGGTTTTTTCGCTTTTAGCTTTATCCGAAACTAACGACGGGGACGTAGTGAGTAACTATATAGGAAAATCAAACATTTGATTGAATTTGTTGAAATTTCAGCCTTCAGGTCTTACTAATGAAGAATTTCTTTACACTCGATTATTCTGCTGCACTGAATATCTATCTGATCGCCAACAATTTTAATATTGACTGAAACTAACAATACGGTAACAAATTCACAACATAAACTTTTATTGGACTGGAAGGTTGTTGCAGCTGTACGTCAAGAAAATAAAAATGATGAATATTCGCAACTAGGGTACCAAGAATCTCCTTGAGTGTTTATCCAAATCCAATCCCTTTCTACATTTTAATCTGCCATTTCGAATTTTTGAATTTTTTATGGCGGGTCCAATATGGCGGACCAAAATGCGAAAAATCACTTGGTCCCAAATCTACAAATAACGAGTTCAGGCAATCCCAAAAAATTATTTACATTTTGGTCCGCTATATTGGATCGGCAATTGTGAATTTTCAAATTGCGAGTTCAGATTTGTAATCAGCAACCCCAAAAACGTACCAACACCGAGTCTCATAATTATCAAGTAATTTTTTGCTTAGTCCGCCATATTGAATCCGCCATTTTTAATTCCCAAATTTGGAATTCAGATTCGTAATCAGCGACCCCAAAAATCTACAAATACAGAGTTTCATTAATATCAAGTAATTTTTTACATTTTGGTCCGTCATGTTGGATCCACCATTTTGAATTTCCAAATTTCGAGTTCAGATTCGTAATCAGCGATCCCAAAAACTTGCGAATACCGAATTTCATTAATATCAAGTATTTTTTTTGCGTTTTGCTCCGCCTAATTGGATCCGTCGTTTTGAATTTTCAAATTTCGAGTTCAGATTCGTAATCAGGAACCCCAAAAACCCCCGAATACCGAATTTTATTAATATCAAGTAATTTTTCGCATTTTGGTCCGCCATATTGGATCCACCACTTAGAATTTCCAAATTTTGAGTTCAGATTCGTAATCAGCAACCCCAAAAACCCCCGAGTACCAAATTTCAGGTCAATTGCACCTAAGGAAAAATGTATGGCTCAAAGTATTAATTGAAAAAAAGTACTCCAATTATTGTACACTAACGAAATAAATAATTTGTGTGAAATAAATTTGGTCAATTGAAATTCACGAAACATTTCTATCGTCGATGAGCTAATTTTTAGTTTTCACATAGTTCGATGCTGTTCGTTAATATTTTGCGTGTTAACGGCACGCGATAGAAGAATGTTAGAGACATGGAATAAGTTCGCTGACCGGTTGAAAAAGTCGACAACAGTTTTATGCAAGTATACGTGTTTATATACATAGGCACGTATGATGCCTAGTTGAAAACTGAGGAGAGAGATTAGAAAAGCCAACCAGACCGTAAATACGTGGCCGTGACCGTGACCGAGTTGCTCATCGTGAATCTTCTTCTTTTTTACACAGTATTATTTTTTGTTTCTTTTTACATCCCGCTTATCCACTACATTCTGACCATCAAATTTTTTTCTCTCATTTCCTCCAAACTCCTGCTTTGGGGAACTTATTTCTCTCTAATAATAAATCATGTTCAGAATCGCAATTATCGTAAGTTTAGCTAAACACATTTTTGTCTTTTAAATCAGTATAGTAAGAGGAAAAAATTTATGTGAAAGACTGGTCCCAAAAAACAAATTTCTCCCTTCGTCGAAAAAAAAAAAAACAAGTCAAATATAATCTTGATTTGTAGTCGAGGACGTTTTGTAGGCGTAATTGATAGAAAAAGTGACATTGTAAGAGAATTTCAAGTGCTTCGGAAATGAGATTAAAATTTATACAAAATCCAACAGCTCGATAATGCTAAATACATCAATGTTATAAAATAATAACAGCCAAACGTAAGGGAAAATCCAAGCTGTCCACGAAATCATGGATCCAACGAAGTGGGCTGTAGGTGAGTTAAATTGAACCCAGAAAAATCGTGCACGTAATTATTCCATTGTTGATGATTCAAAAATCATTTTAACCTGCATATATAGGGACCGTGCGCGGTGCTTACAACGCCACGAAGTGAGCAATTTCTACATTAGCTAGGTGCTAAGTAATCAAGCGCGTATACGCGGGTGACAAGAATTTTTTAATTGATTTACGATACAAAATTGATTTATTTCTTTTTCTTCATCAAAAAGACATTGGTAAATGCAGGGCAGCTCTCACACACCACTTTGGTTTCGAGAAGATTTACCATTTTTGAAATACTGTTCTTTTCCCGAGAGCGCTGTCCATTTCGCATGAAAGAGCGAGAAACAAACGGAATGAATTATATGGCCGATTCGTCGCCCGTGCTTTGTGTTTCTACGACATTTGAAATATATCTTGAGCCACATTTTTTAAAAATTTTTATATAAATTTAGGCTCCAACACGATCATTAATCACGTGCTGAAAATCTTAATTGCTCATTTTTAACATTATTAATCGTAAAATTTGTCTTTATTCCTATCATTCAAAGCCAAAATAACACCGCACAAATTGCACATTTAGACACGAGAGAGCGCGCACATCGACGGTGGTGCTGCTCTCTATAGCTCACGCACAGTCCCTATTTGTCGAAATTTGCCTACTAAGAAAATTATTGAAAAAAAACTAGAAGAATAAGTGTTTCGGCACCTGTACAACTCACTCGAAAAAAAACTCTATCAGGAACATCTCTACCAGACCAATCCCAACCAAGGAAAATCTCCACCAATGACAATCTCCACCGGGAACATCTCAACCAACCCAATCTCCATCATTCCCAACTCCACCAGATAAAACTCACCCAGGAAAATCTCTATCGTGGTTAATCTCCACCAGAGGAACATCTCCATCAGGAACATCTCCACCAGTCATGAAGATCAATCTTCATTGTCGGTATGGAAAACTGCAAAAGCTATCTAAAAATCCCATAGATGGTGCACCAGTAAGTGTAAAACAGTGGACGCATAACACATAACCAAATTTTGTTACACAACGAGAGAGAAAGGACCGTTTGGAGCTGAAGAGTTTTGTCGTCAAACTCATCGATCAATCAAACACTGTGATCCGCGAGCGACGAAACTTTTCAGCTCCAAACGGTCCTTTCTCTTTCGTTGTGCAACAAAATTTGGTTATGTGTTATGCGTCCACGGTTTTACACTTACTGGTGCACCATCTATGGGATTTCTAGATAGCTTTTGCAGTTTTCCATACCGACAGTAAAGATTGATCTTCATGACTGGTGGAGATGTTCCTGATGGAAATGTTCCTCTGGTGGAGATTGACCATGATAGAGATTAACCTGGGTGAGTTTTGTCTGGTGGAGTTGAGAATGATGGAGATTGGGTTGGTTGAGATGTTCCCGGTGGAGATTGTCATTGGTGGAGATTTTCCTTGGTTGGGATTGGTCTAGTAGAGATGTTCCTGATGGAGTTTTTTTTCGAGTGAGTTGTACGGGTGCCATAAATCGTTTAGTAAACACTTTTCTTGTATCACCTAAAAACGAACATTAATTTCAGGCAAACGTCACATAAAAAAAGTTTTACGGTAAGTTGACGAGTCATCAGAAAAACTTGTCTACTCAGATTCTCCTAAAGTATGACGAACTCAATGATTCCTTAGTTTTTGTTTTAATTTTTTTTCCGGACCTCACGCTTGAAAGCGTAAGTTCTGAAATGAAAAAAAACTGATTAGGACTTTTAAGAAACGTTGTTTTTTGAATGAATATTTAAACTTTGTAACGCTTGAAATTATAGAATTCGATTTTATGCAAAAAAATTCTTATTAAAAAAAACTATTAGAAATAATTCAATATGTTTCAACTTTGTTAAAATCAGTACAAAATCCTAGTCAACTTAACGAGAGAAACCAGTTTAGGAGGCCGAAATTTTGGTGTTTTTCGTGAATTTTTTTTAACGGGGAAGGAATAATCAGAATTTGTTTAAACTTAGAGGATATTTTATTCATGTTTTGAAGTACACTTTGTAATGTTTCAAGTCATTTCCGCCGGAAGTAGTGGAGTTAGAAGCTGCTGTCTATGGACGACTTTTTTTCAACTGGTGAGCATTCTACCTCAAAAAGTTATTAACCAATCGTTCTGAAAATTTGTGTGAATATTCTTTATTCAATTACAATCTATATAAACCTAGCTCTGGGATATTATTATTAAAAATATTTTTTTTAATGCAAAAAAGGTGAAAAAACATGGTATAAAAACATGACATTGTGTTCAAACACCTCAAAAACATGCAATTTTCAACTTTTTTGATCATAATTAGGTTCATATTCTTAGGAAATATGTTGTTAACGAAAAAAGAAAATTGTAATGATTACAAATAAAAATTGTGACTTCAGGAATGTCCATCAGCAAAAAACTCGTATAGCGATTGTTCATGGACAGCAGCTTCTTGCTCCATTATTTCCGGCGGAAATGACTTGAAAAAATTACAAAGTGTACTTCAAAACATGAATAAAATATTCTCCAAGTTTAAACAAATTCTGATTATTCCTTCCCTGTTCAAAAAATTCACGAAAAACACCAAATTTTCGGCCTCCTAAACTGGTTTCTCCCGTTTTTTTGGACCATTTTTTTGTTACAATCATCCCTAACTCCAAAAAGTCTTTCCAAAACGATTTCGTTTTTTTTTTACTTGATACGTGCATAAATTCAGAAGCATAAATTGAAGACACATACGACTTTCAGTCAAAACACTGACTCAACTTTTTTGCAATACAATAGTGCATGAAGAAGGAATATGGGTAACACTCTCGGAAAGTCTCCCAGGAACCGGGAACACGAAGGAAGTTGTGTAAACGTGAAGGGATGAGACCATGAAAGCCTGCGAGGTATTCGAAGATAAATTACTGCAGAGTAACGATTGCAAAAAGATAATTAACACAATAATTACGGGAAAGTTTACGTCAAAATACTATAAGCAGCTAAATTTTGTACTACAAAAAAAAATTGGATCGATGTTGAACACCAAAATTTGTTTCCCATTCGATTCCCTCATTATCTTCTTTCGTCATCACGAAAATAAAAATTCTCAGCATCGTACATCTCAATTGTTTTTTTTTTCACACGCTCATTATGTGCGAAATTACAGTGTATTTTACTTTTATGTGCAAATGTACATAGTATTGTTACAATATTATGTGTAGTTTGTTTCATGGCGATTATGCATGTCTTAAAGTTCTCTTTTTTTTGTCACCTTTTAGCCGTACGGGGGTCGAAATTGAATCATCATTTTATTTTCAGTGTCATTGTATTTATTGCCTCTTAACGAGGATTGTTTTTCGCGTTATTTCATTTTGCACTTATTTACTAAAAACAAAAAAATGCAATTGATTTATCGATGAGTTTCATTGGAACTTTTCATTTTTTCTCATTTATGTATAAATATATTATTGTAATTTAATGACACATGCCCCTTTCATGCTGGATGCAGAATTTTTAACGCTTTATTTTAATTGTAATTGTTTCTCCTTTGGCAAACTGTCGAATGTCCATTTTTCATGCCTAAATTTGTGATTTCGCGATTAAAAGTTCCATGAATTTTTAATGTCTGACCTTAATTAGTTAATTGAATGTCCCATTGTCACAAGTAATCGAATTTTTTAAACTTTGTTTATTTCGTTTTCTATTTCCCTAGGGGAAGCTCGGAATTCCACATCAGCATCAATCATAATAGCAATAGTAATAATAATAGCAGTAATAATAATAATAATTGTTACAATTTATACCTATTTTACGATTACTTTGTTTAAACAAAAAAAAAGCTGAAAAAAACTAACTTGCTCGACAGGGACAAAAAATAAAATTCTTTTTTCCTACGACGAGCTACACAGCGTTACATCATTCGATAAACATTAAGCTGTTATAAAAATTTGTATGAAAGTAAAAAATCCGACCAACACTCTCGCTCTCATAATCGATGTCACTCACGCTGGAAAAAAAACAATCCATTTCGTGAGAGAGATTATTTTAAATCGCAAACATTCTGGAGCTCGTAAAAATATATGAACGGGACTCGCGGAACAGAATTATTAAAAAAAAATTGCGAGTACAATTTTATTATTTGTCTTCTTTGTTTCACGAACGTTAAATCGGTTATTTTTTTATTCTCTATGATCGTCGGGTTAATTATTTATGAACTAGCGTACAATTTTTTCTCATCTTCCCGAACGCCATTCTCTTAATCAACAACCATGTTTGAGAGACAAAAAGAAATGAAAAAAGAATAATTGTTTTCCTTCGTGCTGAGAATTTAATATTTTTGGCAATTCTCTTCGCTTTTTCTCGTGCTCCCAATTGTTGTTTTTTTTCTTAGTTTTCACTGCGCTCCGTCCAAGAAACGTTTCAATCAGCTGGCGCAAAGTTACGGATTTTTTTCTCATTCCTCTTTTCTATTCCTTCCAATCTTTTTTAATATCAAACGACCATTCCCAGTTGAGATGCTCGTGCTTGTCGTCGTCCGTGAACAACGAACTAACGATGTAAGAACCGCGCGCTATCATTCCCGCAGGAGCGTCCTCAGCTGGTGTCGTGTATGATTGAATCTCTTTTTTCGGTGGATAAGAGCCAACCATGTGGGTCATTTTATCGACTGTGATACAAATAAAAAATAAGTTTAACCAAAGTATTAAAAAAAAATTTTTTTATTTATTATTGTTTCTGCGTATACCCTTACGAGTTTTTACGAGCCCATCTCAACACTAACCCCAATTTTCCCCACTTCACTAATTTCCAAATTCCCTATCTCCATGATCTTGAGAGACCCCCCAAGAGTATTGCATACAGCGAAACTGCAGAAAACCCGACTAATACAGACGACTATATTTTTACTGAATTTCAATTAATTAGCACCATTGAAAACTCAAAAAAACTGCCTCCCACTCAGCGATTGATGCATGATCTGATGCATGGCTAAGCGTCACCCAACCAAGTATTGGCCTCGCCCAAGGCTGCTTAACTTTAGAGATCGCCGAAGCCACACACTGACCGTGTAACCATCGCTGTCGGTAAAGTTTTACTAAAGTAAAAAAAAAAGATTTATAACTTTCATATTTTCGTATTTACCGAGAACTCCTAGTCGGAATGTTTTCTGTACGTATTTCAAGCCATGAACGATTTCACGTTGAACAATGAAATCAATGCGTATCCTGTAGCTCACACCTTCCTTAATGACGAAAGTCTGTTTTTTCAGCTGGCTAAGATTACCCGTAAGATCGAGCTCCATATCTGGTCGACCAGCAACACACAGAGCCAATTTCTTCACAATCACTTTTCGCGGATCATCGGGGTCTGAAAAATTAATGTTTTTTTTTATGTTTGTCAAATATATTTCCTGGAACTGGTCAACATGTTCTATTTCATTTTGTGACATTATATTTACATGTCCAGAATAAACCATTCGGATCATTTAATTCTTTAATACTAGAATTATGTTTCTCCATTATGGACACGTATTAACTCAAGATCCCTACACCGGGGACAAAAAAGAATCCAATTTTTTTAGTGAAAAACTTCTTTTTTACATTTTTTCGATTTTTTTTTTCGTTTTATAGAGTTTTTATCATTAACTGTTTACCAAATGCAACATTATCATATACATTCTCTTCGTTATCAAAAAACGAAGAGAATAATGTATAATTCAAAGTTATTATTGCGTACGAGGAACATTTTATGCTAACGAGAAGATTGGAGTCGTTTTCGATCCTGTCGTAAGCTTCACGTTCGAAAAAATAGATTGTAAGAGTCTAGAGGTCTAGTATCATGAAATAATGCTGTACAGCTACTTTCATATATGGAGCGGTTGTTGAAGCAAACGATATTTGTTCTCTTTTTATTATTATTTCTGTCCTGATGTGAAAATCTCCTAAAACAAAATTTGACCATACACCAACAAAGCAGCACTGAAAATGCTATTCTTGCAGAGCTACCCTCGACTTGAAATCGATATAAGTCTCTTGACTCTCCCTGGTTGCACAGGATCTAAGCAACTCCAATGTTATTTTTATAAACAAGTTCATTTTTCGTGGATTTGCATGCATACGATGTTTTAAAATCGTTTTATGATGTGATTTCGTACATGACTACTGTTGTTACATGTTTTGGAACGCTTGATGTATAATTCATATTTTTTTGGGCTCAGTTGCATAGGACGTTTCAATAAAGAGTGAGCACAGAAAAAATATACGAAATTTGTTAAATAATTTAGACAAAATTAAATTACAGCGATAATCAAATTTTGTTTGCATTTAGATGATTTTTAAATATAATTTGAACCGTACCAACTATAACGCCGCCGGATTTTGCATCGCCAAGTAGAGTTTCCTTGTATTTTCTCAAACTTTCATCCTCCTTGTCGGCTTCAAGAAGTTCTTCGATGGTTTTTTCTGGTGGAGGTTTGTAATTTGATTCGGCCTCAAGCTCTTCTTCGGTAGCTTCGATGTGTTCGGGCTCCGTCTCTGCCATTATTACTCTCTGATTGACCAAATAAGTTTTTAATTTTAGCAATTAAATCTGGCACATATTGGACTTTATCATAATCTCGATAAGACAGTATTTCAGATCTTTGAAATGGAAAGTAAAAGGGATGGACTACGACCTCCTACAGACTGCAATTCCAGAAAAAATAGCTGTTGCTAGAGGGAGCAAAAACGTCAGCAATAATGAGAAAAAAGGCCAAAAAAACTTAAAAAAAAGGAGACAGTGCAACGAACCTGCACTCGTAAAAAATTGTGATCAAAATTATTTAAAAAAAGTTTTATTCGTACTCCAAATTCAAATATTGCACATATGTCATAAAAGTAGTAATTCCAAGAAACCTATTGGATAGATGAAAGGTAATTTTTGGATACATCGACAAAGAGCAGAGTATCTCGTTTTTCTCCAACACACAAAAAAGAAATATAAAAACTTTAATCGACTTATATTTTTACTCACCGTGTTGTTTTGTTTAGTACTTTCAATGAAAATATCAATATGATACTGTACACAACGTCGGTAAAAAAAAATTTGAGTATTTCTTTCGCTATCGCGACGATTGACACTCTCAAAATTTTTTATCGACGATCTGGGTTTCTTTTCCTCGAGGGAGATAAAGGAAAAAGCCGCTCCGTGTTACGTTTGATTGAAGGCTACTTTTGGGCGAGCGACCAAGAAACAACAATATGGCGGCCTTGAGCGGCGTGAGCTTCGAATCATTCGAATCTCTCGCGATATACGCGTTCTACAAATACCGCAACTAAAAGTCAAATTTTCAAATCTTAATCAAAACTGTTGGCAAACTGAATTGTTCGTGTACATAAATAGAAACAGTTTTTTTGTTGTATAACATTTATTAATCCTTGCAAATTGTCATAAAAATAAAATGTCGAAAGGTAATTCAACAAGAAGCCATATGTTACCGATCGATAAAATTTCGCAGGAAATCGAACATTTTCGGCCATTTTCGACTCATTCCTATTAACCGCCAAATTCAAACTTTAAGCCGACATCAAATCTTTTTTTTTTCAGTAAACTATTGTACTTCTACGCTTTTTTCAGTTACGCCAGAAAAATAATAGTTATGCATTCAACTAAATCCCTCAAAAACAATTACGATATGTCAACGCGTAATGTCGATTATATTTTTATAGACACGAGGTGCGTTCGACTTGAGCGCTTTTAACACGCTTAAGGCTAGGAGTCATACCGACTGAGCCGCTATGAGTGCGAGAGAGATAGCTGCAAATTTCGAAAGTGAAATTCTTCGACACGGTTTGACCGATTACAAAAAGGCCCTGTCAGCCCATTTTTGCCATCGTCTTGCGTGGGCTGACAGAGCTTTTTTGTAATCGGTCAAACCGTATCGAAGAATTTCAACTTCGAAAATACGAGGTGAGGTTAGGTGACTGACCCATCCCCTTAAGGCTAGGAGTCATACCGACTGAGCCGCCATGAGTGCGAGAGAGATAACTACAAATTTCGAAAGTGAAATTCTTCGACACGGTTTGACCATTACAAAAAGGCCCTGTCAGCCCATTATTGCCATTGTCCTGCGTGGGCTGACAGAGCTTTTTTGTAATCGGTCAAACCGCATCGAAGAATTTCAACTTCGAAAATCCGAAGTGAGGTTAGGTGACTGACCCATCCCCTTAAGGGAATGGGTCAATCACCTAACCTCACCTTGAATTTTCGAAGTTGAAATTCTTCGATATGGTTTGACCGATTACAAAAAAGCTCTGTTAGTCCACGCAGGACGATAGCAAAAATGGGCTGACAGAGCCTTTTTGTAATCGGTCAAACCGTGTCGAAGAATTTCACTTTCGAAATTTGCGGCTATCTCTCTCGCAATCATGACGGCTCAGTCGGTATGACTCCTAGCCTTAATAAAGCTGTAAAGCGTAAGGTATAGCAATACCGTTCAATGGTAAAGCCGCGCTTTGAGTGCGTCCAAGTCGAACGCACCCAAGATCATCTTCACTCTGTACGAAAAGTTGAACCGGTTGACCCACAATAAACATTTTTCTTTGTAATAATCAACTCTGTACATAATTAACCTTAGACACCTACAACGGAGTCGAAAACGACCCCAATTTTTTTCGTAATACAACTTTTTCGCATTTTCTCAAAAAATTTTTTTTTTATAGTTTTTATCATTAAATTCTCATCAAATGCGACTTTATCATATACCATTCTCTTTGTTATTAAAAAATGAAGAAACTAAATTATAATTAAACTTCATTATTGCATACGAAGAACATTTTATCCTGAGAAGATTGGGGTCGTTTTCGACCCCGTTCTAGGGTTGTTCACGTTCGGAAAAATAAATTGTAGGGGTCTAGGGTTAAGAGGACAGGTTTAAAAAAATGATTTTATTGTAACAAACTCACTGAAAAAAAATCATATCTACACGATTACACAAAGGTCGTTCCGACGTTTTTTAACATTCAGAACAAATCTTAAGAAAAAAAGTGATATTCTTAGTAAATAATCGATACTCGTTCGGGTCTACATGCTGGTTTAATGAAAAATACTGCAATATAAAATTATTTTCCTAGTCAGTTAACTCGATGATAATGCAATCCTGTATCAATAGAACTTTCATATATGATTATGAAAACTTTTGTGCTCGAAGGAGATTCTGACATTGATTCAACAGCTTATCTAGGCCATTCTGATTTCGAAAATTTGCTTTGCAGTTCTCGATCTTTTTCAGCAACAACTCGGGATGCACTTTTCCCAATTCGAAGAGGGCATCTAAAAAAAAATGGAAAAATGGAATTTTTCAGGAAATACTTCAGGAAATGTTGAAAAGAATTACAATTTTTTTTTTTTTTAATGAACGGTGGTTCTCCTTACCAAGCATAACTGATCGAAAGTTCTCATCAGGATCGTCCAGATGAACAATGGCACTCGTGTACAAAAAGTCGATGTGACTTCTGCTGAATATAATATCGTAATCTTTTGTCCGAGCTCCCCAAATTATAACGAGAGTTTCGATAGCAGCAATACGCACATCATCACATCCGTCGTCGAGTCTCTTCAACACAACAGGATAAATCTCGTTAACGCGGTCATCGTTCATAACGGATAATTTTCTTCCGATTTCGACCATCAGAAACATCGCTCGGAGGGCATACAGCCGAGTTTTTTTTGCGTTATCGTCAACTAGACTGACGAGAACGGGAATTATTTTCTCAAAAGTATCTGTGAAATCTTCGGCCTTTTGAAACAAGTCTGTATTCTCGTTCGAATCTTCAGCGTCGATCTTATCCATTGAATCACTTGCAATGTCGATATATTCTTGTGATTTATCAACTTCGACGTTATTCTCTTTTAAAACGTTAATTTCATCATTTTCTTTGTCGAGCCTAATCGTTTCAACGATACTTTTCTTTTCTGTAGATTTTGATTTTTCATTTCTCGAAGGGTCATCTTCGAACAAAGCACACAGACAACAAACTGCTGCTGTCCTTATCGCCTCGGCAGCTCGACCTGCTGACCACACAAGTCCGGCAAATATGACATCTTTTAAAATCGATTCAACGAACATTTTTTTCTCCCTGATATGACGCATCGTTACTTTTCTTTGTTGAAAATAATTCGACAGTAGGATAAATTGTTTTAATCTTAATTCCGGATCGGCTTCGTTACTCATCGTTGTTTTCAATATCGGCAGTACCAGATCGGTGTTTTGGGACGTAGCGACCCTCGCTCGAGTCATACAAATGCGAAATATTTGCAAATCCGTGCTGTAAATCGTCCAAGCTTGGCAGGAATCTTGTAAATCGATGAAAATCGGTCTTAGGTGAGAAACAAACAATTCCTCCAGTCCAGGCAAATCTTCGAGACATGTGAGCTCTTCTAGAAGCTTTTCGGCGAGCGAGAGACTCGATTCTTCCTGGCACGTTGAGATCAGGGTGAAGAGAACCGTGAAGAGCTCCTGCGAGATTTCCACACAATCCTACAAAATCAGGGATTTCACAAATGACTCAATATTTCATTCCCTTTATAATTCATAAATCCGACTTATTATCGAATACCATTTTCAAATTGTAACGAAAAATTTGTAACTAAAAAACTTACAACTTTGCCAACTCTTATAATCGATTCACAACAACGAGCCAATTGTTCCTGATATCGTGATTTTTTGCTTCTGCATACAAAAGGCTGTTGTAAAAATTTGCCAATTTCGGCAAGTTTTGGTCGAAGACTCTGATTCTCGCTGCCTCTTAATATTGCAGCAAAAACTCGCAAATGTCCAGCTGTTATATTTTCCTCAAGAGTCGGAAGTACAAGATGACAATAGATTGATGGCGGAACAAAATATCCCATGTATTCAGCAGCCAACTCGACGTTCACCACAACTCGTGAGTCCTCGTCGTTGCAAGCTCTTTAAAAGTACATTTTCCTAATTAATTGCAATCGTATTTAACCAAAGCTGAACGAGGATTCATAATTATATTTGAATATCAGAGTTTCTGAAATTTCGACAAGTTTTTTATCGAGTCTACCAGTTAAAGAAACAAATACCGATACATCGGCGGCAACAATTTCTCGATATGTTGAGTAACGTGATCTTCGACATGTAACACGAGAACGCACAACAATTGTGCCGAACGAACTCTGATATCGGCCAGCCAGTCACAGAGTTCTCGGGATATAGCAGCCACGAGTTTGCAAAGATTTTGTTGTACTATTGTGCGACAGCCTAGATTTGGTCTTTCCACTGAAATCAAGTTAACTTTCATTGGCACACAAAATTGACAAAAAAAAACATTAATAAAATTTAATGTCAACAATTTAATATGACGAAATTCAACAAATGATCGCATTACCGTTCGGCGGATAATGCGTTGGATCTTCCGTCAAGAAATCCAATTTATCCTTGAACTTTTCGTCGTTCTCGTTCTCTTTCATGTAAAGCTGGCCGGCCTCGTGCCACAGTTCACTCGCTCGATTTCTTATAGCCTCGACCTCGTCGTGAAGACCTGTAACGAGAAGTGGCAATAGTTTGTGCCACCAACTGTAACGATCTCGAAGTTCTAGAAGCCAAAAACCTGCTACTTCAATGACAGCTGAAATGCAAATTGATAACGAGTTAATGAATGATTGAAAAATAATGAAAGTAGCTTTAATTTTCATCGCTAATTGATCCAAATATTAAAAAAAAAAAAAAAAAAAAAAAAATTGATAAAGTACTGTGAGAATAATCCTATTCCGAATGAGTTTTTTGGCCTTTGGACTCACCGGTTCTGACAGCTCCACTCTGATCAAAAAGTTTTTCAGCCATGGGAGTTGCAACTTCTTCCATCGATTTACTATTTCCATAAAGCATAATTTGACCTATAGCTCGCACACTGGCAGCGCGAACTTTCCAATGTTGATGATTAAAATTGCTCAACGTAGGTTTTACAAGAGTCGTAGAACGAGAATAGAATTGTTCGGGAATGGATTTTGCTAATTCCTCGATACACTGGCAACTCTCGCGTTTTATTTCTGGATAATTGTCTGTGACCGTACGTGCGAGTACAGCCACAAAATCGTCGTAATAAACGCTCAAATATTTCGTGTATTTTTCAACAACGAGGCGCAACAATATTACACAACTCAATCTCACTTCTTCGCTCGTTTCCAATAGTTCTTGAGCGCTCAAACGCCGCGACAATATCGTCATTAAATGAATTATATATTTCTCATCAACTGGTAAAACATACAAAAATTTTTTCCACAATTCTATCGAAAGATTTCGACAGAGTTCCGCGTCGTCGGTCAGGCCTCGTGCTAATTGCTTGTTGACGATATCCCAAATTTCTGAGTACTCTTCAGTCGTCCAAACGTTGTTGAATACACACGCATACAATTCCTCCAGAGCTTTTTTTCTACGTCCTTTCTCCTCGGCTTGTAGAGATACGCAAATTCTGCTCAATTGCAAATTGTTTATGTTTGACATTTCGCTATTTTTTCAAGATCCTTTTTGGAGAGATTTCTCCCTTTCGGGACGGCTCCTGACGTAATTGAATAACAAAATTAATCGGTTGCCTGGTGGCAGATCGTCATGACGACGAGTAGTCGAGTCGATACGTGAGAATCGTTGCTTTTCAATGATTTTTTTCGACTTATAAACAATGTTGTTCTTATTTCTCACTTGATTTAACGAAAAGTACATTTAATATAATTAGATAAACTTTTAATAAACGTAAATGAAACATATTTATTGACATCTTTTTCAGACTACATAATGATCGAAATCTACTGTAAGCTTGATGAGGAACGCTATTGTTACATAATAAATGATATTTTTTGTCTTTCTTCTTTCTTTTTTAAAACACAGAGAAATACTCGATATTATAATTGTTTTTTTTTTAATTACGTAATCCAATATGCTAATTTCGTAATACGAATACTACTCGTTTTTATTTCTCATATTCGTTTTATCGATAATACTTTAATGTACTCATTCTATTTCTACGTATAGGAGATACTTTCAAGCGCCATGATTCTTTCCACTCTCCTGGGCGCTAACTGGTCATGCTAACGATCAATGTTTTTATTCCTTCTATTCGTTTCTTTTCAATAAAATGTACAAAAAAAAAAGCATTATCAAGTGGTTATCCCGGAACGAACAAAAAACGAATAGTTTTGTCGGACGGAGATAATGCACAAGTGCCTCGTATGTCTCAATGATTTTTTACTTTCCTCCTGGTAAATGATGAAGACGAACTTTTAACACTAAGAAATCGGAACATCTGCAGTTTCACGCTATTTTTTCCCCCACTCTTATCGTAAGGAAATAAAAAGTAAAAGTCCAATAAAAATAAAGAAAGTTCCCACCGTTATCCCAACTTAACCAAAATGGGCGAAAAATTATTTTTTCATTTCCTCCGTGTACGATCTACTACGAGGAATTCGTTTAAAATTTTCTTGATTTGCTGGTATTCTTTCAGACAAAAAATATTTATATAGAAAAATATTATAGAAAAATCGCGGAATATAACGTTTTGTAGAGACGTGTGTGTTCGGCAATATATAAGTGTATGTATATGTGGTCCCTGGACACGGAACGATTACGTAAAGGTTGATTTTCTCAAAATCAATTTGGCCCTGTCACAGTACCGAACGTGATATTGACCTTTCTTTTTTTGCATTTATCAAATTTTCGCCATTTTTGTTTCTCTTACCTTATTTCTTATAACAATTATTTTGCTCAAATTCATCTTATGTTTTCCTTAATGTATCTTATATTTAACCTTTGTCTTCGTCCTCCATTGACTTCTTCCAAACAGTACGAGTTTACCATTTGTCGGAAATACTTTTTCTCTCTCCTTCTCTATTTCTCTCTGTTTTTGTAATAATTCTTTTTGTTTCATCACTTCGTACTTAATCCTCCGTCGTAACGTTTTTAAAGAGATACGACATTGATTCTTTGTTGTGAATTCGTCGTATCGCCTCAGCAAGGAGAATGCTTATGTCGACGGTTTTTATTTTCGAGCATTGGCTCTTCTGCAACTCGTGTGGAATTGTGTTCGTCACTACAACCTAAACACAATAACACTAGGTCATTAATATTAACAAAGAAAACTTTGACCATTGAAATAAGTCTCTCTTATAAATTGTTGTGAATTCACTTAATCTTTCTTAAATTTTGCTTTTCTATGAAAAATATTCGTTTAGAAAATAATACCTCGTCAATCGGCGATTCTTCAATTAATCTCGGTGCATCCGAACTCAACAGCCCATGAGTCGCAAGAATGTAAATCTTTATGGCTCCTCGTTCTTTCAAAACTTCGGCGGCTGCGACAAAACTCTGTACGTCGTCTACCATATCGTCCTGAAAACAATAGTCTCAAATACTTCAGAATCTCTTTGAAGATTTTCCCTCACAAATTTATTAGATTTTGAGGAGTGAAAAAGCAAAAAAAAAGGAGATTTAAAAAGTAACTCTTTTGTACTTTGAATAAAGTAATATAATTGCTACCAACGTACGTAAGAAGAAAAAAATAGAAAAAACGAGAAGAATAGGACGAAAAAATCCTTATTCGGAAATCGGGATAAGAATTTTTCGTCTGATAAATGGTAATTAAATGAATTTTTATTCGTTTATTAGACGCAACCTTACCACCATAATGGCAATGTGACCGCTGACATCACCCACAACATTTATGGGCGGTTTTTCTTTAGCAGGATGTACGGGAACACCGACACCGACCTCCATAGTTCTCGACGACATGAGGACCGCGGGCGGCGAGTAACGACCGTCGTTCATATCAGATTCCGACTCTCTTTGCTCGCCGTGTATAACCGCGATACCCACGCGGAGACGTTCCGCATAACTAGTCGCTTTTTTTGCACTTCCTGGATTTTTTGCGACAATAACCGAATTTTTGTAATCAGGAATCTACAACAGAAATACATTAAATTATTTAAAAAAACAATTGAATGTACAATGAAAAACAATTGAAGGTTGAAATCCGAATATTTACACTATTACATCGAAAAGTACAGGAAATCTAAAATTCTTGCTAGTGAAAAAATGACAATGATCAATGTACTAACGCTTTCCTGAATATACTGCAATAGGAAAGGACTGGCACGAAGATTATCAACTGGACAATCAAAAAATCCCTGAATTTCTTTCTGATGAAGATCCATCGTTATGATGTGAGTTAGACCGCTCTTGCACATCATTTTTGCAAGTAGCTTAGAAACGATACATCCACGTTTACGCATTTTGCATTGCTTCGAATACGGCAAGTATGGAATAACTCCGATTATATTTTTCGCTGACGATGTTTTACACGCATATGCCATTATTAATAATTCCATTATATTGTTGTTGACGTCTTTCGTTCCAGTCTGGATTATGTAGAGATCCTTTCCTCTCACCGAATCCCCAATTTCCACCATCGTCTCCCGATTGCTCTTGTGATACACGGAACATCCTCCGTTCTTCACCCCCAAACGGCTTTGCCATGAAACAATACAAATTATGTGAAAATTAGAAAGTTGCATACGATTCATGTATTTTTCTAAGTCTATCACAAAAATCATGTCACAATTTCGTTATTTTTTATTTTGTCTTTATGAGAAAAGTTAAATAATGAGCAACTAAGTATTATTTATAATTCATGTAGGCTCACAAATTTAAATTGAACTTTGTGGAATTAAAAAAGTTTTTGTATAATTACTTTTAATGAAAAGCATCATAGAACATGGCATAATAATACTCGTATTTTAGTGATTTCAGTTCAGCAATAAAATTTCAATATTTTGCAGATTGTTAAAAAGTGGCTTTGGTAGTAAAGAGCACGATAAAACTTTGAACAAATACATTTGTTTTTTCTTCAGAATAAATTTGAATGTCAAAAAGCTCGAACATGTGTAAAAATAGTTGTTTCCGCACAAGATATAAACTAGAAAATTTATGACAAAACTATAAAATGTTGATTTACAAATTCTTCTTGCAAAATGTGTACAAATGTTTTTTTCAAGAACTAAAAATCTGTTCTTTATCAGCATAATAATTACAACTTTATCACTTTTTTATCAACTTTATCAATGTAAGATGAGAATATGTGATAGTGCTGATAACGACGTAAAATTTATTTGAATGAGCACTACTTTGAATTTTTGTACTTCCTAAGCAGAAATTTGCAAAATTCTCAAACGTTTCTTATTAATGTTGTTCAATCTTTTGGTAATATTTTTTTATCGATATGAATTTTTATATAACTGTTTTAATTCTTTAAGAGCTTACGAAATTCTAAATATTTGTGCCATTATTGTTTAAACAAATAAATCAAAAATTCAATTTTACGTACTCAAAATACACAAAATATCGAGACTTTATGATTTATAATTTTTATATAATTTTTTAGAAAACCTCAAAAACTCATAAATCTGGGGACAAACCGATCATCCATGCTATTCCTATAGTAAATACTTTTTCTTTATCGGTAGAAAAAATATTACAATTAAAATTTTATGAATTTGCAAACACAACCTGAATATGTGAAGTTGTTCAGAATTTGAGCAAAATAACTAACGGCATTTATAAAAAGTAAGTCACAGACTTTGTCCAGACTAACAAAGTTAGTAGAAAAATTATATTGCAGTTCGAAGCATATTCTTTATGAAAATATTGAATACCCGAATATTTTATGAACCTAAAATAGTAAAGAAAAATTTCTGGTGAGCTATTGTTAACTAAAAGTTTTTAGCTAAAAGTAACGGTCTTCAAATTAATTATGTAACTGTTTTGACAATGAAGTCCATTGATTGATGGATCAATGAATTTTTATGATAATTGAGCAGATGAATTTGCAATCATTTCTCAAAATAAACATTAACTAATTGATAACACTGTAACACCGCCGAACTATTTATTATCTTATAATTGGTAAATCGGCTGTGGTTGAAGAGTATTGTCGTTGTTATTGTTACCTGGCTATAAGCTCCGCAAGTTCTGGATGAGAATTTCCACCAACAAGAACAATGTCCGAAGACCCTGGCTTATTCCCGTTCATGATGAAAGATTATTGGTGGCGCGAGCGTTAGTAAAGACGTTGTTTCTCTTTGTAATATGAATGAAAATTTCTAAACAACGCTGATGAGGAAATGTCGTTTACGGTTGAAGAAAAATAACGTAAATTTATTTTAAAAACGTAAATATTCGTTGAAAAATGATTCAAAGCTTTTTTGACTAAAACCTTTTTTCTTTTAATCTCCGTTAATTCAATTTGCTGCGAATGATACCGAGTTACGTATATTATATTCTTATATTTCGAACACACTGATGACGTTCTTCTCTTTTTTTTAACAATCGCGTCCCTTCGGTGCGATCGATCAAACATACATTCGCTATAACGTGTTATTATATTTTTTTATATTTCGATTTCGCCGATGCGACGGCGAGATCACGCGTGCACAGCCCGATCAACTTTTATATATCACGTAATATATGATTTGCTCCTCGGAAGGGGTAAAATCATGCATTTGTGTTTGGTATCTCCGTAATATTTACTCATTAGCCGATAAGTTCACGGACGAGCACAACAAGCTGTTCGATTCAGGGCTGATCTTTCTCCCCGTCGGCGTTTACACGCGAAATATCCTAGATCCTAGCCAAAATCCCCCAGGTTCTATAGTTTAATTTTGATTTCGATCGCAAAAAAGAAAAATTCGCTGCTGTCACGTGGAATTGCATGAAATGGGTGGAATGGCTACCATAAATGTCAGATCGAATTTTCTAAGTATTCCATAACAAATTCCTATTGCTGTGTTCGACTTCTTGTAAGTACTGTTCTATAATTTTATTATGTACTATGTATCTGACATGTTATTCTGAAAATAAAACGCTGTTCGAGCTTTTATCAATAAAAATGTCAACATAACCTCATAATCAATTAAACGTCAGATAAAACTTATTAAATACTCTTAGCAATTGCATCGAAATTTCTTTTTTTTTGTAGTGTTGGACTTATTTCATCCTCAACTGTCTTCAGAAGTGAATATTCGTTTAGACAAATTATTTAAGCTGTTTAACAAAAGCTTTGAAAAATAACCTGCAAATAGATCGAATACCAAATTGCGCACAAACTGCCTGTTATTTTTTCATGTATCATCAAATACGTGTGAAGGTTAAAAAAAAAATTATTGGATATTTGACAGTAGGTAAGGGTATTCCGAAACAACGAGATGATGCATGTCAGTAGGACCGACACTTCCGAAAGGAGATTCGAAATCGAATGTAAACTAGAAGGTGAAATAGCTGCTCTCGAGGTGCTCAAAGAAGCAGAAGAACGAAGCAGAAAATTGACTGGCAGTGCTGTCGCTATACTTTCGTCACTGGAGCAGCGGTTAGCGACATTGCGTAGAACTATTTTGCCAGTTTACAATGAAACTGGAAATCTACAGTCTCAACAACAGAGTATGTTTTATGGAGAAGTGGTAGCCAAAACAGTTAATAATAATTTAGCAAATGAACATCTAATTCAAATTATTACAATATCTCTCGAAAAAAACATTTACTCTTATGTAAATTTCCTAGAATTGTAAACTACCATTACATTTATCAAGAGTCGTGGCAGCTAATCGACGACGTGTATTAAAAAATTAAATAATAGAATTGCGAAATTCTTTTATTTTAATCCTCTTATATTTATTTTAACAACATATCTTAAATGCCAGGTCCAAGTGTTGGAATAACCATTAAAAAATAAATTACAACCGTGCATTGTTTTGACAGATATCGAACGAACTCTAACGGTGCTAGATCACGCTATCGGTTATTATGGAGTTTGCCAGGAAGTCGAAACTGCTGTACGAGGTGGACCAAGTGGACCTGGTGGTCTGAACAGTTTTCTGGAAGCAATGAATCGTCTCTACAATGCGCAACGTTATTTCCAAAAGAACAATCCAACGTCAGTCGAGTTGGAAAATTTGGCAACCCTTTTTGGCGTTGGTCTTGATGCACTTTGTTCAGAATTTCATGATATTCTCGCACGTCAGAGCAAACCGATATTGCCGATAATATTGCTCGATCTTATTGGCTCGGACGAGGATACCAGCGGCGAGGATGCGCCCCAATCGTTGAACCAATTGCCCGAGAGTGCCCTCGGTGACCTCATCAAAATTGCCGGTTGGCTTGAGGAACGTGGGCATCGTAGACACGCAAAAATCTACTCATCTGTAAGATCTGCTGTGGTATTAAGATCTTTACAATTGTTGAAGGAACATCAGAGAAGTGCTAGCGGTGGAAGCACTCATGCTGGTAGTCCGATGCCGGTACGAAATGAATTTAATTTTATTTTATTTACATTCAACGTTGACGTTTTCGAATCGTGCCCAAAGGAAATCCATTACAAGTTACATTTTATTTAAAATATTATTATCAATGTTATTAAAGTAATAATATTTGTACATACAAATTTAAAAAAAAGCGAATTTGGAATTATGATATTTTCTATGCCCATCAAAAGAGTGGACTGATGTGTATGTCTATGGAAGAGTAAAAAAATTTGTTGCAGCGAGCAAAATTTGCTCACCGTCACTCAATCACGGGCCAGGAAACGGCCGGACGTCGTACATCGCGTCGACTGCAGCACGTTATCGAAAAAAAGGCCTCAAAGATGTTGATGCGAGCGTCACAAACAACAGGACTGTCTTTCCCCTCTTCGAGAAAACCATTGCCATTACCATCGAGTCACGCTCTAGAGGACGCCGCACCGGACGAACAAGAAATGGAAAATTATCTTCTTCTTACAGCAGGATTGCATAAACTGATGCAAGCAGAACGCGGTCTCGTCGCTAAAATTCTTCGTCCTTTGTTACAACCACAAGTTCTCGAAGCGACTGTCAGAGATGCGATGGATCTCGTCGCTCACGATGGTGACAGTATCGCTACACGTGCTAAACGCTGCATAGCACGACGCGACTTTTCAGCGGTTCTTGTGGTCTTTCCGATCTTAAAACATCTTGGCGAACTCAAACCTGATCTCGAACGCACCGTCGAAGGTTGCGATTATGCTCTTCGATCGAAATTCGCCTCGGTCTTGAACACTCTCAACGCTACGGTAATTTTTTAACATTCTACAGAAATATATTGACAAGGATGCGAGAAAATTTCTTGATCGTATAGCGATAACACCTTTTTAGCCTAAATATTCTGCTATTTTCGAAAATATTTTTGATACTAATAATTTGGTCAAAATTTTGACCGGAAAAAGGAAAGATAAACTCGTTCTTATTTGTTATTAAGGCAAATAAAACCTTATGAACTTTCTCAGGGTGCCAAGGCTTTGGAAGATTTTGCGGAAAGCGTCCGGAACGAGTCGGGAACAGCATTGCCAAAGGATGGCACTGTGGCCGAGAGTACGAGCAATGTTCTCGTATTTCTCGAACAACTGGCTGAATATGCAGACACTGCAGGCGCCGTTTTACGACGTAACACTGAAGGCGACACCGTTGGCTCTGCCACTCCGAATGAAGTCCAAAATGCTGACCGAGTCCTCCTTGGAGTATACATAAGTAAAATTTTACTCGTCATTAATTCCAAAAGAAATTAACCACTTTGGCTTTGCTTTTTCATGGATCATATTTAGTTGAATTGTTCAATTTATTTCAACTCATACAGAAGCAAAGTATAAATGAAATTCAGAAAAGTGAATTTTTTTAATGAACTCTTCGCGTTCAAATTGATTGGTTTTGAATTAAATTTGAATTTTAATGCTGAACGTTCTTTTTCTCTATAATTAATACCATTAATGATTTTGATTATATAATAATTGAACACAATTCTGTTACAGAAAAAGTTCTCGCTCAATTAAATCTCGCTCTCGTGAGCAAAAGCGACGCCTCTTACTCTGATCCAGCTCTCCGAGCTCTCTTTCGTCTTAACAATCACAATTACATTGTGAACGCTTTGCGACGAAGTTCCCTTATGGAATTATTGCTCCTCGCTGAACCAACAGCTGAAAGAACGTACCAGGACCTTTTAACTCGGGACAAAACAAATTATGTAGCCGCAACGTTTGCAAAAGCTCGACCATATTACGATCATCCTCTCGACGAGCCAGGTACAAATTTTTTTTTAACATGATAAAACGTAACGATTAATACTTTTTTCTTTAATTTACATAATGGATTGCAATTAATATAATCAGTTGCATTTTCGAATGCTAATTCAATTGTTTATTCTTTATTTTTACAGAACCCGCGTCCAAAGTTTTGAAGGAACGTTTTTCTGGTTTTACCCGCGAACTAGAAGATGCAGCCAAATGTCAGCGAACCTATTCTGTACCTGATCCACGTCTTCGTGAAGAGCTCCGACGAGAATTAGATCGAGCGTTGGTTCCGTCGTATTCTTTATTTTATGGAAAATATCGTGCAATGTCATTTTCGAAAAATCCTGGTAAATACGCGAAATATACGCCCGAACAGGTCTCTGGACTAATCAAAACTTTCTTCGACACTGCTGCGTAAATTAGTAATAAAAAAATAAATTGTAACAAGTTTCGTAACACTTAGTATCGAATAAAAATAAATAACTGAAAAAAAATTCATCCTCTTACATTTCTTCATAACAATGATCCAAAGTACAGAAAAAAACTCAAGTAAGCGTGTAACTTTCGTATTGTAAAGACATTTTATTAATTAGTCTAAAACTTACCCAAAAGATATGCCATTGTGCTTTTTCTGCGAAAGTGAATAATGTCAACACGAAATACAGATTTTTTTTTTAGTAAACACCCATTTAATAAAGCAAATTTAGTTACAATATCTATACGGTTCCATTTACCAACATACTGAGTGAATTTAATCGCCGTTTTGGGCGTTCGATCGTCTAATTTAAAAAAAAAAGAAAAAAACAGCAAAAAAAAATTCTTTGACCGACCCATCAATCGAGAACGACGAAAAATACACTTTTTTCATTCATTTCATCTTGCATTTGTTTTTTCCCGCCCTCATATATACCTCATATATATATATAAAAAACAATTAACGTTCGATTTAGATTCAATTAGTCGGCTTATACATTATGCGGTTGATAGGTAAATAGGAATACGTTTTGAACTCCAGCGAATTATTTACAATTGTTTTCCTATGGCTCGCCTATTATTTCCCATTTTTTTTTTTATATATATGTATACTTCGCTTTTTTCAACTCTTCCATTCGCTCTTTCTCTCTCTCTCGTTCTCAGGCGCGAAAATTCGAATGAAATATTTCATGCTCACTTCATTCTTCATGTATTTTTTTTAGTCAAACAAAAAAAGAAGTAAAATTTTTCCCGCCTCTTTTTTCATTAGTTTTTTTTTTTATCATTTTCGGTTATATCTGACGATTAGTATATTTTCGGGAACAGGAGAAAACGAAAAAAAATACGAAGGGTGTAATTGCCTGAATTTTTTTAAAAATGAAATTGATTCAATTATTCGAGGTAACTACTGATTTTTTTTTCTTACGACTGTCATTTGCCGATTTCCGCGTTCCGAGAAACTCCACGAATTTTTTTCTTATTTTTCACCGTTATAATTATACAATTGTGCGTGCATTCGTGTAAGAGCTCATGGATCGATAAGTGATTTCCTAGATAAATCTGCGCGAAAATTCGATATCGTATCAGCGGCGACAATAAAATCAAGAACCAATTTCATTATAAATATTTTCAGTACATTTCAAAAAGAGAGAACGACAAAAAAATGCGTCGGATATAAAACAAGAAAAAATAGTGAAATTCATCGTGCTGCTGTAAATAACTGTAGTTTAACATAATTTTCGAAATTTATCATTTCATTAAATTCATATTTTTTGTTTTGTTTCTTATCATAACCATTTTCTATTTTTCTCGTCGAGCTTCTGGCATGTTTACAGTAATATTTTGTATTTTTTGCTTCTCGTTTTCCGCTCATAACTCATAATAATTAATAATAACTAATAATTAATAATTAATAATTAATAATAATAATAATAAAATGATCAATTATCGATAATATTATTATCCATATACTCTAGTATTCTGTACACAATCGATTCGTATTTTGGCTTCTCTCTCGCACTTATTCATACGCATTCATACGGTCTTTTAGCGACAATCTTTCGTAATTTGTTTTCGAGGCATCAAAATCGACCTTTTTAATTTTTACTTGTTAAACCACAACATGATTAAGACGACATGAATTTTAAAGTCGCCATCGAGACGCGACTAACTATATTTTCGTTAACTTTTCTTTTTTACTCTGGGGGCCGAGCGATGATTTTCTTTTTCTCTCTAAAAACGTACAATACCTTCAAATTGTTCACACATTCTTTCTCGTTGTTCTAGTTACGCGCCCGCTTGAATTTTTCCTTGTCAACACTTCCGTTCCTGTTGTTTCGATATTCTCTCGAATTACGTCTTCAGTTTTTGTTTTTCACTTCGGCAATATTTCTTATTGTTTCACAATGTGTTGTGCGTTTTTGCGATTTCTGTGCAATATTTATTATTCGCTTTACCGTCTTATATGTATATATATAACTTTTTTTTTACTCTGCCCCTTTGATTCAAATTTTTTCTCCTTTCTTCGAGCAGGAACTGTTCATCGATGACGGATGAAGTTCGATCGATGTTGAAAAAAAAATCTTAATGAGGAATGGAAGATGCGAATTAGCCAGTGCGGAAACGAGTTGGATTTTTTCTTCCCTCCTTAGTTCCCATTACGAGAAAAGATGGAACGTATTTTCGACGTCAAGAAATCGATGTAAAATATCTCGTAGATGTTTCGGCTTCTCTCCCTCTCTCCCTCCCTCTCTTTCTTTCTTGTCGATAGTGTTGACTTATATTTAGCTTGATTTTTTTCAAATTTCTTCGTTTTTGCGAGAAATTAATATTATAGGAGGCAACATTTGCGCTTGGGTTTTACCTGAAGGACCGGGCAGAGAACGGCCCTTATCGCCTCGTCAAATACAGTTTTTAGACCTTTTTGCGTGAGAGCCGAACACTCGAGATATTTCACTGCTCCGATTTCTTTCGCCATTGCCAGACCCTGCAACAAAAATATCAAAACAATCTCATTAAAAAATGACACAATTTGTTTTCTTCAAATTACGTAATATGTTCACTTTACGCAATAGAAAACAGGAAAAAGAAAAAAAAATAAATCTTGATAAAAATTAAACCTTTAGTTGCACGGAAAATGTTAAATATGTAAAAATATTAAGTACAAAAACAAATGTCCATATCGCGATACGTTTTTCATAGTGTGATAAAAAATGAAACAAACTTGAGACAACTGCAAAAAAATAACGTTGTCATGAATACTCAATATTGGTTTAATCGGGTTTGTTTACAAATTGAAAGTTTGATTGATATTTCGATAAAATTAGAGAGTTTTATGTGGCGAAAAAGAATATTTTGAAATATGATACAATTTGTATTTTCGACGAACCTGAGGATAGGTAATTGGTGCGAGCTTTTTGTCTTTTAGCTTTTCGATAGTTTCCTTGTCCTCGCGAAGATCGAGCTTAGTACCAACGAGAATAATGGGAGTCGTCGGACAATGATGACGAACTTCTGGGTACCATTTGGCACGTACGTTCTCAAAACTCGCAGGATTAACGAGCGAGAAACAAATGAGGAATACGTCGGTTTGCGGATAGGAAAGAGGCCTCAACCTATCATAATCTTCTTGACCCGCAGTGTCCCATAATCCAAGATTTATGGGTTTACCATCGACCATCACATTGGCCGAATAATTATCGAATACGGTGGGTATGTACTCGCCAGGAAATGCATTCGTTGTGTAACTTATGAGAAGGCATGTTTTACCGACCGCACTGTAAAGAAATATTATTCCGATAAGAAAAAAAAAAAAAAAAAAACGAAAGCAGCATTATTTTACAACGAAACAATAATTTATACAAAAAAATTTTATTAACCCTAGACCCCTACAATCTATTTTTCCGAACGTGAACCCTATAACGGTGTCGAAAACGACCCCAATCTTCTCATTAACATAAAATGTTTCTCACATGCGATAAGAAGCTTTAACCCTAGCTACACACTATAACTTTTAGTACCTTACTTACACACTATCGGTCTACTGGACCGACGACTTTTAGGCGAGCAACCACTTTAGATGCTTCAAAAAATCAATTTTTTTTTTATTTCATAAATCGTTAGCAAAATATCTTAAGAATACACCCTGAAAATTTCAAAACGATATTCGGATTCCTTCTAACGGTATGTATATAAACGATAAAGACGCTCCGTTCGACTCCCAAGCGCGCTCAAACTTTAAACGTGTTTTTCTTGAAACGACATTTTTTTCAATTTGCGGGAATCATAACTCAAAAACTAATTGATGGATCATCTTCAAATTTAGAACACGTTTACATAATATAATTTATTAAAACATGAACCTAAAGTTGGAAAGATTAAATTGTTTAAAACATATTTATTATTGCAAAATACCGGGAAAAAAATGCTAAAAATCGATCATTTTTTTCAAACACGTTCCAACATTCATTGTCGATTTTTTTTTCAAAATTTAGGTTCATGTTCTTAAAAATCATCTCAAGAATGTACAAAAATTTGTTGGACTATTTCAGATGCGAATTGCGAGCTGCACAATGCCCGCAAATCGACAACGACGACGAGGACACGCCAAGGGACACAGTGGATTACACCTTAATTAACGCATGAAATAACTTGAAAAAATTACCAGAGATGTATGAAAACATGAATAAATTATTGTCAGATTTGCAGAAATTTTCGTTTTTTTTTTCACAATAAAAAAAAATCCAAAAATCATCTAATTTTCGGTCTCCTAAAGTGGTTGCTCGCATTTATTGCTCTGTAACATTGTAACAAACGCGGCTATTGAGATTTAATTGTAGTAAAATCGAAACGTCAGACTCCTAGCTACCTGGAGAAGGAATCAGTAAAGCCAAAAAGTCGTTCGATGAAAAGTTATAACGTTTATGAAAAGGCGTATGGTGAAAAAAGGTGAAAATGTAGTACTGCTGTCGGTCCATTGGACCCCGTAGTGTGTAGCTAGGGTTATTTCTACACCATTCTCTTAATTTTTTAACAACGAAGAGAATATTATATGATAAAGTCATATTTAGTGAACATTTAATGATGATAACTCTATAAAACGAAACAAATTTCAGAGAAACGCCAAAAATTTTTTACTTAAAAAATTGGGGTCGTTTTCGACCCCGTTGTAGGGTCTAGGATTAAGAATACAAAGACGAAGAAATAAGAACAATACTAATCCTCCTATTATATAAAAAATACATTTTAGTCCACATGTTGATCATTCAAATAATTCCCTGGTGCATTGAAGGTTAATTACTCTCGATAATTTAAGTTTGAATTTAACTTAAGTATACATTTATCTGTACTTATTGCAAGTAGATTCATAACAATGAATTATGTTGAAGTTTAATTTTTATGGAACTTCAATACTAAATCTGCGAAAAAAATGACGACGAAGTATAAAATTTCGAAAAACAAAAAATAAAATTCGTTGCATTCCAATGTTGCAAACTTCAATATCATTAACGATACTTACAAAGATACTAAAGTTGAAAATAATAAAATTGAAAAGAAATTCCTTTCTTTCGTACTTCATTTCGATAGCAGAATTACTTTGAATTTCTGTACTACATACAGTAATAAAAGTAAAATAGCGAAAAGTAAAAACATCTGATGACTTGACTGTAAATGAATATACGACATTTCCATTGTGTACATATTAACACCTGTATTATAGCATTAACCCTAGAAACCCACAATCTATTTTTCCAACGTAAACCTCACACTGGGGTAAATAATTATCCCAACCTTCTCTTTAGCATAAAATGTTCCTCGGATGCGATAATAAGGTTTAATTGTATACCATTCTCTTTGTTTTTTGATAACGAAGAGAATGGTGTATGATAAAGTCGCATTTTGCAAATATTTAATGGTGAAAATTCTATAAAACAGAAGGAATCGTTTAAAAAAATTGGCTCGCTAAGGAAATTTGACATTTTCGTGGGGTAACTAATTATTACCCCATTATAGGGTTAAAATTCGGCCTTTTTAACTGAAAATTGATTCTACTATTTGAATCTAGAATCGACAAACTTTACCATTAAAAGTTACTTATTGAGCTTGTGAGTACCGAATAAAGCAAACAAACAAAAAAAAATAATTTCTAAAAGTTGTTTTCGGAAAATTCATTTTTTTATCATTCATCAGTCGTTTTTTTTTCTGCCACTGTTGCCAAAACTTGAGAAATTATCGAGAACACTAATTTTCACTAAAAATCGATGACACGACAAAATGCCGAGTGACTAAATGCCGGCGACTATACGCCGACAGGACTATACGCCGATCACAAAACGCCGATGCGACTATACGCCGATGCGACAATATAAAAAAAAGTGGTTTAATCGTATGAGACAATCATTGCTATGGTCTACAGTTATAGAATAAGAATGATGGTTGTGATCTGCAATTCCGTCACATTATTATCACATTATTATTACGATTTGAAAAATGTTAATAAATCGTGCGAGAAAGAAAATTATCTTATTATTATTATGATTTATAATTACATAATATCGTGTGATTTTATCACACGACTGCCAGGAATTTGTGTCCAATTTTAGTATTAAACTATCCTCGGATCGTGACGTGCACAATGTCACTGAAATTACTTCCAAGCCAATTATTTATGTTTGTTGACTGTTATCGAAAAAGTAAGTATTGCCGTATGGTTTGCTGACTGTATGTCTGTTGTGTTTGGGTGTTATCGTGTGATATGATGGTGTATAGCGTAATGATGATGTACGCTGTAATAAGCAATCTTAGGAGGGTTATTCCTTAAATAATGACCTGGAAACCTGGAAACTAATATTTCCACTGGATATTACTACTATTTGTATTTTGTCGCATCGGCGTATAGTCGCATCGGCGTTTTGTCATAGACGTATAGTCGCATCGGTGTTTTGTCATCGGCGTATAGTCGCATCGGCGTTTGGTCGCTCGGCGTATAGTCGCATCGGCGTTTTGTCATCGGCGTTTTGTCATGGACCCTAAAAATCATTAGAAAATTAGAGTTTTTACTAGGTCAAACTTGCACAAATGCAAATTGTACGAAAGTTTTTGTTTCAGTAAAAAAATTTGTCAATGGGTACCATAACTTTGTTATAACAAAATTATTTATTTATCGTGCATTATTAATTTGAATTTCACAAATTTAATTTGTAATTAGATTGTTGCCTCACACAGCCCAAATTTTAATTACATGAATATGAAATATAAAAGTTCAAATATATGTTAACTTGTTAGTTAACGTCACGCGAATGAGGCAATAATAGTCATTTCAATTAATTAATCAAACAATTTCCAATCAAAATTGGAGCGAAATGAAAAGAACTTGAAAGAATTGAATCCTTCTTTGTTACATGAAATTCTCGGTTTTTATATCGTAAAATTATTTTGCACCAGAACAAAAAAAAATTTCACATTTGTGTGTTTACAAAAAATGATTAAAAAATGGATTTCCGAAAAAAAAAAAAAACATTTTTAAAAAATAATTTTCAGTGAATACCCTTAAACGTATTTCCGCATATTCCAAAGTCGTCTAGACTAAAAAAAATATATAAAAAATTATTTATTTATCTATTATATAGTTTTTGTCAATATAAATACCGAATTAAAACAACAAACAAATAGAATTGGAACTCTCGTCGTAAAATCAATCATGAATGTTTTTTGTTCATAAAACAACTGGTAATTTAAAAGGCAATCTTAATAAAACGAATTCAATATTTATAATTTACAGAAAATCATAATTTCTGTCAATTTGATTGACAGAAATCTAAACTAATAAAGTCAATAAATTGTTCCTCGGACGATATTTTAGACGCTCCATCCGCTCGGAAATTTCGAAAGCAATTTTTCCCTAGAGGGTTCCACTTGTTAAAGTAAAATACGGTTAGCTCCCGAAGAATCGTGAAAAACAGATATAAATATTCGACTTGTTGCTAAAATAAGTTAATCGCTTTGTAAAAAGTGCAACACACGTGCGACTATCTCTCTCGCGCCCACGCGTCTCAACCTAAATTTTGCACGATAACTCCGTGCGTTGAAGGACAATGAATATTTTAGCGCCATTGTGATAATGTACATTAATTTAGGTTATTCATATAGTAGAAAAAACTGATAATGTACATTAATTTAGGTTATTCATATAGTAGATAAAACTTTATGAAGCTTTCGCGATCGAACTATACCTCTTATATCATTTCAGGTCATGCAGACCGATAATTAATTCATTGAAATACACAAGATGTCCTAATTGTACAAATTGACAGCCTGAGCCTTATAATGTATGGAGAACATAACCTCAAAATAGAATTTGAATACAAATTCGCATATTAAAAAAAAAAAAAAATCGCACGCTGACCAATTCAACCTGTAGAGCTGGGTTCGCGCGTCGAATAAAAGTTAATATACGAGTCTTAACAATCCAAGAAAACCTAAAAGTTGACGATTATATTTTATCAAAAAATAATTAAAAAGGGATGAAACGCTGCGGGAGATATGTACAAAGAGGGCAGAGGGTTATTTATCGAACGCTAGCAGCGTCGTCCCTCCACGAGATAAATTACACTTCCTGTCAAGAGTGAATTTTCATTCATCATTTGTTCTGTCCAAACTTATTTCAATTTGAAGTATTAAACGATTGAAATTTTTTTTTTGTCAATAAACCAATAAATTGTAAAAATAAGAATAACGCTTGTGCCTTTCGAAAGCCTACGAGTTTCACGGGCGGCATTTTCGACACGCCCGTGATGAGACACCCACGAAGAGCGTGACGATGAATTCATAACTCGCATAACACGCGAGTATTTGAGAAATAAAAAAATTAAGATTCCAATTTTTAAACGATAATTCTGACGGATCACGAATCGAATATGTTTTACAACCAACGTGAAACATTGAGATCATGTGTGTAATCGTACGAAATGTTTGATATCGGAAGATTGGAAGAATCCTACAGCTCGGCCTAATCGTGGTTGGGCTCGTCCTACCATATCTTATCGTTGCGTCCAACTCTCGACGAACAGAATTAAATTCTCTCAACTCTTTCCACTGTATTGCCCGAAATATTTTCAAAAAATATTTCAATGAAAAAAATAATTATAGAATGTTTATCATCGACTTACCCGTCGCCTACAACAACGCATTTGATCGCCTGCATTGTTGAGTCCTATCTCTGCCGTGAATAAAAAGGAAAAAACAAACCCCTTTACACTTCTGCACTGTAAATTTTGTCCACCTTGTATATTTCTCACGCACCTTCGTTCTTCAGTCTTTCTTTGCTCAAACACTTCACCACTCTCGAACGTCTCACCTTTCCAGCGGTTAACTCACAATTTTAACTGAACTTCGATCGAAAAAAAAATGCGATAAAATATCACACTCGACGATGATTCTTCGACCGTAAACTCGATATAGCTGTATTTAATACTATAAGCGTTTGATTCACACTCTGATATCGCGACTCCGATGGCGAGTTTACGTCCAGTCTTCCCGTATATTTCGCTCTCTCACTCGGTCCCTTCCTTCAGCAAGTATGGCGCGCGAGCGAGTGTAAAGCATATATCGATGGACTATATATTTGTATACGTAGTATACACAGCACACACTTATAAAGATATGCAAGGTTGACAGGATAGAATTCTCTATTTGTCACTTTTTATCGCTCTCTCTCTCTCTCTTTCAGTTTCACAGAAAAACCGCGATGAATGTTTTGTGTTCTGTTTGAGCAGACCGCGATCGTGTTCTCTTTCTAACACGGTTCTTGTATTTATCTCTTATTTGCGTATTACACACGCAGCAGAGAAAGAAAAAAAACGTCGCGATGGCGGTATGCAACAACTTAGGAGGATAAGAAGGGCGGTACTTATATTATGCTTATACTTGGGATACTGCGGCAGAGAAGATAGACAATGGCTATTACCAATACAAATGATGTATGCATAGATGAAACGATTTTAC
This sequence comes from Rhimphoctona megacephalus, assembly GCA_963989365.1. Taxonomy (NCBI): domain Eukaryota; kingdom Metazoa; phylum Arthropoda; class Insecta; order Hymenoptera; family Ichneumonidae; genus Rhimphoctona; species Rhimphoctona megacephalus. The sequence goes on from OZ022414.1 coordinate 56,061,681, forward strand.
AGGGAGTGGGTTTATAATCTTTATGTGTATGTAAAAAACTATATATCAAGCCTCCAATGGAGCTAACCCGTCCGATTACTAGATGAGAGGGGCGAGAATACTTTTTTATTTTCGTTACTGCCGATGGCGCCACCAGACGGGAATACTAATTTATTCCCGAAAGACGGCATTAGTGGCGGGTGCATATAAAGTGTCTACTATAGATTAACTGCATATTTCTTGTTTATACCATGTTCCTAAAATGGTCAAATTTGATAAAAAAATAAACATGATTCTGTGGAAATATGTCTGACTAGTATTCATAGTCCCCCCTCCACGTCAATTCGACTTTACGAAAGCACGCAAGTAATACTTAAGGATGCATGCCCAAAATATACAATTTAAGGTTGACCTTCAAATTTAAAATATGTTGTAGAGTGAACAATGCTGCGTCGATTAGAAAAAAAATAATTAGACTTCACCGTATAGTTATTACGTAAATTAATTTTTTCAGTCCCATTAAAACGCATGTTAATCGTACCGGAAGTAGCCCAATTTGAAAGAAAATAAGAAAATAAAGCCCGTGATATATAAGCGTACAGATTAAAAAAAATATTATTAGAAACTTTATTTTTTTTTACTATTTAAAGAAAAAAAATCTCCCGATGTCAACGTCGTATTTGTTCAAAAATCTCAAAAAAAAGTAGTCGTTTGGGTCATGTGCGAAAACTGCTACTACAGCCGCCATGTTAAATGTGGGAAACATGGAAATATGGCAACGTTGCACGCGCGGGCAGTACGAACCGAGTGTACAGTAGTAGTGAGAGAAAATAAATACAAGCGTGATCTAATCATGGAATGTCAATGCAAATATATAATGCAAGATAAACATGAGCTATATAAATAAATTAACCAAAATATTTTCTTTATGAATTTAGATCAATCAATACCAGGAAGGGAAAAGAAAGTATAAAAAAATGCATGATTCTGGAAACGAAACATATTTATTTATAAAAAATAAAAATTAATTAGTGCATATCAATAATGTTTAAATATTGAAATTAAATATCATAATTTGCATATTCGTAAACATCGAAATTATCGGAATCACGTTCCTCGACTTCTTCACAGTTATTTTCATTTTTTTCAGTGTCGCTGTTTAATTCGCAAAAAGTTTTCTCGTTGTTGTTCAAATCTTCATTTTTCGTGAAACGTTTGAGCTCTTGAATAATTTGTTCAATGACTCTACTATTTGTTGTGATTCTCGGCCTTCCATCTACGCTTTCGCAAATAAACAATGTATTAGGTTAGGAAACTAGCTGTCAAACGACACACCAGCAACTAGAGAGGAGTGAACCACGGAGTGAACACAACATAGGCCAATTTGTAGTTCCAGCTTCCAGCGTGCCCAAAACACGTTGATATGCTATAGTTTCTGGTTTTGTCACTGCAGCGCTCGTGACCAAAAGTACTAATGCATATAGTAATAATAATCCTCAGCGACGTGAAACTGACCTTGCACTTTGCGATCGCAGCGCCTCTCATTTTCTACCAATTTTTGGGAACACTTCTTAACGGGACAGACCTAGTTGGAACGTCAAAAAAAAGGCCTTTTTTCCGATTTTTTTTTGGTCAAACGATAAAATAATTCACAACAAAAGTTCTTCCGTTTAAAAGATACATATGTAATGTATATGTTGCAATTTTTTCAACGCAATACATATCGAAATAAGCTGGTGACCGTCAATTGCCGAGGACGCTGCAAAAAAAAACACGGTTTGCGGTGATCAAGCTCACGCTGCAACGGCTCATCTGAAACAAAAAAAACGGAGGGGATTTTTAGTTAATGATATAATGCTCCAGTTGAACGAAGGGTTTTGAAAAATTTCCATTTTTCACAAAATGGCGGCCGTTAAAAGTCAAAAGTGTTTTTTTGACCAAAATATCAGTTCCATTTTTTGCTATTAAAAATAAAAATAATTATCCAAAAAAAAAATCCTTCGTTCATATGGAGGACTACCATGTATAGAAGAAGTGATATAAATTTCAACCCGATCGGTAAAGCCGTTCTCGAGCTACAGTGATCACCGACTTCAAAAACATGGTTTCGAGAAAAACGCACTTGAAGTCCGCTACCTGCTTACCTATGGCTCAGACACGACGTGCTACAAAGTCTTGTATTTCGGCGAATAATGGTCCGATTTACATTTACCTGGGCGGAAAATGTTCGTAAGAGATTCTACTTTTTGAAAATGAAATAAAAAAAAATCGATTTTTCGAAAATTCTAACTAGGTCTGTCCCGTTAAGTACGGTGTGTTCACTCCTTCTCTCTAGTCTCCTTGCGACACACTTTCCGGCACTGTTGCCAAATTTTCTCGATATATAAATGAATTTTTTTGATTGGTTGATAGAACGGACATTAGCTCCAGTAAAAAATAGTCAAATGAAGAACTAATTTTTCTTAAAGTTAATAACTGTAACTTTCATCGGGTTGATTTGTTATGTATAATTAGTATTAATTAATAAAAAACATATTTATGATTGATATCTTATATAATGATCTGTTTGAAAAAACAAATAGATGTACTGCGGATTTGACTGGGCATACATCCTTAAGGTGCTCCATCAGTTGCGTGAGTGCAAGAGAGATAACTAAACAGTAGATACATGTTTTTCTCGGACACGCTTAACATTTTGAGAAAAGCGAAAGTTACACCTTGTTCTCTGATAAAAGGAGAACAACGTGTAACTTTTTTCTTTCTTGAAAATATCAAGCCTCTCCGAAAAAAAACGTGCGGCAGGATTTTTACCGACCGTACGGTTGATAAACTACCTTAAGTACCGACTATGAATACCGCTGTATGTATCTTCTTCATACGCAAGCAAAAAAATCAGCGCCACGAAGTTGGCTAATAAGAGCGGAAACCGAACGTTGCTGGTATGACAGGACTCCGACTTCAAAAGCTAGAGCGACAAGACATTTTTGGAGAAATGAAACCTCTTAGATTTTGATGGTTTGATAATGCATTTACGTACCACCTGATGCGAAAACAAGGTTTTTTTCACAAGGAAAAAACCCAGCATCTTTTTGTGGCGCTCGAGGCCCTCGCAGATGAATTCGAAGCATTCGACTGGAAGGAAACAATAATATGCCACCAAGTGTCAGCAGGTGGCGTGGCATTCTGAGTATCGGCCAGCAGCCAGCCACTCTTTTATGCGGGATTCCCTGTTTTTGTTTTCACATTCTGTTCGGATTTGGTACAGGCACATTGTGGCTTATCGTACTTATTGCGACTATTTGTTTTTCTATGCATTTTCCAAAACAAGTATATATTCATAAACTATTGGATTTTAGGCGTTCAAGAAAAACCCCCAAAAATTTCGTAACAATTAATTCTACTAAAGGCGCGTTCGGGGAGTCGCTATTTGCGCTATAAACGCTAACGTTACCATGAAATAGTATTACTATAGGTTGCCTTTTTAGCGCAAATAGGGACTCCCCGAATGCAGCCTAAATTCACCTTTGTTTTACACGCATGAACGATCGCCATTTTGAAAATAAAGCAATAATGTGTGCATGTACACGAGAGTGCTTGAACTCGCCCAAGACGTGTTTGTTATTGTCAAAAAATGCCGAAGAAAACTGCTAAAAAATCAATACTTACGCGAAAGCAAAAAATCGCGGTAAGTAATACGCTCGATAAAGCATGACGAAAAACTTTTCATTGATTGATGCCACAAAACAATTGACTATTAAAAAAAAAAAAAAACTAGGCCGCAAATATTTCCGAATACAACTATGCTGGAGGTTCAACAAAAAATGCCAAATCCGCGGAAGAATATCTTGAAAATCCAGTCAAATCCGATGCTGATCTAAACCAGTACAGGTACTACGAATTTTTAATCAACATTTAAATACCAATCACAGCTGTAAAATCTTCAAATCACATTTTTTCGTATTAAATTAATTTGCAGAAGAAATAATCGCAAATGAGCATAGTAATATTTAAAAAATAACATAACTTAGATATGCTAGATATAATACTATATAACATAACACATAACATCCTTATTAACGACAATGAATATTTTGTTTCTCATGCGATGCAGTACTATGAGATTGAACCTGAGTTCAATCGATCTGCCATTATGATAGGTGGACTTATTCTACCATTGGTAAAATAAAACTTTTGTATTTCATACATCATGTAATCGAATAGTAAATAAAGCTTCAAAAATTGTGGCAGATTGATATTCCAGTATATAAAGATGATGTATTTTATATTAACCCTAGCTAAACACTGGGGTCCAATGGACCGACAGCAACATTACATTTGTATCTTTTGTTCACTACACGCCTTTTCATAAACGTTATAATTTTTTATCAAACGACTTTTTGGCTTTACTGATTGCTTCTTCGGATTGGCAAGCGTCTGGCGTTTTGATTTTACTACAATTAAACCTCAATAGACGCGTTTGTTACAATGTTATAGAGCAATAAAAGTTGTCGATCCAGTAGACCGATAGTGTGTAAGTAAGGTACAAAAAGTTATATAGTGTACAGATTCATGAATCAATAGTTTGACATAATGAGTTCTAAAGACCAATTGATATGTTGTCAGTAGTTTTTCAAGCAGCAAATGACCGAAAACTAATTTCAAACAACTTGATACAATCATGGCTATTTTAAATTGTTAAAACATATTTGTAAATATTTGGGTTTAACGTCATGGAATTTCTATTAACTCTGGACCCTTACAATCTATTTTTCTGAACGTGAATCCTACAACGAGGTTGAAAACAACTCCAATCTTTTGATTAACATAAAACGTTCCTCACATGCGATAATAGGGTTTAATTGTACACCATTCATTTAATGATGAAAACTATAAATCAAAACAAATTTCTGAGAAATGCTAAAAAGAAGTGTTTTACTAAAAAAATTGGGGTCATTTTTTACCCCGTTGTAGGGGTCTAGGGTTAAATATCTTAGGTAATCGATAATACTTGAGGAATTATTTAGTTATAAATGCAACAACAGCGCAATAGTGTAATGCTGTGAATGATTAATTTGCATGAACTTATATATTTAAAAATCTATCTTGTTATATTTTTCCAAAACTTATCAATGAGTTCAAAAAATTAATATGAACTGCTTATTTTTTGTTCTGCAGAGACATTCAACTTTTTTGTGACAATCTTTTTTCTTGTAGAGTAATAAAATTATCCAATGGACTTATCAATGTGTTTGAAAAATTGATATAAACTGTAAATTATTTGTTCTTTGGAGACATTCAACTTTTTCGGATACAATCTTTTTTTTTCCAGGGTAATAAAATTATCCAATGGACTTATAGCTACATTAATCTCCTTGCCAGGAAGTCCAAGTGACGATAAAGATACTCCGGCGTCTCATGGTGGCGGTGATTTAAAACGTAAAAAGTTCACTAATTGAAATAGTTTTATATGGTGGTGGTGATTTCAAACGTAAAAAGTTCACTAATTGAAATAATTTTATACATTGTAATCTAGAATAATGTTGATAATATTAGATCTCAATACTTCAAAGGTGAACTGCACAAAAATGACAAAACGGAGGAAACTCCTGGATCATACTGGAGTGACAAGCTGATGAAAATAGTGGATGAGGTGAGAAATGCTATTTAAACACACAAAACATAAACAAAATAAAAACGAATATATTTCAGGCTTCTACAAGGGCATATTGCTGTTTGTCCATAAATGTCGGATGGTTTAGCGATCCACCCGGGCTTCCTCAAACCATATCTAGTATTTTACGTACAGTTATCCTCACTTCATCTCAGAAATATTCACAGGTAGGCATTACACATACCTAGTTTCGTTAGAACTTGATTTTCGTATAACGTTTTCGACAATGATACATCTATCTAGAGACGCGGCAGCGTCTTGACGGCAAGTATTAAAAAGATAGTGTTGAACGTCCAGGGCAAGACAGGCTGAGTATCTATACTCGAGATTGGGCGATTTTTAATGTATTTACTCTAAAATATGGGCCCAGTATCGCCCATGATCATTCGAATTCTTATTTATTGTTACAAACATACATTGACAAAATAAATATCGAATATGTATTGAATTTTGCAGGAGGATAGCTTTTACACTTTTTTGTGGAACAACAATGGCACTGTCTTTATAAGCCCTGAAAATTTCGAATTCACTTATTTTTCATTCACCGTACCACTAAGTCATTTTTGCGAGGGGATGGATCGGTTTTCAAACTGTTTTGCAAATCCGCTTCTAAGACGAGCGACGATAAAGAAACTTCAAAATTCCATGAACAAGTAAGATACCTGATGAATCATTTGGCTTAAAAATTTTGTTTATTTATGGAATATTTAAGGCCATATGAGCATGAATTTTTATTCGACCGATGTAAAAATTTGAGTTTAATTTACGTTTATTTTTATTCAATGAAACAGGGGAAGTGAATATAACTTCATGTCTGACGAATCCCTCAGTCAGAGAAGTCGTCTGTTCAACTCTTTGGTTTCTAACAACTCACGACATCCAGGAAAGGCGATTGGTAGGCAAAACGTGAAAAAATTGTTTCGTAGACTCGGAAATGGATTGTACGATGAAGTAGAGAAATTTATGAAGCGGCACTACAGTGCACATAGGATGAGGTTGGTTATACAGGTGAGAGAGCAAAGAACTATTTGAAGCCATTATCACATCACAATTAATTCAATAGAAATATCAAATTTTTTCATCCAAACGATAACAAAGAATGTATTTATATGGCTTTATTTAATTTGCATTAATAGACGCAGTTGCCACTTGATACACTGGAAGAATACGCACGAAAATATTTCTCGAAATTACCAAACAATGGTCTTCCACCGGTTGATCTGAGTTCGTACAGTTACGATCAATGCTTCAACATTCCAGCGTTCAATATGATATACGAAATGAAGCCGGAAGCAAACGTTAAGATGGAAATGGTAATTATTTCACGCGTATAAACTTTCATAAATAACGTTAAACATATTTATCAATAGAAATATTTGATGTTTTCCCTCAGTGTGTACAATGGTGATCGTTTGTATTAATTAATTGATTTGATAATGCGTGGATTATCAATCATGAAAATTTATCAAATGTTTAATAGAAATTGCTCATTAATTGTATTAAAATCAATTTGGATCTTAATGCGAGAATACTTCATTCACAGGTTCAATTCATTTGGGTGATGCCACCACTTTCAGATCATTATCGTAGCAAACCTCAACAGTATATCGCGTGGATGTTCCGAAACCTCCGTTCTGGCTCCCTCAGTCATTATTTTCTTGGAAAAAAATGGTCCTTCAAAACGGAAGTGACGATTGGAGAGACAGATATGGAGACGAACACGATTTACTACCTTTTCATTTTATCTCTTCAGCTGACTCCGGAGGGAAAGAAAAATCTGAAAAAAGTTTTCGATGCAGTTTACTCTTACGTGAATTTTTTGAGAGTCAAGGGAACGGAGAAACAAATGTACGATGAAGTTCGTCGAATTACAGACACTCGATTCAGGTACGTAATAGAATGGAGACGCAAAATGCGTTTTTCTTGCATGAAATTAAGAAAAAATCGATTTCCTCGCATTATTTTATATTTTCTTATAAACCAATTTATTCCTCTATTTTTTTTTGTCTTCTTGATAAGAAAAGCTTTACTTTGACGAAAAAAAATGTTCTCGAGATTTCTCGAGGTAACAATGTGTTAGCGGTATAATTTCGGTAATACGCAATAATTGCGAGCGAGCGTGATTACGCACGGCGGGGTGATTACGGTTCGGGTCGTTGCCCGTGAGTCCTGTTAAATTCGACATACATATTAAGTTAAATAAATTATAAGTTATATTTTGTCTCGCGGACTTCGCGTCGGAAAGTGTATCGTCCATCTGAAAACTTACGAACATTAAAACCGAGCCCCTTAATTTCTCCAAACCGCCATGAGTCAATTCATTTATAAGAAACATTCTTTCTCCTATTTCTTTTAATACCTCACGAGCAACCGTTCGTATCATATTTTCTTGCTCTTATTATCCTGACGTTAAGGCATCTTCTCACTTTAAGCGCCTCAAAAATAGGCTGTTTTTGCGATTTTTTTTCGAGGATTTTTGCTTAAAATTATGGGATAAAACGGATCCTATGTAATAAACACATCTTTCAAGTACATGAAAAAATTTTTATTTTATTTTTTTAAACAATTATTATAATACATCAGTAGCATTGAAAAACCCGTGTAAAAATGTTATGGTCGTGGCTTGTTGATGGTATCTCCGAGACGGGTCGTCTGAAACAAAAAAATAAAACTGTTTTAGATTCAGTATGTCAGTGGCTATAGCGCATATCATCAGATTTTTGATATTCGCGAAAATAACAAAATGGCGCACGTTTTTCGAAAAAGTAAAAAAAAACCACGATTTTTTTGCAGTTTTTTGTAAAAAAAAAATTCTTAAAATCAAAATTTAAAAAATCTGATGATATGCGCTATAGCCATAACTATGAAGCATATGTCATTCAAATTTCATGACAATCGGCCGGATAGTTTCCGAAATTTCATCAACAAAGCACCGAAAAACCTTGTTTTGAGATAACTGCGTTTAAAGTTTTGGAGGGATCGCCGGGTACTCTCAGGTAGTCACCTAACGGTCGCCAAAAAATGTAGTTAGACTCGTCCGATCTTTATGAAATTTCGAGATGACATTTTTGAAGATATGTACTTTCAAAATTTAAAAAAAAAAAAAATCGATTTTTTTAAATTTCCAAAGTGAGAAGACGCCTTAAAGAAAAATTTACAACAAATGCAAGTTTTGAATACAAATTTTTTTCAACAAGTTTTGAAGGTTTCGAAAGCTATTTGCTTTGTGGAACAAAAAATTCCTGACGACTCTTCAATGTTTATCATTTTTTAGAAAAATCATTCTTTTTCATTTTTTCCATTGAAAAAATTAATAAACTTAATAAATAAATAAATAATTAATAAATTAATTAATTAGTAAATAGCTTGTGCAAGAACAAACTTGCATTATGTGAAATGATGTAAAATCGAAATATTCTCTAGTTTATTCTTGGCTATTTCAAATGCTCTGTTTGTCACTGTTCACATTTTGATGAATTTTTTTGACAATGTATAATTATTTTGGAACAGTTCAGATTCGGGATTTTTGTTAGATTATAAATGACACAAGATTGTTATTAACAACGACGAAATTCCGACTGACAAATGCAAAGAATTTTGGTTCTTTTGCATAAAGAACAAAACCTATTTCTTATTTGTTACGATTCGGGAATTGAATTATTTGTATATTTTTTCTTTTTCAGAGTGGATGCCGACCATTTAGTAGAAAATAGCGCCAAAGTTATTCGCAATAATATGCACTTGTATCCGTCAGTTGATTATTTGACCGCGGATTCAATGTATTACGAATACAATCCAGAATCGATAAAAACTTGTTTGGACTGCATGTCTCCAGAAAAAACTTTGATAATGATGTATGGTCGTAATATGATCAGACAGTGTTTGTCGGACGATGCTGACTTCGATTTAGAGGACGAGGAAGTAGGCGCGTTCAAAATAATTCGGATTCCAAAAAAATGGATAAACGATTGGACAAAAATCGAACCTCTTCCGTGCTTCAAGTTTCCTGAGTCAAATAATTTTTGTCCCGACGACTTCAGTCTCGTGCCAATACCAAAAAATTTGTCGGAATTTCCTGTGAAAATACACTCAGGGTCGGCGTACGAAGTTTGGCATAAATTCGATGATAATTGTCAAATACCCTCTTGTAGAACCTGTTTAATTTACACCAACGACGTTCCGTTGCAATCAGTGGAAAGGTCAGTAATTGATCGATTCACATTGAAATTAAGTTCCATTTTAATAATTCAATATTTTTCATTTCGTAAGATTTGGCCAATGTTTCTCTAAAGCTATTTTTTGCCTTTAGTGCGGCCATGCTTGATTTGTTTGCAAAAATGTTGCCACTGCTATGGGATGAAGAATTGTATCCAGCTTCTGTTGCTGGTATGAAGTTCGGGGTTAAAATGTTTCACGGAGAACTTACCATCGAAGGAGTTGGAACTAGACAAAAGTTGCCGGTAATCAAACGCATTAATTTTTATAAAATTTCAATGATAATGTAACAAAAAAAAACAATCTTTTATCATATCACGCATCAAAAAATTTCAGCTTCTGATGCAAACGATGGGAAAATACATTGGTAATTGCTCAATTCTGATATCGGCAGAATTACTACGTGCCGCAAAAGCTAAAATGCTCGCATTTTACTACTCCGATTGTAACTCAACCGAAGTATTAGCGCTGTAAGTTTTTCCTTCTAATAGTTTCATAAATTTGATTTATAACGAAAATAAAATAAAATAAAAAACTGTATGCATTGATCAATGGATTATTTTGTAATTTTCCTGAATCGTTAGTAAAAGTTCATTGAGCTTGTCACTTGAGAAAAATAATATTTTCTCAATCAAATCGAATAATAAATAAAAAAGTTACTGTGTAAAAAAAATTCAAAGTTGATTGTTTGTTTTAGAGATATTCAAGCCTCACTACTGAAAAACATTCATTGGACAATTTCGGAAAAACTAGCTGTGTATCCGAAGATAACACTTGAAAAGTTTAAATACTTTATTCAACGTTATACTAATCGCGGATACGTTCGTTCTCTCGTTTATGGGAACATTGAAGCATCCGAAGCTCTCGACATCGTTAGACATTTCATTGCTGCATCAAAGTTTGGACCTCCAACAGCGAACACGACATTGATTCAAGGAATAAAGGAGATTGCCCGAGGATACCGGTGTTGCAGAGTACAACTTCTAAATCCAAAACCCAGCTGTAACTATGTAATCAATTATTACCAGATTGGAAAACATTCTTCGACAAAAGCTGCTGCATTAGAATTGCTCGCGGTAAGGACGATAATGCCTTGAGAAAGGTCCGAATTGAAACTTGCATAGTGCTTTTTTACAATTTTTACATATCTATAAAACACTCCTTTATCAACAATTTCGGTTCGATTTGTATGGCTGATCTTGTGTGGGTTGTGATTCGAATTTTTTTATTTTTTTACGATGATTGTACGAGATTTCCTATAATTTTAATGATAAATCGTTCAATTATTTTTCACGAAAATAAAAACTTCATGAGACAAACTTATTAGACTATTCTAGTAAAACTATTCTATGTATTTTTACTCATAAATTATCTGGTATTTATTGAAAATAATATACAGATTGGTTATTTTCAAGATCAACTTTTGGATTCTTACAGTCGACCAATTTATTCAGAGAGTTAATTTACCTATTGAAATATTGAATCAAAGCACAGTTGAATTGATTATAATATTTATAGACCGCGATTTTTATCATATATCGCATCAATGAAATTTTGTTTTCTCCACAGATGTTAACCACCGATACGATTTTCTTACCACTTCGAGTTCGCGAAAACCTCGAATTTTTGCCCGTTAAATACGTTGTACAAAAGTATTTGAGTAACTCCATTCTGCTTGGTTATTCCTTCGTTGTAAAGAATTTTGATGCTGTCCCGGACTTAACACTTGATAATATCAGGATCGAGGCATATCGTCTCGGTTTTAGAAAGATGCTGGAGGATTTATCCCCAATCGAGTGGGAATTAATACAGACGACTTTCGTCAAAATTAAACGGAATTCCATGTTGCTTTGCCAAAACAAGTATCGTACGGGTTGGCGAGAAGTTCAGTTTGGCCAATATGTTTTTGATCGTGATAATCAAGAAGCCGAAGCAATCGCCCAGCTCCCTATCAAGGATTTGCAAAAACTGCTCATCGGTCTGCTGACGATTGATCCGAATACATGCAAGCTCACCATTCAAATTATTGGAAATATCGAATCCAAGTGCAAAAAGCCCGAAGCAAAAGGTAAATTTACTCATGAGTAATAATAAAAACTAATTAATCATTATTTTGTACGTTAAAAAAAATAATAATCAAATGTTAATGAAACTTGCAAGAGCATTTATCATTTTTAAAAATTATTTTCTTTTAGAGTCGCAAGCATTTACGTTCTGCCCAATTTCATTATTAGAATGATAGTTCAATGAAAAAGGGTCAGAGTTGTAAAAATCACGTCAATTAAAACAATTTGCTAAATACCAAAAACAATTCGAATCATTTGAGCATTTCTATTTTTCATTATGTGTTTAACTTTTTTTCATTTTCGGAAATAAAACAAAAAAATATTAGTGCGTAAAAAATCACTCGGTAAATTGTGATTGAATTTTCGATTTATATTTTTTTATCGTGATTGAAAAATGTAATGTGATATATTTTAATATGTTTGATATCTGTAAATATTGATCTATCAATAATCTGGTGTTTCCATTGAAATTATATTTCAAGTTTCCTATAAACAAAGACATTCATAAACGAATGCTCCATAATTGAAGATTCCATGAAACTGCGACTTCAATTTAATTTCTTGCATTCCCTAAGTTTGAGTAATACATTATTTATTTCAAAACGAGACGTTCATAAGGGTAAAACCTATCTCTAGAACAATTTATTTAAATTTTCAACCATAAATTAATGTAATGAATTTATTTATTTTTTATTACAGCTACTCCGAAGGATTTTGAATGGAAAATTTTAACCGAAACAACGGTAAATAAGGAAAACGGAAGTGATCCTTTCATCACAGATATTTCAGCTTATAAGCGCACTCTCAGGACTTTTAAACAATGAGAAAAATGCGATAAATACCCATCAATCGTATATAGAGGTCCGGAAAATGTTTCCTCCGGAATCCATTATATATTAATTATTTTCTACTTTTTTTCTTATAAGTTGATTTTATAGGTGTTAAACACGGTCGTCAAGATTACTGTTTTCATAAGAGTTGTCTGTACTGTTTATCTTCGACCAATATTTCATGTCAAAAGTCACGTCAAGTAATAGTTTAAGTCATTTTAATTTCGTCACGATTTAATAAATAAATGTTATTTGAATTTATACTTCACATATATGTTCTTAATACCATCTATTGTATTTTGATATTTTTTAAATATATTTCTGAACAATATACGGTCATATAAACAATCATTTCTGGTTAAAAAGTTTCTCTGTATCCTTAGTCCTGATAAAAAGAGTTGTTATTTGAAAAATAGACGATAGGGAACAATAAGCTACCATGATTGTGAGGAAGAATGGTGTTTCACCGTGTTGCAACGCGAATAGTGCGCATCGTTTTTTTTTATATATATTCAAAGAGCGTTGGGTACCGTTAGGCCCAGCGCAGGTAAAGAGCTGCAGTGGACATCGCGTTTATTGCCGACATGTGGCTGCCACCCGGAGCATTTAGGATATCGGGAATTTTTGAGTGGGACTTTCCTACGTACCCTTTTTTATTATTGACGTTTTTTTCCCCTTTTTTTTACTGAAGAACGTATCTTAATCGCGACCAAAGGGGGTTGGTCACGTTTCGGCAATTGACGCGGAGAAATTCGAGTGTTCCTTAGTTTTTCACATTTTTTTTGAATATTGGTTTTCACTCCCTCTTTTTGTCCATTGCAGCAGCCAATCAAATTTTCTCTTTATTCTTGTAAGAAGGGGTATTTGTCCTCTTCCATCATGTTAAAACATTTTTGTAAAAACAGATTCGTAACGAACTCCGAGCTGCTCACGTCGGACCATCTTGTCTATACCGAATAAATAGTTGTTGTTATATTTTATGAAAGTAACTCAACTGTTTTTGATTCATTTATTTCAAACTACCTAACTCTCCGTAAAAAGAAGGAAAGAAGGTTAAGACATCGTCACGGGACGACACCACGGTCTTGTATACAGGAGGCGGATTATGTGCAATGATCGAATTCGATTGTCGACTTCATCGCGGTTTCTGCTCTGCTATTTTTTAAGGGTATGGGTCAGTCGGTATCTCGCCACCGTGAGTGCGAGAGAAATGACTGCAAATTTCAAGAGTGAAATTCTTCGACACGGTTTGACCGATTACAAAAAGGCCCTGTCAGCCCATTTTTGCCATCGTCCTGCGTGGACTGACAGAGCTTTTTTGTAATCGGTCAAACCGTATCGAAGAATTTCAACTTTGAAAATTCGAGGTGAGGTTAGGTGATTGACCCATCCTCTTAAGGGGATGGGTCAATCACCTAACCTCACCTCGAATTTTCGAAGTTGAAATTCTTCGATACGGTTTGACCGATTACAAAAAAGCTCTGTCAGCCCATGCAGGACGATAGCAAAAATGGGCTGACAGGGCCTTTTTGTAATCGGTCAAACCGTGTCGAAGAATTTCACTTTCGAAATTTGCAGCTATCTCTCTTGCACTCATGGCGGCTCAGTCGGTATGACTCCTAGCCTTAAGGTCTGTGCTTTATGCATCATAGGGTTATTTTTTGGTGAGCCCATTTGCTACTGTCACGGGTGCTGCGATTGGCTGCGATCAATCAGTTCCCCTAGATCATGGATTGGTCACACAAGAAGAATGGTATTAGGATGGCATATTCTCGCTTTCACGTTGTCGAATTCGAATTCGATCGGTGCACATAATCCGCCTCCAGGTTTTGCAACTGTAGATTTTGACGTGGTCCTCTTAACGCGTTAAGCCGCTGGCGTCGCTGCGCTCGAGGGATATTCGGTGCGACAAGGATGACAACAGTCGCGCATGCGACACGCGAGCATTGAACTTGAAGCCAAAATTTTTGTTTATACATTATAATCTCTATGAATTTAGTTTGTTTAAAGAAAGAAGGATGTGTATCAACTAACAAATCCAAAGCCAATATATTTTAAGTTAGTTGATTTGCCACTTTTTGAGTCGCTCACTATTCGATGGCACTTTAAAAACCGATCGTTTAATTTTCAGATTGTTGTAACCCGTTTTACAGCGCGGCACAACACAAGGCTTCGTCATAATTCGAAAAAAAAAATCACCACTAATTCATGCACGGAAATAATAATACTGCACTCACAAATTGTCACAGTCACACGCGAGAGGATTTAACAAATATAGGTTATGTTGATATATCCCTCTATCGCTGCGCCACCTGGATTCGGCTTCAACAGTGGAGTCACTGCCGGCCCCCTGGCACTCCTATATGAATTCTTATACGGACGTTTCTTCCGTTCTATGCGCCGTAAATAGTTCGCACTGCGCGGCGCTGGCATGCTTCCGCGCTTGTGCCCCCGAACGCCTCGAACCCCCCGCCGGCCGTAATGGCCATTAAAAGTCAACCGACTGATCAGTCGATGCTACTCGTAATTATTCGTTAATTAATTGTCTTGTCTCGCGTGTGCGCGGTAATAAGTGTGGTCGGGAGTATTGTGCCGTATATCATAAATCGGAAAAAACTTTACAAACACACTTGGATTATTTTCGCAAATTTTATGTAAACTTTACATAAACTCGTAACTTTAATGTAAAAGTTACAAAAATTATCCAAATTGTGTTTGCTGGGAAAAATTTATATAGCTACTTCATAACAATAATTCGTAATAATTCTAAATTTGTATTTACATTTTAGTACTTACACCACAGAAGACATTTTTTGACATATTTCATAAACAAACAATTAAAAAATAGCCGAACATTATACATATAAATGTATAAAGTATATACAGAATATCTATAGCCTGTTGTGTATATATTAAACTTATCCTTAAAACAACAGGCTACAAATTTAGTACATATTTACTACTCTTACATGTATATATGTAATTATTCTTTAGTTATTTATTATTTATCATATTTATCATGAAATAAAATATGCGCGGCGCACGCGCAGTACGGACGGCGCGGAGTACTGTCAGCGCCACGTAGCGGCTGGCGCCATTGATTGAGAGACTAGCCAGCAAGCTGAGTGCCAGGGGGCCGATTCAGGTCTTGCAACTCGGTAGAATGTCAATAGAAGGCAGTGACCGGCCCCCTGGCACTCAGCTTGCTGGCTAGCACGGTCTTGTATACAGGTCTATCAACGAAGCCCAATTTCAATGGTGAAAGATTGTCACGTTAATGGTACCGCTTTTCTTTCGCGTCAACGCCGGTGTACGTCATTGCTATCGATGAGAGTGATGCGCAGTACACACCGCGCATGCCAGTGCATCATAATAAACGACTGTCAGCGTGTCAACGTGCATCTCCGAGTTTTGTCGTTATTTAATAATTTTTATACCGTTTTGTTGAGTTTGCGGTTTTTTTGTTATTTTTATTTTGTTGTTTCACTTTTTCGTTCGCATTTAAAAAAGTATTCGGGATAATTTTTATCTTAACTTTCATAATCTTTTTCGTCAACATGGGTAGAGTGTGTGCCGTACCCAAGTGCAAAACAGGATACAAATCGGTGAAAGAAAAGTTTTCGGTTTTCACAGTGCCAAAAAACATTGAACAATTTAAAAAATGGCAAGCGGCAATTTCTGGTGTTCATTTAAAACAGTAGCAGTGTGTGTGTGAAAAACACTTTGAAGAAAAGTATATTCTCAAGGAATGGGTGATTTGGGGAAGGTTTGTGCTAATAACATGGTATTAACAAACACCCTTACAATTCTTTTTCAGGCTATTTGTGCAAACAAATATTAAAATTATACGGCTCATGCACGACTTGTCGGCTAGCCGTGACTTCACATTCGGCTTCCTCGTCTCCAGTATCGAAATTAATCGACATAAAATCACGTGGAAGACTAGTCCATTTTAATTCGAGGTTTTTCAACCTTATTCGTCACATAGAGACATGTTTTAGCAAATATGCCTCACACCGATATGTTTTCGATCACACAATGGAAGAAGTTTTATCTACTTACAGCTTTTCGTTCCCCTGTACCGAGCACGCTTCTGATATTTTATCGTATGCAATCGTATATTATATACATTTGAGAATAAGGCAGCATACTCAACAATGTAATATTAATAAACCAAAAGAGTGCGCGAAAAAAAGGAAACTCTCGCGACTGACAAAAGATTAAAAATCATGTTATTCCACACGAAATACGCCTTATTTTTTTTCCTCGTTTATATTTCCTCATTCCTTCGGACTATTAAAGTTCTAGAATACAAATATATTGGACTTAAATTCCAAAACAGTAAATGAGCGCTCTACCAACCTCACTACGATATTATTTGAGAATATAGATAGTTTTCTAATATTTAAGTAATTGCCGCGCTTGAGGTCAAATTAGACCTACCGGCCCTACCGGTTTGTACCAAGTTGATCATCTTATTTGTTTTGTGATAATTAGCCATATTTTGAAACATAATAGGCAAAGCATAAATTTTCATTATAAAACACCTTGTGTTATACTTTTATATATAATATATATACAAGTATATATAATAAACACATGTCCACGTGTCCATATATGAATAAAACAATACGAGCTATGCGCATGCGTTACGTACGGTAGAAAAAGAGACAGAATGTTATTTCCTTTGTTACACAGCACACTCATCGATCGTCATGCCTCTCGCGGCCGTGAATTGTAAAGAAAAGCGTAACCATTAAACCGACGTACCCCCACTACCGTCGTTCCTAGACCCGTATCGGCCCCCTGGCACTCAGCTTGCTGGCTAGTCTCTCAATCAATGGCGCCAGCCGCTACGTGGCGCTGACAGTACTCCGCGCCGTCCGTACTGCGCGTGCGCCGCGCATATTTTATTTCATGATAAATATGATAAATAATAAATAACTAAAGAATAATTACATATATACATGTAAGAGTAGTAAATATGTACTAAATTTGTAGCCTGTTGTTTTAAGGATAAGTTTAATATATACACAACAGGCTATAGATATTCTGTATATACTTTATACATTTATATGTATAATGTTCGGCTATTTTTTAATTGTTTGTTTATGAAATGTGTCAAAAAATGTCTTCTGTGGTGTAAGTACTAAAATGTAAATACAAATTTAGAATTATTACGAATTATTGTTATGAAGTAGCTATATAAATTTTTCCCAGCAAACACAATTTGGATAATTTTTGTAACTTTTACATTAAAGTTACGAGTTTATGTAAAGTTTACATAAAATTTGCGAAAATAATCCAAGTGTGTTTGTAAAGTTTTTTCCGATTTATGATATACGGCACAATACTCCCGACCACACTTATTACCGCGCACACGCGAGACAAGACAATTAATTAACGAATAATTACGAGTAGCATCGACTGATCAGTCGGTTGACTTTTAATGGCCATTACGGCCGGCGGGGGGTTCGAGGCGTTCGGGGGCACAAGCGCGGAAGCATGCCAGCGCCGCGCAGTGCGAACTATTTACGGCGCATAGAACGGAAGAAACGTCCGTATAAGAATTCATATAGGAGTGCCAGGGGGCCGGTACCAGTACGGTACCTCTATAATATCAACGGCGTTCGATGGAGAATCGAATGAAACATGTTTCTGACCTATCGTGGGAGGAGCTACCGCACAGGGCCGAATTTAACATAAATAAAATAAATTAAATTAAATTAAATTATTAAGAATTAAAATGCCTGCAAATTTTTTTAAAAAAGTGTGAACGGCACTTGGGGGCCAAGATTACCTTGCCAGATGGTCTGCGCAGTCAACCGGCCCTGATCAACATGTACCATTTTCCACCAATACTCCATCGAGCACGTTCGTGGCAGATTGGGGCAGTATTCGACTCCTACCTTGAAGGTTCAGTGTTCGATTCGTCACAAGTCGCTGTTTTTTCTAATATGGCGAATATAAATTAATAATAATATACGAACGATTGATTTTCTTCAATTATTGAAGAAATTAAGTATTATTAATTAATTATTAATTTTTTTTCATATTTCTTTTATGTCGTAAGATTTTTGAGTAATTGATAGAATCAATTACTCAAAAATCTAATAATCTTAATTAATAATAATTAATAATAATAATAATAATATAGAAAAATATAATAAGTATTATTAATCTATTAATTATAATCTAGTAAGTATGAATAAGTATTAAAATCTAATAAGTAAATAATTCTATCAATTACTCAAAAATCTTACGACTTAAAAGAAATATGAAAAAAATTAATAATTAATTAATAATACTTAATTTTTTCAATAATTGAAGAAAATCAATTGTTCGCATATTATTATTAATTTATATTCGTCATATTAGAAAAAAAAATATAGTGACTTGTGAGGAATGGAACTATGAATCTTCGAGGCGGGAGTCGAATACTGCCCCAATCTGCCACAAACATATTCAAAAGAGTATTGGTGAAAAATGGTACATGCTGATCAGGGCCGCTTGACATACTAAAGGTAGTTTTACATAGTAAAGAACTGTGGTTGAACAGGTTGAACTGTTTTTTCAACGTGTAACGACAACGTGATTTATTCGGGAATATTCATACATTTATCTGTATATCGAAAGATAGGTTAAGAGTTTGCTTTCTTGATTGCGTGCCAAGCTTTTAGTTTCATGGCGTGGCCCGATATTATTGCTATATTTCGTCAGAGTAAATATGCAAGTACGAAACGCCAGGGACATTATATGTAGCAAAAAAAAATATATGCATATTTCGCGTTTTTTCAAAAATCTCTAAAAAAAAACCCCTAAATAATTTATCCCCCTCGGGGGCCCTTGAGAGCCTTGAGCTTGTGGGGCCTAGGACTGTAGCCCCTGTAGGCCGCCTCTAAATTCATGCCTGCCACCACACTACTCGCTAAAAAAATTATTCGTATATCTTACCATATTAAATAATCATGAATAAGAATTAACAATTAATAATAATAATTAATTAATAATACCTCATTTCTTTAATAAATATTAATTTTCATTCGTATTGTTTGTGAATTATGAAAAAAAGGTTACAGGGGTGGGATCGAACTCACGACCATCGACTTGTTAACATAGTACTCACCCAATCTGCCACAGGCTGTTTGGAGAAGCAAACGTGAAAAATGGTATACGCTCATCAGGGCCGCTTGATATACACAAGTTTTACAGTAAACAATTGTGGTTAAAATTTTTTTTTAACATGTAACAATAATTTCATTATTTATTCGGGAACAAACAAAAACATGGCAGCTAAAAATCGATGACCTTGGAGGTCTGAAATTTTTCTAGAAAAATATTTAAAAAATTGCCTTCCACGATGGAACAGAATATAGACATTTCATTCGATTCTCTATCGAATAGTCTATCTCTATCGAATAGTCTCTTAATTTATAATGTCTGAAGACCTTTTTTTTATTTCCCCAAAATAAAATAAAACATCATCGCATCGTTAATTTTGAATCATTTCTTTATAAGAGCATCAATATATATTGTACGCTGTAACGTTACAGCTTGTGTGTAGAATTCGTACCGCTATGGGCTATGTGCAACTGTCCTCGTGGCGCCGCCAGGTGGCCATGTTTGAAAACGGCTGCCGGATTCTTTGTACGGTGCCTCACGGTGTAAATAATATATTATTTAATTGCCCAGTGAATTATTGGTAAATGATTGAACCCTTTTTATATATGCAAGGCAAGTTCCCATTATTTTTTAACGTTAATTTTAATCAAGCGTTACTTAATCTAGATTATTGCAAATTTAAATTATAAGATGATGACAGACTAACCTTTCATTTTTTTCATACGTCAAGTTTTGTTTATTTACAAAATGCTCCGATTTGATGTACTCTTTGGTTATGGCATGTACTAGTTACGTTGCGATTTCAATCGCTCGCCTGTATGCCAGCATTTTTTCGTAAACAAAATACTTGTATAATAAAAATGTTAACAATTGGTAAACCTCGTTGATGTCAATAATAAATTTTTTTACTGCGATTATTGCGATATTTAAAACTGACATTTAGGAACTGAGTTCAAAGATACGAGACAGGACTGCAGCCGTTTCCTTATTTCACCACCGCAAGCGTTTCAGTCGAAAAATGTTTAGCCCCGCCCACACGCACATAGCCCATACTCAAGCGTACTTATGTTCAGTACACAGTACTAGTACTATACAATCCTTTTTATGTGTACCGAAGTAGTATTCGGTACGCCGTATTAGTATGGTACGGTCTCTTCGGTGGAAAAAGTATTAAAAATGGCCATTGCTACTCAGTATTGATACCGTAATGGTACGCTGTACCAGGGAGACTAGAGAGAAGGAGTGGAAATAGCATAGGAAAATAAGTAGTAACGACGTCTTCAAAATCCCGTCTTGAATTAGTTCTTAGCTATGCCACCAGGTGTACAGATCCTACACGTATAGTAATAAAATTAGGCCACACGGTGAAAGTGACCGTTTCGCGCTTGCACAATAGAAAAAAAGCCTCTAACCCAAATCCCAGTATATTGGACAGGATATTGGAGGTTAAAAAGACTATTTATTGTCTTCAGTGCGTGGTTTCGTCTCATGTGTGAAATGGTAAAATTTTGCAAATAACATTTTGTGTTGACAATCTCAGATTGTTACATGCGTTGATCCGGAATTCCGACCACCTTTCAAGGTTGGCAGATTTTTCGTGTGGTGTTTTCTGTGTTACCCGGGCCGCGTCGTTTTCATGCTGAATAAAAAAATTTTAATGTCATCAGTATTTACGACATAAAAACGGAAATGTGCCATTGAGCCAGATAAACATAACTTTATTTCCAGTATTTACAAAATGAATGATAAAGAAAAAAACATTGTACTGATGAGTCTGGTAGAATAAAACAATATCAAATGTTCACATTTCATTTCCTTCCAAGATCGAAGCTTAGTACATTAATAAAAAAAAATTTTTGTACGCGTAAACTCCCTGACGTAAACATAGACATTGCACGTCTTTTGAAAAATCGAGGTTAGGAAATAAGTAGTAACAGTGTCTGATCTAATAGGATTTGTACCGATACAGCGCCGCCGCTTCAGGCTGGGATTTCGTGTACATTTCTAAAGCACGCTGTGTGTCCATTCCTTATTTACTCTAGTCTCCCTGGGCTGTACGATAGTAACACGTACTGCCACCGTAGAAGTACGGCGTACGATGGTACTTCGTCGCAGTACCGTGGTAGTATCGCTTGGGTATGTGGGATGTGGGATTCCCTGTTTTTTTTTCACATTCTGTTCGAAATTGGTTACAGGAACATCGCGGCTTACCGTATTCGTTGTCACTATTTGTTTTTTATACGTTTTCCAAAACGAGTATATATTTTTAAATTATTGGATTTGAGGGGATGGATTCAAGAGAAATTCTGGCAAAAGTTTCATAGCAATTGATTCTACTGAATGTACCCTTTGTTTTGCACTCACGTGACCGGTCGCCATTTTGAAAATAATGTGTACACGAGCGTGTATGAACTCGCCCAAAACGTATTTTGTTATTGTCAAAAAATGCCGAAGAAAACTGCTAAAAAGTCGATACTTACGCGAAAGCAAAAAATCGCGGTAAGTAAGACGTTCGATAAAGCATGCCGAAAAACATTTCATTGATCGATGCCACCAAAACAATTGATTTTAACTATGAAAAAAAAAACAATTCAGGCCGCATATATTTCCGAATACAACTGTGCTGGAGGTTCAACAATAAATGCCGAATTCACGGAGGAATATATTGAAAATCCAATCAAATCCGATGCTGATCCAAATCGCTACAGGTACAGCGAAGTTTTATAATTAATAGTTAAATTCTAATCTCAGCTGATAAATTTTCAACTCATGTTTTTTTCGTTTTTATTGATTTTTGCAAAAGATCTAACCGTGAATGACCATAATCATATTTAAGAACAGATAACCAACAATAATAGAAGGTAAATTCTTATTAACGACAATAAACATTTTGTTTTTCATGCTGCAGTACTGTAAAATTGAACCTGATTTCACTCAATCCGTTATTATGATTGGTATACTTATTCTACCATTGGTAAAATAAAACTTTCTTATTTCATACAACGTGTTATCGAATAGTAAAAAAAAGCCTCAAGTATTTTAATGTAGAAAAAAATCATTGCAATTCGATATTCAAGTTTATTAAGATTATATTAATATTACATATTTTATATTATCCCTAGAATCCCAGAATCTATTTTTTTCAACGTAAACCCCACACTGGGATAAATAATTACCCCAATCTTCTCTTTAACATAAAATGTTCCTCGTATGTGATAATAAAAGATTTAATTGTATATCATTCTCTTCATTATCAAAAAAACGAAGTGAATGGCGCATGACAAAGTCACATTCGGTAAATATTTAATGGTGAAAACTATAAAAAGGAAGAAATTGTTTAACAAAATTGGTTCGGAAAGGAAATATGACATTTTCGTGGGGTAACCAATTACCCCGTTTTGGGATTCTAGGGTTAACATGAATAGTCAAATTGGTCGTACAGTTATTTTTTATTTCATTGAAATATGTATGAATAGCAAACAATATGTTTTCATTCGTTTCATAAATTTGGCTTGAATCAATGAGCCTAGTACAGATTCATAAATTAATAGTTTGATATGATGAGTCCTGTATACGTGTTTGTAAGTTGTCTAACTAAAAATATATTTTTCATCAATTTAATGCAATTATAGCTCTTTTACACTGGAAAAACGTATTTACAAATATTTAAATTTAGTGCCATGGATTTTGTATTAAATAACTTTCTTAAGTAATCTTTGATACCTGAGGAATGATTTAAGGTATATACTGTACTGCATGCTAGTCAAATGAGTGCTAAATTTTCACAAATGTTTTATGTCTAGCTTAATGCACTAAGTGAACGTAGTGTTAGTGGATTTATATCACAGCATGTCTTATCAATGTAGAAAAATATTAAAAATTATAGATTTGCGAAACGATCAACTGATAAATGCAAATTTCCATGAGGGCATATTTTCATCAGAATTCGTCAAAGAATAATCCGTAATTTTTAACCGATTGCATTGCACCATGTCTTATTTTGTTCCTCAAGAGATCCTTTACGAATTTATCATGTAGATTTCTTCTAAGCTTGATCGTTCCATCGTTAAAGCCAATTGTTTATTTGACGAAAAAAATCTTTCATAAATAAATTGCTATAATTTCCCATCAAATAAATTTCGAAAAAATCTACATGGTGAATTCGTATAGAATCTATTGAGGAACAAAATAAGATGTGGTGCATTAAAATTGGTTAAAAAATATAGATTATTCTTCGAAAAGTCCCAATGAAAATATATCATAATGGAAATTTGGCACTATCAGTTAATGGTTTTGCAAATATATCGTTATTAATATTTTTCTAGATTAATTAGACATGTAATCTTACAAATTCACCTTCACTATGTATAATTAGTACATTAAACTTGGTATAAAACATTGTGAAGTTTTAGCACTCATTTGCCTAGCATGCAGTACTTTATTTACCTTAAAGTTATAATTCCAACAGCGGTGTAACATTGTATTGCTGCGAATGATTAATTTGCATGAAATTATTTTTAAAAATCTGCTGTGTAAGTTTTTTCCAAAACTTATCAATGTGTTTGAAAAATTGATATAAACAGTAAATTATTTGTTCTTCAGAGACATTCAACTTTTTCGGATACAACCTTTTTTTTTCTTCTAGGGTAATAAAATTATCCAATGGACTTACAGCTACATTAATCTCCTGGCCAGGAGGTCCAAGCGACGATAAGAGTACACCAGGGTCTCAAGGTGGCGGTGATTCAAAACGTAAAACATTCACTAAGCGAAATAATTTTATTTGTCGTAATCTAAAATAATTTTGATTATATTACTTCTCAATACCTCAAAGGTAAACCGCCGCAAAATGAAAAAATCAAGGATACCACTGGATCACACTGGAGCAGCAGGCTGATGAACGTGGATGAGGTAAGAAACACTATTCAAACACCCACAAAACATGAAGAAAATTAAAACAAAAATATTTCAGACTCCTTTGAGGGCGTATTGTTGTTTGTCTATAAATGTGGGATCGTTGAGCGATCCACCCGGCTTTCCTCAGTCTCTATCTACTATGTTACGTAAAGTTATGCTCATTTCATCTCAAAAGTATCCACAGGTAAGCATTACAGATACCAAATAACATTAGAACTTCATTTTCGTATAACGTTTTCGACAACGATATATCTATAATGTGTTTACTCTAAAACATGGACCCAATATCACGCATGGTCATTCGAATTCTCATTTATTGTTACAAATACACATTGACAAAATAAATATCGAATATGTATTGAATTTTGCAGGAGAATAGCTTCATCACTTTTTTGCGGAATAACAATGGTACTGTTTTTATAAGCCCTGAAAATTTCGAATTAACGTATTTTTCATTCACGGTACCACTAAGTCATTTTTGCGAGGGGATGGATCGATTTTCAAACTGTTTTGCAAATCCGCTTCTAAGACGCGCCACGATAATGAAATTTACAAATTTCATGAACAAGTAAGATGTTTGATAAATATCTTGGATTCAAAATTGGTAGCAATAATTTCTTCAAATTTCAATTTTGTTACTTATGGAATATATACCTTCACATGAGTACTAATTTTTTATTCGATCAATGTAAGAATTTGACTTAATTTTGTGTTTATTTGTATGCAATGGAACAGGGGAAGTGAATACGACTTCATGTTTGATAAACCCCTCAGTCAGAAAAGTCGTCTGTTCTCCTCTTTGTTATCTAACAACCCCCGACATCGAGGAAAGGCAATTGGTAAGCAGAACCCGCAAAAATTGTTTCGCAGATTAGGAAATGGATTGTGCGATGAAGTAGAGAAATTTATGAAGCAGCACTACAGTGCACATCGGATGAAGTTGGTGATACAGGTGAGAGAGCAAAGAGCTACTTGAAGCATTCTGATATAATTAATTCAATGAAACTATGAAACTTTCTCATCTAAACGAAAACAAGAAATGTATTCGTGTAGTTTAATTCAATTTTTCATTGATAGACGCATTTGCCACTCGATACACTGGAAGAATACGCACGAAAATATTTCTCGAGGTTACCAAACAATAGCCTTCCACCAGTCGATCTGAGTTCGTTCAGTTACGATCAATGCTTCAACATTCCAGCATTCAATATGATATACGAGATGAGCCTGGAAGAAAATGTTAAAACGGAAACGGTAATTATTTCACGCGTATAAACTTCCATAAATAACGTTAAACTTATTTATAAATATAAAAATATGATTTTTTTTCCTTTGTATGTATAAAATGGTTATTGTTTGTATTAAATGATAAATTTAACAATGCATGCATTATCAATTGTGATAATTTACTAAATGTCGAAAGAAATTGTTCCGACATTTTGGGCGTTGCAAATTGAACGAAATTGAGTAATTTTGTTAAAGTTCATTTGTATCTTAACGAAAATCCTTCATTCACAGATTGACTTGGTTTGGGTGATGCCACCAATTTCAGATCACTATCGTAGCAAACCTCAACAGTATATCGAGTGGATGTTCCAAAACTCACGTTCTGGCTCCCTCAGTCATTATTTTGTTGAAAAAAAATGGTCTACCACACCGAAAGTCTGGGTTGGAGAGACAGATATGGAAACGAACACGGTGTATCACCTTTTTAATTTATCTCTTCAGCTGACTCCGGAGGGAAAGAAAAATCTGAAAAAAGTTCTCGATGCTGTTTATTCTTACGTGAATTTTTTGAAACTCAAGGGTATAGAGAAACAAATGTACGATGAAGTTCGTCGAATTGCAGAAGTTCGATTCAGGTACGTAACAGAATGAATACGCAAATTGGGCTTTTCTTGCATAGAATTAAGATAAAATCGATTTTCTCAAATTATTTTATATTTACTTATAAACCTATTCATTTCTCAATTTTTTTCGCTTCCTGATAAAAAAAAGCTTTACCTTGACGAAAAAATAAAATCTTTTCAGTGTTATGTACGAAGAGATTTTCATCATGCCTGATATCTTTTGATCAATATACCGTAAGATTTTTTTATTTTGGATCTTTTGAACTTTTGAATTTTCAAAAGACAGGGTGCAACGTTGAAAAGATATAAATTTATTTGATATGACTTGACTAAAAAATTTTCCTTTATAAGTAAGTCAGAACTTGAAATTCGACTTTGTGCAAGATTTAAATATAAATTATTTTTTAAAACAAGTTTTGAAGGTTTTAGATGCTATTTTTGCTTTGTGGAACAAAACTTTTCGAGACGAGTAACCAATGTTTACCATTTTCTAGAGAAATCACTGTTTTTTAATTTTTTTGTCCAAGAAATTGAAAAACGTTAGTTTGTGCAAACCAAATTTTTAAACGACGTGAAATTAATGTGAAAATTGAAACATTCTCTAATTTATTGTTGGGCGATTTCGAATGCTCTGACACTGTTCACATTTTGGAGAATTCATTATTATGTTTTCAATTTGCGAACGAACCTTTTTGACAGACAATTTCTAACAGTGTATAATTATTTTTCAATAGTTTAGGTTCGGAGTTTTTGTGAGATTATAAACGACATAAGATCATTGTTAACAACTACGAAATTTCGACTGACAAACCAATGAATTTTGTATCTTTTGCGTAAAGAACAAAACATTTTTTTTTTAATTATTATTCAATTCGGGTATTAAACTGTTTGCATTATCTTTTTTCTTTTTCAGAGTGGATGCCGACAACCTAGTGGAAAATGCCTGCAAAATTCTCCGCAAAACTATGCACTTGTATCCGTCAGTCGACTATTTGACGGCAGATTCAATTTACTATGAATACGATTCAGAATCGATAAAAACTTGTTTGGACTGTATGTCTCCGGAAAAAACTTTGATAATATTGCATGGTCATAACATGTTCAGACAGTGCTCGTCGGACGATTCCGACTTTGATTCAGAGGACGAGGAGGAAGTAGGTGCGTTCAAAAGAATTCGGATACCAAAAAAATGGATAAACGATTGGAAAAAAATCGAACCGTTTCCGTGCTTCAAGTTTCCCGAACCGAATATTTTTTGTCCCGATGACTTCAGTCTCGTACCAATACCAGAAAATTCGTCACAATTTCCTGTGAAAATACACTCGGACTCGGCGTACGAAGTTTGGCATAAACTCGATCATACACGCCATAAACCCGATTGTGTAGCCTGTTTAATTTACACGAACGATCTTTCGTTGCAATCGGTGGAAAAGTTAGTAATCAATCGATTCTAACTCATTTTAAGTCCTATTGTGCCAATTTAATATTTTTCAATTCATAAAGCTTGAATAATTTTTTTCTAAAGTCATTTTCTGCTTTTAGCGCCGCTATGCTCGATTTGTTTGCAAAAATCTTACCACTCCTATGGAACGAGGAATTGCATCCAGCAACACTTACTGGAATGAAGTACGCCGTTGAAACGTTTGAAGGAGAATTCACCGTCGAAGGGATTGGAATTAGACAGAAGTTGCCGGTAATCAAATTAGCACTAATTTTGAGAAAATTTCAATGATAATAATGTAACAGAAACCAATCATTGTTTTATCGTATCGCGCATCAAATATTTTCAGCTCCTGATGGAAACGGTAGCGAAATACATTGGCAATTGCTCAATTCTGATAACCGAAAAATTACTATGTTCCGCAAAAAATGAGATACTCGCGTTTTACTACGCCAATTGTAACTCAACCGAAGTATTAGCGCAGTAAGTTTTTCCTTCTAATAGTTTCATAAATTTAAGTTATTACGAAAATTAAATTTAAAAATACTGTCTGTATCGATCAATGGATTGTTTTTTAATTTTCTCGAGAAAAACCATTTTTTTTCAGTGACATCGAATAATTAATAAAAACGTTCTACTCTTTGTTTAAAGTAATATCAAATTTGATTTTTTGTTTTAGGGATATTCAAACCTCCCTTCTGAAAAATATCCATTGGACAATCGCGGAGAAATTAGCTGTGTATCCGAAGATAACACTTGAAAGATTCAAATACTTTCTTCAAGATTATACTAATCACGGGTACGTTCGATCTTACGTTTATGGCAACATTGAAGCATCCGAAGCTCTTAACATCGTGAGACGTTTCATTGCTGCATCAAAGTGTGGACCTCCAACAACGAACACGACATTGATTCAAGGAATGAAGGAGATTCCCCCAGGGTACCGTTGTTGCAGAGTGCAACTTCTAAATCCAAAGCCCAGCTATAACTATTTAATCAGTTATTACCAGATTGGAAAATATTCTTCGACAACAGCTGCTGCATTAGAATTGCTCTCGGTAAGAACGGTGGTGACTTCAGAAAGGTCCGAATTTCATAAAACTATTCTATTTTCACTCATTAATTATCTTGGATTTCAACATCTTGAAGTTCTGTGTATAAGAAAAATAATATATGGATACTTTATTTTCAAAATGAACTTTTGGACTCTTACCGTCGACCAATTTATTTAGAGTCCATTTTCCTGTTAAAATGTTGGATCAAAGCAGGGTTTAAATGATTATAATATTTATAGAACTCGATCCTTATCGTTACATTTCGCATCAATGAAATTTTGTTTTATCCACAGATGTTATCAACCAATACAATTTTCTTACCACTTCGAGCTCGCGAAAATCTCAACTTTTCGGATATTAAATTCGTCGAACAAACATATTTAAGTAACTCCATTCTGCTTGGTTATTCCCTCGTTATAAAGAATTTTGAGGCTGTTCCGAAATTTGCCATTGACAATGCCAGGATCGAGGCATATCGCGACCTTTTTAGAAAAGTGCTGAAGAATCTACCTGCAGCTGAGTGGAAAGCAATACAGACTACTTTCATCAAATATAAACGTGGTTCCAGTGTGTTTGACAATGACCAGAATCTTATTGATTGGCAAGAAGTAAAACATGGCCAGTATATTTTTGATCGGAATAACCAACAAGCTGAGGCAATCGCCCAGCTCCCTTTCGGGGATTTGAAAAAATTGGTCATTAGTCTGATATCGGATGATCAAAGTACAGGGGAGCTCAACATTCAAACTATCGGACATACTGAATCCAAATGCAAAAAGCCCGAACCAAAAGGTAAATTTACTCATGAGTAGTGATAAAAACTAATTAATCGTTATTTTGTACGTTAAAAAAAAAATAATCAAATGTTAATGAAACTTGTCATTTGTCATTTTTAAAAATTATATTATTTTAAAGAGTCCCGAGCATTTTCGTTCTGCTCAATTTCATTATTAGAATGATAATTCAATGAAAAAGGGTCAGAGTTTTAAAAAGCATGTCAATTAAAACAATTTGCTAAATTTCAAAAACAATTTGAATCATTTGAGCATGTCTATTTTTCATTATGCGTTTGACTTTTTTTTCATTTTTGGAAATAAAACAAAAAAAATATTAATGCCTAAAAAATCACTTGGTAAATTGTGATTGAATTTTCGATTTATAATTTTTCATCATGATTGAAAAATGTAATGTGGTATACTTTAATGTATTTGATATCTAAAGATTGATCTATTAATAATCCGGTGTTTCCATTGAAATTAAATTTCAAGTTTCCTATAAACGAAGACGTTCACAAATGAATGCTCCGTAATTGAAGATTCCATGAATCTGCAACTTCAATTGAATTTCTTGCATTCCCTAAGTTTGAGTAATATATTGTTTATTTGAAAACGAGACATTCATAAGGATGACACACCTATCTCTAGAAAAATTTATTTAAATTTTCAATCATAAATTAATGTAATGAATTTTTTTTTGTTACAGCTGCTCTGAAGGATTTTGAATGGAAAATTTTAACCGAATCAACGGCAAATAAGGAAAACGGAAGTGATCCTTTCATCACAGATATCTCAGCTTATAAGCGCACTCTCAGGACTTTTAAACAATAAGAAAAATGCGATAAATGCCTATCAATCGTCGTATACAGCGGTCCGGAAAATGTTTCCTTCGGAATCCATCATATATTAATTATTTTCTATTTTTTTTCTTATAAGTTGATTTTATAGATGTTAAACACGGTCGACAAGATTACTGTTTTCATAAGAGTTGTCTGTACTATGTTTATCTTCGGCTAATATTTCATGTTAATTGTCAAGTCAAGTAATGGTTAATATCGTTTCAATTTCGTCATAATTTATTAAATGAAAACTACTACTTCGTATTTATGCTTCATGTTCCTTAATACGATCCGTATTTTATTTTGTTATTTTTCAATATTTCTGAACAATGTATGATCGTGTAATAACAATCATTTCTGTTTAAAAAGTTCCTTGATGTCAACCCTCATAACAAAAGCTGTATTATTTTAAAAGTACAGGACGATTGGGAACACGAACTAAGCTGCTATGATCGTGAGGAAGAATAGCGTTTCACCGTTTCCAAGATTTCTTGTAAACAGTACATATTTAAGAAATAACAAATAAATATTCTCTGTAAAATACAAACAAAAGAACTTCTCGTTATTTGCTCAAAATGTAATAATCCTTACAGAAGAAAATATGGACGCACGATTTTTCTTAATGGAACTTGTTTTATTTAATACCTTGAAATTTATCTGGAAGAACTCTCAAAGTGGTTTAAGTTATCATTATATAACTGGAGTGGTCAATTTAGTTGAAAATTTTCTTTTTCCATATATCATAAGTTAATTGACAAAAAGAAAATAGTGGTGTTCTATGAATCCATAACGTAAAAAAATAGCCATGGATTTGTACAACTTGTCCACCAACTTATATGAATTCTCAATGAGACTTCCGTTTTTGTTTACAAATTAGTGAATAATATTGAAGGATAACCGGAACTTTGCATCTGGAATTTTTTAACTTAATTTATTGCGCTTACGTTTTGTGCGCCCTTCGATTTCGTCTTCACGATGAGTCCGTAAAATGGGTGATAGATTATTTTTTTGAAAAATTATAAATTTTTTAATCTGAAAAAGAATTGTAAATTAATTTTCGAACACCTTATTCTACCATAACTCAACCTCGTGCTAGCTGCACTTTCTGCACTTTCTACACTTTTTTTTGGAATTTATATTACTATATATTACAAAAGTGTAGAAAGTGCAGCTAGCACGAACAAACCTACGAACAAACCTAATATATCAAATCTCTACGCAGTAACTTTTATTTTTTTCGTTGTTATTTTTATCCACACAGTTTTGGCGCCAAATATAAAGGCTTGTTAATGCGCGCGCATCAAAACGTTACGACGTTTGCGCTGTGCGGTTCACGAGTTAAATGCTTTGTTGTAGCGGGCAAGTGGACGATAAAAATGTCGAAGAAATCATCAAAGAAGCCTGTAACCACGCGAAAACAAAAAATAGCTGTAAGTATAATGAATGAGGTTCTAAAGAATGTGGATAATGAATGCAAACAAAAAGAATAAAATGCGTTCGTAAGATCGTCTAACCTCGAATGTTTATAATAAATGAACCTGTTCAATTTGACCAGGTTTCGCGTGCTATTCCGAATACGTCGAGCGTTTCGAACTCAGCTTCAAGCTCTGATAAATTCGAATATCTTGAAAGTCCTGTGAAGTCACAAGGAGATGAAAATGAATACAGGTACACTAAAAAAAATTGCTTTTCTGAGCCAAGAAAGAGAAAGAAGAAAACACAAATATTGAAATCTCTACACTCAATTTCTCTTTACACATTTTCTTCACCCTCTTCGCATCAGATTAATGTTTCCCAGACGTATACTGCTCCTATGTAAACAAAAGTTGCAAATAAAGTGAACATTTTTTATCAATAATGCAATGCTGGAAATATAACAGACAATTTATGTTACATGTGATTCAAGGTGTCATCATTTTCTCACTGCAAGATGAGGAAGCAAAACCATTTTTTTTAACATTACGATTTTGCAACCCACTTTCATAGGCATTGTGCAAAATTTATTTTAAATTCCACAATATGGTTAGCAAATTACGTTTTTTTTTCAATACTATCCACATTTCCAGGGTGGATCCAATATTCTTGGGCAATGATATAGCTAATTCGAGTCTTTGTAATATGTTTTAATTATGTACCAATGGTAAATAATATACTTCATTTAACGGGACAGACCTAGTTGGAACGTCAAAAAAAAGGCCTTTTTTCCGATTTTTTTTTGGTCAAACGATAAAATAATTCACAACAAAAGTTCTTCCGTTTAAAAGATACATATGTAATGTATATGTTGCAATTTTTTCAACGCAATACATATCGAAATAAGCTGGTGACCGTCAATTGCCGAGAACGCTGCAAAAAAAAACACGGTTTGCGGTGATCAAGCTCACGCTGCAACGGCTCATCTGAAACAAAAAAAACGGAGGGGATTTTTAGTTAATGATATAATGCTCCAGTTGAACGAAGGGTTTTGAAAAATTTCCATTTTTCACAAAATGGCGGCCGTTAAAAGTCAAAAGTGTTTTTTTGACCAAAATATCAGTTCCATTTTTTGCTATTAAAAATAAAAATAATTATCCAAAAAAAAAATCCTTCGTTCATATGGAGGACTACCATGTATAGAAGAAGTGATATAAATTTCAACCCGATCGGTAAAGCCGTTCTCGAGCTACAGTGATCACCGACTTCAAAAACATGGTTTCGAGAAAAACGCACTTGAAGTCCGCTACCTGCTTACCTATGGCTCAGACACGACGTGCTACAAAGTCTTGTATTTCGGCGAATAATGGTCCGATTTACATTTACCTGGGCGGAAAATGTTCGTAAGAGATTCTACTTTTTGAAAATGAAATAAAAAAAAATCGATTTTTCGAAAATTCTAACTAGGTCTGTCCCGTTAAATTCAGAGTCATAAGACTGGCAAATGGCCTAACAGCTACTTTAATTCGACGTCCCAACAATGTTTCGACCAAGGAAAAACCTCAAGAAAGTAACAAGGTTAAAGGTGAGTAAATATGCATAAGAAGGTAGTTTTTTTTTTGCAGTTTTTTAATCATCCAAATTCGTCTATGCATAGATCTCAATAGGACGGAAAAAGAAGATTTTGACTGGTACCAGCCTATCGTGGCACAAGGCGAAGCGGTGATTTTGTTTAATTTAATTTTCATTTTTAACTCTTATACTAAACCTGATAACGTAATGATGAAAAAAATTATTGGAACATCTCATAAATTGATAGACATTTTCAAATTCAAATATTTTCATTTTTATTTTCAAGTTATAATACTTGTTTAATGACTTGTCCTTCAATGTGTAGAATTTCAGAAAATTGTGCTGTTTTTACAAATTACTCATGAAATTTGTATGAGTTTATGTTAAGCACATTCAATTTCCATAATTCAAATTTTTACTTAAAATCCAACTGCAGAAATTGTGGTAAACATTTTTTTTTTCGCAGTTTTCTGGTAAGATAAGTATGTACCCAGAAGACGTCTTGTAAAATTGCTAAAACAAAATGTTGAAGAATCTATTAGTAGAGGCACTTAAAAGTGAAATTTTTCTAATTTAATTGAAAATTTATTTTTTTGAAATAATTTCTATGCTTGTATCAAATTAACAAATGTTTTTTTAATCTTTGTCAGACAAAGCTTTGTGGACTCTTCCTGTTTAAGTTCTCCAAACATGCTTCATGATACAAATATGGGCATAAACATATAACAAATTTTTTAACAAAATCGCCTCATTTAGATTTCCCTGCAACAACTTGCAAGCTGTGCATCAACGTCGGTAGCTTCAGCGATCCTTTATATGTACCAGCTACTTCACGAATACTAAGCAACATGATATTCAAAGGATCAAAAAAATATCCACAGGTAAAAGGAATCACGAGCTTTAGTTCGAATTTTCTTGCGAATACAATACGCTTCAATGTTTTTTTACTTGTTACCAAGTTTTGTGACAAGGGACAGCTTTATGCCTTATCACTGAGGAAAAAATGTAATTTTTTATGACGAGGAAGTTCTCTAGGTGCGGCTCAGAAGTATCCAGATTTACCTTGTACAACTCAAATAAATAAATTTGTTCTTTTCATATTTTTTTAGATAATATTTTTCAGTTCAGATGACTATTATTTTTTATACATTATATTTTATATGCATGATTTCGAAGCTGGAGCGTTTAATACAATTTTTCGATTGAACGGTTTCGACAGCCGATCACGGTTAAATTGCGCATCAAGTGAAAAATCGTTTTTGTACACGTTTATTCATCTTCAATTTTTTTTTAATCCCATTAAAATACTCCAACGTTTTACATACCGATTGCATACGTCAAACAAAACATTTTTTATTTTCTTTTCCATAATCTTCAGGTTCATTGAGACTTTAAAATGCTCGATTAATTGGCCTATTTGTTTTCTCTGGCGTGAGGCTCATGCATGTTTAAGCATTCGCACCCGTTCCCCTACGTGCCCTACTGCTCGCATATCCCTTATACTCGTGAGCGTCGTTTGCCAACATATTTCTACAGACACCGCGCGTTTTTCATTCATCCGACTGGAAAAGTTCAATAAACTGATAATGTATCTCAATGTGCATCCACGCATATTACTTATACAATTTCAAACCTATTAAAACTACAATTCAAAAAGTTGCGATGTAAGTTGATATGTTTCTGTGTCATTCTATTCGAATTTCCATTTAACGAGAGACCTCGGCGAAATTTTCAAATCATTGAGGTCTTTTCCGATTATGCTAAAACTTTAGGTGAACATTTCTATTATCTTAGAACTAAGAAATAACTGCAAGAACCACTCCGCCAAACCGTATTTCCGGTCCAGAATGATAAAACACGAAAAAATTATTCAAATACCTTCGTTTTTGTCGTTGACAATCGCAGATTTTTTCACAAATTTCTGTAAGTATTATGAACAAAAATAAATATTCGTTTTATCATCCAACCATTTTACGTAAAATTACAATTTTTGTTATTAATTTTGTTTTTAAATTTAATACCGAAAAACATCATTACCAACTTCCGAAAAATCCAATTGAATATTACTATTGTAAGATTGTCACGTGACGAATAACTTATACGAATGAATTAACAGTATATAACTATATTAATTAAATATTATTGATTTTAACCACGAGATCTGTAGTGTGATAACAGTGGCGAACGATATTAGTTTTGAAGTAGTTCAAATTTGAAAATAAATATTTGAAAACAATGATAAGAATAAATCAAACTCAAAATCATTCAATTGACTATAAAAACAATTTATGAACTGTGCAATATTAGATTTGAAACAAAAAAAAATTTCAAATAATCGAAAAAAAATTATAATTCTGCGAAAAATGATTGGATGATAAAACGGATACTTATTTTTGTTCATAATATTTACGAAAATGTGTTAAAAAATTTGCGACTGTCAACAAGAAAAACCTAAGCACTTCATATCTTCTTACTTTCGTTATTACATGTCTTTTCTCGCGATTTCGTTTCTTTATAAGTTACTGAAACAATAAAGTAGAAGTCTGTCAAAAAGATATACACTATTATTCATTTGTAGAAGAAATTTCCGAAGTGGTTTGAGAATTTTTGAGCACACTTGCTATTACAGATACGTTAAGGCTCATAAATTGTTTTTTTAAATATAATTAAAAATAAGTTGGAACATATTATTTCTCTCTTTCTTTAAATGCAAACAATATCGTTTTGATAAACCGTTATGTTCACTTTTTAATAGCACACAATGTCTTATATCTGACGAAGTAGAATTTGCAAAATGAATACTTTATTAATTAATTTCGAATATCGATTTTTGTTCTCTAAAGTTCAACCCTATCGGGAACATCGTAAAAATGGAATATTATTAGTAATGTCTAAAAGTGAAGTATAATTTGATTGAATAAATTATTTATTTTTGAATCCAGTAATACGATCTTAAGTTAAGGAGGTTCCGCCACGGCGCAGGGTGCAGTCTGTGAAGTGCTGTAGAATCCCTACTCAAAATTTAAGATCCACTTTTCATTCTATACATTTGACAATGTCGCAGTCGATATCGATAGCTGTACACCTAATTTCTTTCAGTCGTCGGTATGGTAAACAGACCATACCGACGTAACTAAAGCCAAAAGCAGTTGTTAAGAAAAGAATCAGTCATATAATGCGTATATGTGATCTCTAATTTATATTTCACGTAAATATATAACGCAAATATGATGTTCGTCGTGACGTATGTTTTTGGGGAAAAAATGTAGCCTCCTGACAGTTTCGGCACAAGAGCACTCTTCATTACCGACTACTAGTCTCATAACTAACCTTCAATTGAAGAAATAATCGAAGCGTTGCCAAACTTCCTGAGAATTACGAAAAATTTCATTTCTCGGCCATTCTGCCGATTTTAACTCTTAATTTCTCTTCCAAACATTCTAGTCTAAGAGCTGACGACCGAAATGGCCAGGTAATTTTATCATCGCTTAAACTCAGGAATCAACTTACCTGAAGGACCCTTATGCGAAAACCGTCCACCTGGCAGGGCGCACCTGGTGGATTCAGGTGTTATGGGGGGAGGGGGGGAAGGTAAAAATATCATCATTAATTTTTGTTGCAAATTGTTAGGCTATATTCCCAATCCATCCAAAAAAATTTTTGAATCAATCGGTTGGTGGAAAGGTGTCGCCAGCCTTAATTATAATTAAAAAAAAAATAATTATTTTTAAGTAATAATATCATCGCTGGCTTTTTTTCTGCTAAAAGTTTATTAATTACAGAAGCTGTAAAAAAAAGCCAGCCAAAAACAGTGGTGGAAAGGTATCGAAAAAAATTATTGAAAATATAGCGTGTTTTGTATGTAATCGCGGTGAGGGGCATGAAAATGGGCGCGTGGAGGGGATAGCGCGCGGCGACTGCGTCCTTTCTCTCTCGGCATGTCGGTACTTCTTCTTCTTCTTTCCTTTGATGGCTATCTCCCCAGATTGGGGCATGTGCCACATCAGTAGTGATAGAGATTTATTAGGTTATATCTATGTTTTTATTTGTTTTTGTTTTTTTTTTTTTTTTAATATTATAATTATTTTTTAAATGTTTTTTTTATATTATTCTTTTATTTTTATTGATATTTTTATTTATTATTTTTTATTTTTTATTATTTAGCATCGTTCACTGGGGGAATGACGTCATTCCCCCAGTGTAGTTCGTAGTCGGTGGCGCTGGCGTCATATCTCTCTTCTCGCTTCCACTCGCATGCTCAGCCGCATGCGCTCATTCCATCTCTCTTACTCTTATAGTAGCAATACACTGGGGGAACAGGTGATATAGATATATGTATATCTCCTGCTTTTCGTAGAGCTTATTGTTGGGCTACGCCGGAATCTTTAAACGTTGAGTGTTTTAAATAGTGACGAACTAAAATGCCTGTAAAAGATTTATGTGTTCATGAAGGATGTACCAGCGCGAAGAGAAAAAACCCAAGTTTGACTTTTCATCGTTTTCCGAAAGATGAAGCAGCATGAGTCTTGAATATTACAGTTAAAATATTACAATGTAATCTTCTGAAATACGAATAGAGCAATTTCTTCGGTTAAACATGAAAAAAATACTTGAAATAGTTGAAATTAGAGTAAGAAAAAGATAGGAAATTGATTTCCTGAGGTCACGTTTTCCAGTTATCTCTAGCGTAAGAGTTGAAGCTGTTAGGAAACAATAATGAATAACCTGATTTTCCCCAACCGTTCAACGATAAAATGGAGGGCACGAAGTGTCATAAATTTATGATTTATTAGGTATTGAGACAATTCGAGTAGAGTAAGTTGAAGGACGTGTCATTTTCAGAATTAAACAATAAGCAGAAACAAACAATGAGCAAACAATAAGCGGGGGCTCACACCTTTTGTGCCAGTTTTGCGCTTAGTTTGTAAATCACGATTGTGGTCTCGGTGTCAGCGTATGATACTCGTAGTCCTATGGTCGAGCGATCGAATCCTCGTATGATGACTTTTTTTTTTTTTTTGTTTTTTTAATATTAGAAATCGTAATTATAAATTTGTTCTTATATAGAATACATTCAATGACAGAATTCAATTATTTTGGCTTTTCAAATAAAAGGAAATTCCGATAGATAAATACGAATGGCATATTCACATCGAATGAGTCTCTAACGATAGTCTTTTTTGTTTCATTTGGATTTTCCTTCTTTCTACAAATTTTATTACAGATATTAATAGAATGATTCGAACAATAGATGAAAAAAATATCGATTAATCAAAGACTTTTAATTTCTTTGGAAATCGTTTTTTTTCATAATATTTTATTATTATTTGTATCACCGTGTTTCAATCACGAGAATACGAATGAATATTAATTGGATCGTTTCGGTAAACATTTTTGCAAAAATTAATGTTGAATTTGCTCTGAAACGTCTGTTTAATTGACCATTTTTTATATTCAACAGTTCAACTCCGCTAAATTTCTTTAAATATCCCAACCTTGAAGGCGCCCTCTGATTTATCCCGTTGCTTTTCTTAGTTCATAGGATGTTTAATCATTGATGTGATATTTTCAAAAAGCCATGAATAGTGGAATAAATTTTCGTTTAAAATATTTTCTAAAGATCATGAACGTGCGATTGGAAAAAAAATTTTTCATTTAAAGGTAAAAGCTAAAAAGATGGTACATATCATTTTTCTTTTAACCGGTGAGGGGGGTTATTCAAAGAATTTCTGTTCGATGTGTATGCATGGATTTTCAATATTCTATCGCTCTTCACAATTTTTATTTGATCCTCTGAAAACCGCAAACTTGAATGTGTATGAAAATTGTGTGTCAAAAGTCAAAAAACGCTTGTTCCGATAACACACTAACGTGCTCTCTAATAATTTCACTCCATTGTACGCATATTTTTTACTGGTTTCCTCACTTTCAGAATTTTGCACTTCTTTACAATTCTTCATACTTTAAACTTTAAAATTATATCCCTCTTGAATGGAAATTGAAACTTTTTCTCTGCTGTTTTTTTGCTTTCATTGTGTGGAATTCTTTCGTGCATTGTTTACCCTGTCCCGATACCATTTTCGCATCCCACAGTCGCATGATATGGATCACTCGATCCAGAAATCTCGCTTTGACTCAGAAGTCCGAGGAACAGATGGAAAATATAAGGATGTGTAGTTTACATTTTGCAGCAGATGATTTCGTTCCATATGGAAAAAAAGGTAAACGGATTTTACGTACAACTGCACTACCCATCGATGTGCCTGCTCTTGATTTATTAATTACCAATAGCGAGCTCGCATGTCTTTCGATTTCAAATTCGGAATCCGCGACAAGCCCTGCAATAACCCTTGCGCCAACATTCGCGACATCACCCGCGACAATACCCGCGACAACACCCGCGACAACATCCGCGACAACACCCGGGACAACATCCGCGACAACACCCGCGACAACATCCGCGAACGCTCCATCCGTAAGCAGCTCTGTCGTGCCAGACGGACGAAGTATTCCGGTCGCACCGCGAAAAAAGCATACTAAACAATCCACCCCTAATGAACAGAAACTGCAACGACAAATGAAACTTTTAAGGAAGGAAAAAAAGATCAGAAAATTAAAAGACAGGAAGAAAAATTGAAAAAATATGCGAGTGCCGTGACATTCGCTAAAACCGCGTATGATTTGAATGAAGATCAACTCGCTTTTTTTAAAATGCAAATGAATCATGTTAAAAAACGACCGTGGACTGAATCAGAAAAACAATTTGCTCTATCTTTGTATTATAGATCACCCAGCGCGTACAAACACTTGCGAGAAAACAAGCATTTTGCTTTACCTTGCATTTCATTAATTAGATCTTGGGTGAATGATTTGGAATTAGCTCCGGGAATAAAATCTAGTATCATCTCAAAACTCAAAACAAAAGTTGAGACAATGGACAGAGACGAAAGACAGTGCATTCTCATGTGGGATGAGATATCAATCAAACAACTACTAGAATATAACTCGAAATCCGATTTGGTCGAAGGCTTTGAAGACTTGGGCGAACTCGGACGAAAAGATGAGTGTGCAAATCATGCACTTGTATTTATGTTGCGTGGCGTTACACACGCTTGGAAACAACCAATTGCATATGTACTCTCGCATGGGAATGTATGACACACGGACTTGACCCAATTGACATTAAAAGTATTAGATGAATTAAAGTCAATCAATCTTGAAGTTTGAAATATGGTTTGCGATATGGGCTCGAACAATCGTGCGGTGGCGGGTTCATTCGGGGTGACCTCTGATAAACCGTTTATCGAAAGAAATAGTCGAAAGATTTATTTCAGTTTTGACCCTCCGCCTTTAATAAAGTGCTTCCGGAATAATTGGTTTAATCACGATTTTTATGATGACGGTGAATTAGTCTCGGCCGACGTACTTCGTGAACTCCGGCACCTCGAGAGCTCTCACGCATGTAAAGCAGCTCCAAAACTCACCGATCGACACATGAATCCGAATAATTTTCAAAAAATGAAAGTCAGCCTTGCGACACAGATTTTCAGCCGCTCTGTTTCCGCTGCTATAAATACGCGCAAAATTACTGGCGAATTAAAACATCCAGCTAGCGTCGCGACCGCGAACTTTGTTAAAAAAATTAACGACATGTTCGATTGCCTCAATAGCCGTTCGTCTTCCGATCCGAATCCATTGCGACGCGCTTTATCCGAGAAACAACCGCAAGTTGAAGAATATCTTAAAAATTGTCTTCCGTAGCTCGAAAAGTTAACTGTTTCCGGTAACCACAGAAATCCACCCTGTTTTGAGGGTTTCCGTTTAACCATCAACAGTGTTCTGCAATTCTGGGTGGACTTAAAACGCGAAGGTACCCTTTATCTCATTACATCGAGATTAAATCAAGATCCCATCGAGAATTTATTCGGGGTTCCCAGAAGTCGTGGCGGGCATTGCAATAATCCATCACCTTCGTCCTTACGACGAAGTTTGCAGTATAATATGGTCGCCCATCTCATGAAACCACCAGTAGGGGCCAATTGCGAACCTGATGATGATACATCACTTCTAATCTCGGATTTACACGTAGATAAATCCACATTCCCGGTTATCGAAACAGAAAATGTCGATAGCGATATTGACGTCTTCTTCGACGAGTGGTCATACGTCGACGGGGTCAACGAGCCGGCAGATCTCGAAGAGTCGCAAGCTTGTGAAGCAGATCACGAGCCCGTTTCATTTGGACTCCTAGAGGAGTGTTCGATGAAGTATGTTGCTGGTTATTTGGCTCACAAGTGCTTACTTGAATTTGATTGCCCAACATGTGAACTTAGTCTTACGCGAGCCGGGCAAACTGTTGAACAAACAAACGATCTTTTAATCTTTTGGAGAGCCTTTAAAAACAGCGAAAATCAAGAACTTGGTTCGTTACGAGTACCAACGGACGAATTTCTGGAAGTTGTAAGAACGGCATATCAAGTTTTCGTAACGAAATTCCCAAAATTATGGCACATGGAGGGCATTTCAAAACTTCTCGTTAACTGCATCAGCAATGCTGTGGTTCAAAATCACGTTGACTTTTGGCCAATCGAGGGCGAATGCGCATCCCACCGCGAATATATTATCAAACACTTCGTGCGCACGAATCTTTTTAATCATTTAAAATGGAAATCTCGAGACATGCGAGACGCAGCGAATCATAAGCGAAAACAACCATACGCGAAGTCCTCGAGAAAACTAATGAAAGTCTCTCATCAATGAGTAGTGCAAATGTGTAGGGTTGATCAATCTTTTTTTTCGTCCACACTTGCGTCAAACTTGCTTTCACAATTGCATGTTCATTTTTGAAAGAAGCACTCCTCGCTAGAAATTACAAATTTAATGCTTGTTATTTAAGATCACCAATTAATCATAAAATAAAAGATTGATCGCTCGACAAACTAGTTTATGTGTTCGTGCATATAGCAGAGAGGGTTTGGAGTCGTTATAAATACCTTGGAAATGACGAGCCAAGGGGTCCTGATCTCTATTATCATATATGCACGTTCATATAAAAAAAATCATTTCTTTCAATCGTTATTATTTCTTCAAAGATTTATGAGCTACCGTTTTTGTTTATAAAACTTTAAATCAAAGTTATTTTTTTCAAAGTATAAATCAAGTTTCATTTCGAATAATTTTATTCGGGTACTCTCTTACGTACTTTTTTATTTTGTTTTTCATTTAGTTTGAGAAAAAAAAGTTCTATTTGAATGACACCGTTTGTTTGCTAACGAATGCCCGTAGTCAGCTCTAGGAATATTTACCATTGGTTTTGTGCATTAACTATTTTTTTCAATTTTTAGATGTTTTCCTTTAAGAGGTGATCCTACTGTACTACAAGCGTCAAAGCGAACTAACTGTCAATGATTAATTATACAAAAACAATATTACTTATTTTTTCATTTTTCAAGATTAACGAAAAAGTTTTATTTTTTTTATTTTCCATTTTTCAACATCGAGAGGAAAGCTCTATGCTTTTCTTTCTCAATACCACAGTAGGAAAACCTCTTAACTTCTCAACTTATCACTCGATCCCAACCCTCCTCTTCACTACATCCTTCCCGTCCTGATGGAAGATACTCACCACCTTCCCGTGGTTTCCATTGAATAATTTTAGCTCACGCATGGTTTTCTGTTCATTAACAAAGCTTTGAAAAGATTTATATTTCCATACATTCATTCATATTTCCGTACAAGCATACACAGACACACTTCTATTACTAAACACACGTGAACTAAAATTAACCAAGAGTGGGTACACAATATTTCCCCCAACTTTTGTGCGCCAGTTTGGCGCTTTATTTGTAAAACACCATTGTGGTCTCGGTGTCAGCGTATAATACTCGTAGTCCCATGGTCGAGCGATCGAACCCTCGTATGATGACTTTTTTTTTTTTCAGAAATCGTAATTTTAAATTTGTTCTTATGTAGAATACATTCAATGGCAGAATTCAATTATTTTGGCTTTTCAAATATAAGAGGAAATTCCGATAGACAAATACGA
The DNA here is from genome assembly GCA_963989365.1 of Rhimphoctona megacephalus. Classification (NCBI taxonomy): domain Eukaryota; kingdom Metazoa; phylum Arthropoda; class Insecta; order Hymenoptera; family Ichneumonidae; genus Rhimphoctona; species Rhimphoctona megacephalus. Next base: position 56,105,472 of record OZ022414.1, read on the forward strand.
ATGGCATATTCACATTAAAACAATTTACCGATTTAATGAATGATGAACGTCTATTTAATCATTAAAGCGTTCGCAGTTTCACCTTATTTTCGTCAAATAAAATAACCAAAAAAAAATATTTATTTACTTCATATATTTAAGGATTTCTAAAGCTTATAAAAAGGTTAAAAATTATTCATATACTTGATTTAGAGAAAAAATCTTTAATAATAATTTCGTATTCGGAAACTATTTCTCTATTTCATTGATTAAAAATAATAATAAAGAATAACTGTATCGTCAAAAACTATTTTTTTACATAATCGATAAAAGAAAAAAAAACTCTACGAGTGGGGTTTGATCGCTCGACCCTCCGCGTTCGGCTCGAGCCGTTTTCGCGCTATGCAATGGGAGCGAGAGAGATAGCTGCCGTACCGCGATCGCCACGCCGCCAAGCGGCAGTTTGGGTCGCAGAAAGTTTGTCCTCAGAGCGCCCATAAGAACTGTGCTTCCTTCTATCCTACGTCTGTATTCTTTGCTTTTGCCAACCGTTCATAGGCGGATGAGTTTCGGACAGTATATATTTTTATTCGGTTGGCCATTGTGGACTGGGAGGGCGGGAAGTTTTGAAGAAGTGGCGGTTGAGTGATATAAACAGGAAAACCCCCCTCGATTGTATATATGGAGACTAGTTATTGCTACTCTTCCAGATTGGTTAAGCCACCCCGGTTAGGTATAATATTTTATTTAATTGTTTATCATTTGCTTTTTTTTTTTGTTCTTAATAGCGGGAGATGCTCTTTATTCTCCTCTCAATCTGTCAGTACTTTCTCGGTTTGGTTGATTGTTTTGTTTTTATTTACGAGTATATTTTTTTTATTCTTTCTTTTTTCTTTTTACCCCCCCGTAATTATCTATTACTAATTAGCTATTGTGTAGAATTTATGAGATGCTTTTTAAAGTTGAATATTATTGTGGGCATGTCGGTTGTATTTGGAGAAAGGATGCCGTCGCCGCGCGCTATCCCCTCCACGCGTCCATTTTCATGCCCCTCACCATGACTACTTACAAAACGCTATATATTTTCAATAATTTTTTTCGATACCTTTCCACCACTGTTTTTGGCTGGCTTTTTTTTACAGCTTCTGTAATTAATAAACTCTTAGCAGAAAAAAAGCCAGCGATGATATTATTACTTAAAAATAATTATTTTTTTTTAATTATAATTAAGGCTGGCGACACCTTTCTCCCAACCGATTGATTCAAAAATTTTTTTGGATGTATTGGGAATATAGCCTAACAATTTGCAACAAAAATTAATGATACTTTTACCTTTCCCCCCCCCCCCCCACCCCATAACACCTGAATCCACCAGGTGCGCCCTGCCCACCTGGCAGGGCGCACCTGGTGGATTTCGCAAAGGGTCCTTCAGGTAAGTTGATTCCTGAGTTTAAGCGATGATAAAATTACCTGGCCATTTCGGTCGTCAGCTTTCCGACTATTCGTTCACCCTGTTTTTTTATGATTAATATGAAATCCTCGAAGTTTTATTTGTGATTAGAACTTTTAATAATCAGTTTATCTAGTCGTTGAGTATTTTTAAAATTATTTCCAATTCATAAAAGTAAGATATTCCCATAAAGCTAATGCTAAATTAGGGTACTTTTGACATTAAAAATATCTCTTAACGTTTCGTTGATTTACACTGAAATTTCAAGGGGGTATATTTTGCTGCCCAAACAACAGCATATTCAATTTCCAGATATTTATCTAAACAATCGCTCCCGTGACGGAACCTCCTTAATCGCTTCCATAGGAATTCTTACTTTGTCCCTCAATATCATTTGTAGTTCTTTGACAATTTTTAAGGCTAGGAGTCATACCGATTGAGCCGCCATGAGTACGAGAGAGATAGCTACAAATTTCGAAGCGAAAACTTTTCCACACCGTTCGTCCGATCGGAATAAAAAAGTATGAGCCCATTTTTGCCATTTTTCTGCGTGAGCTGATACTTTTTTTATTCCGATCGGACGAACGGCGTGGAAAAATTTCACTTTCGAAAATTCGAAGCAGACGGGGTGATTGATCCATACCCTTAAGGCTAGGAGTCATACCGACTGAGCTGCTATGAGTGCGAGAGAGATAGCTGCAAATTGCGAAACTGAAATTCTTCGACACTGTTTGACCGACTACAAAAAGGTCCTGTCAGCCCATTTTTGCCATCGTCCTGCGTGGGCTGACAGAGCTTTTTTGTAATCGGTCAAACCGTATCGAAGAATTTCAACTTCGAAAATTCGAGGTGAGGTTAGGTGACTTACCCATCCCCTTAAGGCTAGGAGTCATACCGACTGAGCCGCCATGAGTGCGAGAGAGATAGCTGCAAATTTCGAAAGTGAAATTCTTTGACACGGTTTGACCGATTACAAAAAGTCCCTGTCAGCCCATTTTTGCCATCGTCCTGCGTGGGCTGACAGAGCTTTTTTGTAATCGGTCAAACCGTATCGAAGAATTTCAACTTCGAAAATTCGAGGTGAGGTTACGTGACTGTCCATCCCCTTAAAAGTAATGTGAGCTTTTTTCAGTGTGGCTATGTTCGATTTATTTGTAACGGCATTGAAACATTTTCTAATCGAAGCATTATATCCGGCCACTATCGCTGGATTGAAATACGATATCCGATCGTCTGAGAGGGGACTTGAAGTTCGCGTGAATGGGTTTGATCAAAAGCTGCTGGTAAACTATTTGCTTGTGCATTTTTCATACGATGTTTAAATAAATGTAATAGATAATATTTATTAAATATTCTATTAAATATTTGTTTAGCTCCTCATGGATATGATAACAAAACAAATCGCTGAATTTTCTGATACTCTCTCGGCATATTCGTTCAAGGCAATGAAGGAAGAACAGCTCGAAGCTTATCTCAATATTTTTTACAACGTTGAAAAATTGGCAGAGTAGAAGCTTATTTCTTATTTTGTTAGTTTTTTATAATTAAAACTCCTGCTTTTAGTCGTGCAACCTTTTGCCATCGTATTATGCTTTTTACTAAACGAAAAAATGTTTTGTAAGAATTATTAAGCTTCTACTGTAAAAAAATGTCATTTTTTATTTTTATTTAGGGACGTACGCCTTTCAATTTTACGTCCAGGTCACTGGACGTCGATAGATCGACACGCGATTATTGCCGATTTGGAATTCGAAACATTCAAACAATTCGTCACTCGTTTTATTGATCAAGTACACATGCAGTGTTTCGCACAAGGGAATATTGAGACTTCTGCGGTCATTGAGAATGTTGGTAAATGCGTTGACATTTTGAATTTGAAGCCAACGCCGACAATAAACGTACCGACAACAAAAATTCTCACAATTCCTCGCGTACCTCGATGCTGCAGAGTTCAAGGATTCAACGACGATAATTGGGTCCTAAATTATTATCAATTCGATACCTCATCATTCAAAGTTTCCGGAATGATCGATTTATTAATGGTAAGTAATGCATTTGAAGAAAAGAAACGAACTTTCATGAAATGAAATATCTACATTTAATAGAAAAGAATATAGACAATGCAGGCAAATTAAAATTCGTAAACCTTGTTTTATTTTTTTAATTGAAAAAAAATGTTTTGTTCTAACAATCAATTAATTTTTTGTATATTGCAGATTATCTTGAAGAGTACTCTCTGCAGAGAACTCAACGTTATTAAAGAATTGAATCATTGGGATTTCCACCCTTCAAAGCGAGCCCAAGGTTATTCTCTTGCTGTAAAGCCTCATTATGGAGACTCCAGCAACAAAATAATCTGTGGTGACAGAAGTATCGAGGAATTTCGTGAATTACTGAACGAATCGCTGGAAGAGTTGACGGACAGTGAGTGGCGTTGTGTGAAAAAAGTTCTAGCGAAATTGAAGGAAGAAACACCAAAAATTCTACGGGACGAGGCCGAAGAAAATTGGCAAGAGATTGTCAGCGGCGAATATATATTCGACAGACGTAAAACGGAATTGAAAGTTATCAATGACCTCGAAGTAAAAGATTTGAGAGAGCTTATGTCAAGTCTATTAATGACAGGGACGCATTGTCAAAAATTGAGCATCCAAATTGTCGGGCAAAGTCTTTTGGAACCGGCACAAAGTATTCAAAATTCACGTGAGCTCATTTTTCAGTCAATTCGTTTATTGATTCGTAAAATCTTTGAAACCTACATTGTTCATTTAACAAATATTGATTTGTACAAATTATTTTTGTTCTAGTTCATTTTTGTCTTCAGTATTTGGAGGCATCGCCGATCTTGAGTGAAGAAATGAGCGATTATTATATAACCGACGTGAAAGCTTTCAAGCTAGAACTTCAACTTCTTTCAGAAGAGGAGAAAGCATATGAGAGAATCAAAAAAGATTGACGAAATTCTTTCAAAAAGTAAGCTCTAGTTAGAGAATCAAGTTTTTTCATATATAATAACTGTTTTCGACAGATAAATCGTTTCGTATAATCTTTCAAAAGTCTACACCAATTCGATTGTAAAAAAAAAATTTAATATTACGACTTTTCTTTCATATTTCTATTATTTCCTTATTCTATTGCTCATAATTGAAAAAATTTGAATTTTCAGTGCCGTCATTGAATCTTGATTTTTATCATATCATTTCGTTTTCAGACAGAAGATTTCAGGAACGTGGATTACTCGAACCTGGAGTTTCAGTATTTTCGACCTGACAAATACGTCTGAAAATTGCGAATGATGCGCCGGAAGTACCAAGAATCGTAATCATCGTGATTTCTATCAAGATTTATGTCGGAACTCGACCAGATTTCTCGCACCGTCGCATAAATCATAATTATAAGATTAATGGAATCGACAGGCTATAATCGGTTCGATTTGCTAAGTTCGCGACAAGTTGATCGAGTTTTTCTGCCCAACTTTGTTGTCTATAGCGATCTCTATAACTGCGTCGATTAATATTTATTTTTAAGAAACTTAGAAGGTCAGAATAATCAATGGAAAATAACATTTTCAAAGAGCAAGACCAAAATAAAAGGCTTTGAAAGAAAATTATTCGACAGGACGTGTACTTGTATGTGTTAATTTTGTGTCCTCGTTGATTGTCTGGGGCTTGGAATTGGACTTGGATTTTAAGGAAAGTTGAGTTATTAGATTTTCGTTGCACCATTTTTATTTTCTTGTCTTGACAAAAAAGCTGCCAGGAATTTTAATTGCATATTATTGGTGTCGTCAAAATTGAAGTTTCTTTCGAAGGATTTTAAAAAATTAAATTTTGTTCGTTGAGAACATTGCGTTCTATTCCATTTTTATTACAATTATTGAGCACTTTATGTTGGAACTTGCATTTTTCAGTTATTTTCATTCCGTTTGTTCTATTTGTAGCACCGAAAATGCATCCTGCAGGATTTAACTATCTCGCATCCTGTAACTGAGCATCGGTGTTCCTGAAACTACCAAATCCTTGACCATACAGATGGAACCGGCGTTTGGCTGGAAAAGAATATCTCTCGTAGTCAGATCTTTCCTCGTAATCACGTACAATATATCGAGATTAGGACCACCAAATGCAACGCTCGTAACTCGCATCGCTGGCATTCTAACGGTTCTCAGTAAGGTTCCAGTTCTCGAATCGATCGGGACTACCTGGAAGAATAATTTACCGATAAAGGATTAAGGAGGTTGTATCGTTTCTCATGTAAAAATTATTTTCTAACTTTACACAATAAAATTTTGTAAATAAAAAGCTTAAGACAGTATTAAACTTCTGACGGAATATGCCGATGATTCATCGTCTCAAAATTGAGATATTTATTGTTGAAGTTCGCAATTTTTTGAAAGCTTCCATAAGAGCCCATGTTAAACTTGTCATTTTCAACAATGAATATCTCGATTACCAGGCGGTGAAACCTCTCCAAATTTTTCACACATAATCAAATGCTGTGCAAGAAGATTCACGCCAAATTTCAATACATTAACTTGGAACAATCAACTATAATGTATTTTTCGTATGATGTTATATAAATATCGATACAACTTCCTTAAGCCTCGTAAAGAAAAATGTGCTGAATTTTTATTAATTTTTAATTAACAAAACAAAAAACTTCCACAATTTTTCTCAAGCAAATAAATCTCTTCCAATGTATAATGAAAACAATTGATAAATTTATATTTACTGTTCCACCGTCGTAAATCGCGACTCAAAGATTTCCGGTACAGTCGATCGTCATGCCGTCCGGAATTCCGGGAAGATTGTACGTCTCGAAATCGAATATAGTTCGTCGATTCCCTTAAAATATTCAATATTCATTTTTTTTGTTTCACAAGATTTAACTGCGAATTCAATGAAAATCTTTTGATGTACAAATTTAGTTCACTTCGTTGTCGTAGTCGTAAGCCCAAACTTGCCGGGCGGTAGAATCAATGTAGTAGAAAGTTTTGAAATCATGACTCCAAGTAAAACCGTTGCTGATCGTCACCGGTGCCATCGTTCTTTCTGGCCTGAATCTGCCTGAATCGATTTTATAGAGCGAGCCTAATCCAGGTTCCGATTCAATACCCATTGTACCTTAAAAAAAGAAAAAAAAACATGATTCAAATATACATCCATGAAAATATGCATAAAAGTCCGAACAAAAAATTTAAACTTTTACTGCACAATTTTAACAAATTATACATCAATATTAAAATGGGAAATATTTTAAAAATTCAGTATTTTTGAGATTTGAAAAACATTTGAAAAATGTAAAAACTTTTAATACAAAACGAAAAAAAAAATCGAGATATTCAGAGGTACGTCTTGAAAATATATCGATGTTTTTCTTTAAATCACATTTTATATATAAAAAAAAGAAAAAAGAAAAATCGGACGTTCATGGATTTCGCTCCATTACAAATGAAATGTGTTTCAAAATCAAGAGATTTTGGAAAGTAAGATAATTCATTTGAATAAATTACCGTTTTCGAAGAAAGGATAATTATTCGCACATTGTTATTGTGTGGAAAATTCATTAACACTTATGTAAGCGTTCGTCAGAATTCCTGTTGCAGGGTCATAACAAAAGAGATGCCTTGGTATATCAATGAAATAAAGAACCTGATCATCAACGTCCCATTGTGGACCTTCGGTCAGGTACTGTGGATCGTAGATCGGCTCGATGCTAACTTCTGTTTGCCAGATCGGCTCAATACTAGCTCCTGATTGCCAGAAAAGACTGTGTCCACTAAGACCCCTTAATGTATTTGTTTCAAATCAGCCAATCACATCAGACAATTGTGACTTTATTTTTGTGAAAAATTTAGTTCACTTCGCCAATGAACGAATTTATTTCAAATTTATTGATTTATTAATTATAGAAGTTTTATTTATTAGATTACAATAAATGGACATGTCTTAAAATTTTAAGTTACAAAAACTGCAGTATCCGCTTTTTTAAAATTTATTCTGAGCTATTAATGAAATTTTTCTAATTCTTTTTTCGACGATTTTCCAACGCTTTTTATCACTAAATTAAAATTCGCGTTCGTCAAAGTCAAATCAAATGTATTTCAAGTCAAATTTGCATGAAAGTAAATTAACTGAAAAAAAAAAACAATCGAAATAACAATACAATTCTGATAACGATTATTTATTTGGATGAACTGAAATTTCTCCAAAACCTCTGTAAAAAAATTGGTTATTACGAAACTCTTCAATTTTGTTTAATTCTAATTTATAAACAACTCTCGAGCCTTATTTTTGTTGATTCACCCGTCATGAAATTAAAAACCGAATTTTTCGTTTCCCTTTCTAAAGGTCAAAATACAACTGAAAAAATTATTAAAAAAATATAAATAGAATAACGAAATACTTGCGATACGGACAATATTCATGAGAATGTAATGAAGTTTCTTAAAATCAACACTTGGCAAAAAAAAACTTGTAGTATCAAATATCCCAAATTTTTTCATAAACTTGAATTGAAGAAAAGTTTGCGACTTATTTTGACCTAGATCACTTTGGATGCTTCTTGAGAGTATAAATCAATTTTATATTTATGAAGAAGACCATGATAAGCTCTAATTTATCAGTTTTCTCGGGACAACATTCATACATATGTAAGACAAAATCGACACAGCAACATAAATTTGTATTTTATTGAATTATGCTGTGAACTCAACATCTATTTAGTTGCTGATTTGACCTTCACTTTTCCTACCTAAAACTTTTAAAAATTGAGACCTTCGCAGATACCAAATTCCAAAAAATTATCCAAAGGATGAAAGGATAGCTAACGTTCGTTCGAGAAGCGTCTATTAGTTAATAGTTTTGTCCGAAAAATATCTTTCAGACGTCTGATAACTTTCAGATGCTTTCCGGACGGATATTAGACATCCTTAAATACAAGAGTCAAGTGTACTACTCTTTTTGTTTACTTTTTACCGTGGAAAAGCTTGAATGCACTTCGCGATTCTATTCGTACCAAACACAGTATTCCCCTTTCCATTTCGCGTCTAAATGAATTTACATTATTGTAATTATGTCAACAAATAGACAAAACCTCGTAATTGAAGCAATTCAGCAATTTATAACTTCAAACAAACAACACAATTGTTAATAAAAATACATTTTTTGAGGTTATCAAGTGTTTAAACGTCGAATCTTGGTACCGAGAACAGCTGTTTTTGAAAGTTACGTTCAACGCCCGTACTTAAGACGCTAACTGAATCATTGAGAATAACAATTTTATGATAAGTATAAATTTAAACAACAGCACATGAAAAATGCAAAATTCATAAGAAAAATGTAATTGAGAAATAACGATATGAGTACCCACTCTGTAACGCCTCAAAGAATGGGGCCAATGTGGCAACAGCAAGTTTTGGCTCTTGATGCAAAATACAACACACTTAGAGCAGCCAATCAATCAACATTAGGTGCGTATAACGATCTTTTTGTTACCATACAAAACTGAAAATTTGATAATGCTTCTTTTTGTATCAGGAATGTTATACATTCGTCGCCGAAGTCAATTATTACGTGACAAAGATCCAAAAAACACAGAGACACGGTCACGATATTTGAAACACAGAGCAGATTTATTGCGCTTACGTTATGGTAACTTGTCCGATCAAGTGAGTCTAGGATCACGAATTTCAATGAATTTATGTCCAATGGAAATCTCGTCAGGCATTAATAGTCGACAAGAAAATGTCACGGGTTCTGTAACAATTGAGAGTCGTTTTGCTTGCGTCGGTGTTCATCATGTCTTCGAACACCACACAGCGCCGATCAGTGCACTCAAATTTGCAAATAATGACAGCTCAAAATTGTGTTGTGCCTCGTACGATGGGACAATTTCTATATGCGACACTACGAAGGAACCGCCGAGTGTGGTAGCTCTTTTGGAGGGTCACAAAAAAGCTGTTACAGCCATGGACTGGAGCATATCTAATGATCTCATTGTCTCCTCGTCTCTCGATTCTACTCTTCGTCTCTGGAGAGTTCAAACCGACTCACCGCCTGTTTGCCTGCGCGTGGTTGGTAATCGGCTCTCTTGCGAAGTTCTTTGCTGCGCTTTTGTACCAGCTAACAACAATTTAGTAGTAGCCGGTACTGCTAAAGGATATCTACGACTTCTGAATGTATCAACAGGAATTTATACTCCAGGAGGAAGTTGCGCGCTTGGGGGAAAGGTTGGAATAACTTTATTTTCATGCAAACTGTCAAATTTTATCGATAATGTGTCACTATTATAAGTTTCCTTCTTTCGTTCCAGATATTGGCATTGGTATGTGAGGAAAGTGGCGGCTCTTTAATGTGGGCTGGCAACGATCGTGGTAACATTGTTTCATTCCGTTTGGATTCCGGGACAGGGAGTCTTGTGAAGCTCAGAAGAATAAACGGCCCTGGTGGAGCGGTGACCAGCCTGTCCTGGCGTTCCTGGCTCTCCAAAGAAGCTCCCTGGCCCACGTTATTAGTTAACAGCGCTTGTAACGCTGTTTCCCTATATCGAGTGGCGAATCGTTTGGGAGGCTTGGCCCTTTGGCAACAGTATCCAGTCAAGCATCGGTAATAGTATTAACGATTTTTTACTGACAATGAGACATATTTACAGCCTTCTTAAACTAGTCATGAAATTCACGGTTAAAATGAAAATTTACCTTACACAAATATTTTAAGTTCGACCTCCGATTCAAAGTCAAGCATGGAATTTATCCAAGATATCGATTATTCATTATGAGATTTTGACTTTTAATATCCAGACAATACCCGATACGCTCGACGTTTTGTCCACAAATGGGCGCTTGCTTAATAGCAAGCGGTTCCGAGGATGGTGCTATTCATCTTTTAGACTCGACTCGAGAAGGAAGAGCAGCTCGAGTCAATCGGCTTCATGGACATTCAGCCCCAACTATTGCCCTTGCGTTCAATTACGACGAATCGTATCTCGCAACCGCCGATCACCAGGGATTAGTTATTATATGGCGTAATCAGCAGAGAAATTCGTGATGAAGGTTAGTCGAGACAAGTAGTGATTTGTACTCGAAAGATAACATTACTTGTGTTTTGTAAATTTTGAATATTACACTTCTCATCCACATCCTTGTACATGCCTCATTATTTGTCAATGATTCGTTAAATTTATCTTCATTTATAAATCCAGAATATAGCATTATTTTCGTATAACAGAAGAAAAAATGTTTTTAACAGCAACATGTAAAAAAAAACCGTACAAATGTAAAATCTCAAAGAGGGAATAAATGAAGAAGTGAGAAGTGCGAGAAGGATTCGTAGTAAAAAGTGTAAAAGAAATCCGTACACCATGTATAGTAATATATTAATCGTCCTCTATTCAAATGCAATAACTACAAATAATATATATATTGCGTTGAGTGATTGTGACATGATGAGTTCTCAAATAAAGAGAAAAAAGTGTTATCTGTGTAAACTATATCTGCGATACTAAAGCTTTTTGTTTTTTATAGAGTTAGAAAAAAATGAATGAATTCTTTAGAATATTATATTTTTGTTTAACGACAAATGTACGACATATTTGTCATTGGGCCGATTTAATTGACTGTTTATTGTTGGACAATAAATATTTTATCGAGTTGAAAATTTATTCGCGACGAAGTGAGCAAAAAAAAATACATATGCGTATATGATTGTAAATGAGCGAATACATTTGCATAACTTTTGTTTTGATAGAGGTCACTTATGTTTATCGAAACTCCTTGTCCTTCCTTTACGGACTGCAATGCATATTGGTTTGCTCGTCATTCGTGGAAGTAATCGTTTCACGTAATCCGTGATCATCTCAGTTCATTCCGCGCACATAATCACAAGTCTGAATATCAAAATTAGCTCGCTCTACCGTTATCACATATCTTTTTTTTCTTTGCTACGCACCAACGCAAGCTCATCGCAACTTTGATTCTCACAGAACTCCCTAAAATTATTTTAGCGATTTTCCGTTTTTTGTTTTTTCAACTTTTCTTTCTATTAATAATACTTTAAAAAATGAGAATCGTATAGAGAGCCTTTTTTGCCTCTAGCAAACAACAAGTTTAAATATCAGGAGTCGAGACATTTTGTTCTTAAAAGAATTTACAATACCATTTTTGTCACCTCTTTTCATTTTCTTTAATAACTAATCAACGAATGCGAATAAGACGAAAAATTTCTTTGACCAATGTATAGATAGAATAAAAAAAGATAACGACGTTTAAGAAATTCGATTACGGACTTTTACCGTTGTTTTTTTAAAACTTAATAGAATAATAGTAATAATTCTAATAATATTAATAATAATAAATTCAATAATAACGTTTAGGCACGACTGTTCGTCAACCCTTGTTCCGTTTTTTTTTCTCATTCTCTGTTCATTAATATTTACACGCGTAGCAAAAGATTTCGGTTGGCAGTCGCGAAATACGATCAATCTTTCAGACGAGATTCTTCGACCTCCAAAAAGTGTACTCATCTTCGAATTAAAATGGTGGCTTGAAACATTTCGATGCGCCTACTTTTTGTCGTATCGCTTTCCTATATTATAAGCTATTTACAAATAATTAAAAATTGATGTTTTTTGTTTTGTGTATTCCGTTAGATTTTCATCTCGTTGAGAACGGTCCGACATGTATTTAAGCACGACGAGATCTCTTATCATTTCTTTTTTTAATATTTAGGACGGACTCCGACAGCACGGGTCTAACCGCGAGACGAAAAATTCGCGCACTCTTCTTTTTTCTACCGATACTAATTAATCAGATTCTTATCTTCTCTGTTTTGTTTTTGTAACAATAATGTTTCCAAGTATTTAATAATAGTAATAATAATGATCATTATTTATCGATAATAATAATTAAATAGTAATGATTATTATTTATAAATAACAATTTGCAAATTATTATTGTTGTTCAATAATTATTCGCTCCTTTTAGCAGTTTTATCAGTTGTGCTAAAATGCCGGTCTGGACGGCTACGATTGCGACAACGATTGGACCATTCCCGTTTCTTTGACTCCGTCTATGTTTTTGCCATTTTTCGATGAATTGTTTGTCGATGTGCTAACGACGATATTACTGCTAGTGTTATCGTCACTACTCGAAGGAATTGCAGCTGTTTTTAAAGTTGATATTTCTAAATGTTCATACTTTCTCGACTCGTTTTGCGCCCTCGATCTCGAAGATTCTTCTTTTTGGTCCCCGAAGTTTTTTAAATCTTCATCCGATGACCTGACTTCCGTCATTTTCTCGTCGTTACGAAAAGTCTTCGATTCTTCCACATCTTTTACTTTTTTACCAACATCTTGATTTGTTGCCTTATCATCTCTGCAAAATGCTTCTTCCTCTTTTTCCCCTTTGTTATTTTCTATTTTCGATGTTTCGATCACAGCCAAATTACTGAGAATTTCCAGATTTGAGGTTTGTCCAACAATATCGATGTTCGAATACATTTTTTCTTGCGCCTTGATGATTTCTTTCGCCTCGCATAGTTCATCTGCATTTGGTAGCTCCTCCAATATCGGCCTTTGTAATTTTTCCGACTCGTCATCGCATTTTGGAGATTCCTTTTCATTTTTCCCAGCTGTTTCATCAATATATTGAGCGTCGACTTCGAGCTTGACATGTTCTTCGTGTTTTGCTGCAAATTTGTTTTCACCATGTAGTTTCTCCGGACTTGGAATATTTTCTATCGATTCCATATCAGCTTTCTCTAATCTTTCAGAATTCTCTGATTTTCCTAAATATTCCTCTGTGTTTAGGAAAACTTTAATTTGTTCAGACATCGCTCCAATATTTTCAACATTTCCGGATTCTCCAGGTCGGATCTCCGGCACTGCTTCCCCGTCGGTTCTTGCCGATCCATTGGTTGACAGAAGATTTAGTTTTAGACGATCCCTGGTGTGCCTCAACCCTCCAAGTTGCGCTTGTTGTTGACTTTCGTTGAAATCCGTGCTACGTGAACTTCCATTGGCCTGCGACAATGGAATTTCCAGTGGATGACTGTCGGCCCGGTCGACCACATCCTGAGAAGATCGTAAATCCAGGGCGTCCCGAGGTGATGCCGATGACGACGACGATGACATCTGGTGCTGATTCTCGTGCTGTAACAACGTCGTGCTCGCTCCAGGAAAGAATTGGCTCACGTACTTACCGTCACCACTTTGAAATTGGAATGGACGACTAGAACTACTCACGTAAAATTCTTCGTCCCCTTGAAACAAACAAATTTCGATTGATTTGACGAATATTTTTTTTTACCCAAACTTTGGCTTATTTATTTACCGGCACGATTCGTCTCGTCGTATTCTATCGGGTAGATGTCCAGACGTGGTTCGTCCATCATGTCTTCCCAATCTTGTGTTGCAACATAAAAATACTGACAATTTAATAAAACAAAACAATTTGTTCACGATTTATACTATGGTATAAGTTACAGGAACTTAAAAAACAATAATGAGGCATGTTAGCAAATCGAAATGAATCAAAAAAAGTCTTCTCGTATATCCAGTTTTAAAACTATAATTTGAAATATTGGACAAACTCCAAAGGCATCTCAAAAAAAAATTCAAGTAAATTATTTGTGAAAGTTGTTTAGATCTTTTTAAAATTCGATTTACCAGCGTACGAAGTTGGTTCCCATGTGGTTGCAACTTGTCCCTGAGCGTCGACCACCGGAGTCTCCTTTGGATACTCGTAAACGCAGTGATAACGTTGCTTCTTGAACCAAACGCTTTTCTTCTGATCCTGCATATATAAATTCTTTTCGATCAAGTAAAGAACTATTTTTCTATCTACTCAACAACAACGAAATGGTCAATGAAACAAACAAAATGTGCACCGTTTATTTCAAATTAAAATTAAACATTGTGAACTCGAGGAGTGTTAATGATTATCGGATCACGAAGTAAGTACGGATAAATGGATGATATTTGATTGATACGAATTGAGTAGCTTAATGAAACGAATTAGAAAACTTAATGATCAATGATTTCCCGATTTTTTGTTTATTGTCTTTTTCGCCTTTGTCGTAGCTGAAAGTTTGATACACCTACCAATTCGTCCTGGCGGCATGTTAAGTATAATGTACACACTCTCTCATTATCATTTTTTTTTGCAATATTTTTATAATAAGTAAAAAGTAACTGAGACCATTTTTGGATAATTGGAGTTGCATAATAATAACGAGATAAATAGTCAAGAAACATTTAAAATGAATAGTCAACTAAAATTAAAAGACGAGCAAGAACTCACCCCAGACTTGAGATTTTTCTCAGGAGACCTGAGAGCGGATCGGTGCGGAGCTAGTGTTGCATCCCAGGCTGAAGGTGTAAATTCTTCCTCTTCCTCGTCACCTTCTTCATCACCATCATCGCCTTCATCCTCTTCCTCGTCCAAATCAACTTCGACCTCGTGAGATTTTGGCTTAGACGGTGGACTGCGAGTTGCAACTTTCTCCAAATCACCAGGAGACTCGTCGTATCGCTGATAAAATGAAATAAACATATTTGACGAATGGAAATTTTATTAAAATGTAGAAGTAGGAAAAAAATGTAATTAACTAATTGAAAAGAACTAAAATTACAGAACAATTACGATTAATTGTAACTGTAATATCATTTTTTGTCTCTCAACCATTAAAATCTACTATTTCTACTTTGTGATAGTTTCAAAAGTTTGGTGATTCAAATTTTTGAAAAATAATTTGTAAATTAATTATAAAAGGATTATTATTTAAAAAATGAATCGATGTAAAAGATGTAGGTTTTCATGGTTTGTTTAGCAGATTATTATTAATATACCTTCCAAACGAATTCACCAGAGCTCGAACTGTTCTCCTCTTCGTCATCTTCGCCCTCTTCGACCTCATCCTCACCCTCCTCATCATCCTGACTGTCCCAATCTCGGTCAGTACCGAAGCTCGTACTCATAAGATCATCCTGCATTTGTAGAGGAAGCGGAAATTGTTGTTGCCATTTGCTCTCCTCCTCGGGGCTCGGCAAAGGGGCACCGCCGCTCCCCATTGTAATTCTTTTATTCCCAAGGCTTCTGTAATTTTTTTTTTACAAAAATGTCATGTAATAGATGAACATCAAAGAAAATGGCAATTAGTGACCAATTAGTCATACATTTTCATAAATTTTTCGTACATTAATTAATTTCATACATTTTTACATGTTTTACACCATGAAATTTGACAGTAATAGACTAGTGAATTTTCTATTAACAATTTTTTAGTTTTTCTAAATAACTATTTTTTTATAGTGATTTAGAAAATATGCTTTTTGTGAGTTTCCTATTATCCAGGTGGGATCTGATATGTAGGAAAATCGGGGCACGATTTACTACTGGGTCTCAAAATAAATAATGAATTTGGTCCATTAAACGTCATTGTTTCTCTAAAATGTTTAATTTTATGAAAAATTTTACTTTTCGATGTTGTTTTCGTAAATGACTCAAAAATAAAAAGTTGAACCATGAAAATTTGTTAAATATGGTGAATAATATGGTTGAAATAGAATTTAAAAAAAGGTGCATTACGAAAATTGTAAAGAAGAATCTTTACAAACCTGTTGAAATTGTTATGGGGATATTCGAGGTTCTCTTCATCAGAAATGTCATCGTGGGAGGTGTCCCTGTCGTCGTCTTGTTGAGAATTGAAAGTTTCAACGTTACCGCCATTGGCACCAGCTTCGACGATGATTGCTCGATTAGTTCGCGTATCGACGACGAGAACGTCCTCGGACAGCGCCGAGACCCTGGACGCAATCGAAGCGTCGGCGGATTCTTCTTTAGAAAAAAGAGACTCGGAAGTTCCAGCGCTCTCACGTTCTTCCAAAATGGGACTCAATGGAGTGCCATAAATATTATATCGAATCGATATATCGACGCTCGAACGTTCTGGACTTTCTTCAATTTCATCGTCTTCGCCCCAATGTTTAGCTGTTGTTTCTGGATTTATAGACGCTGTTTCCGTCTCATCGTGAGGATCGAGCGCCTCGACAACGGGCATTTGAGCTCGTGGCAATTTTTCTGTCAACTCGTTTCTTATTGCCGTAACGAATGCTTCGTCGAGACCGAAGGAAACGTATGAATTATCGCTCTTCAACGACATCGTCGAACTATCCTCCTCTCCCTCGTCGTTGTCGTTAATCTCGTTGATATTTTCTCTCGAAGACCATTGTTCAAGGTCTGAATTTAGAGCATCGCGTTGTGTGTCAACGGAAATATTCGAACCGTGATTATCGTCGATTGTCAACAGTGATTCGTTCGAAGAACTTACTATTTTATCATGATTTTCTGGACTTGAATTTCTCTCGTCTGCTTTATCGACCGGAGTACCCAAATTTTTATACTCTTCGGAATATTCGCAAACGTCATCTTGTTGAAAGTTTCTTCGTTCAGTTTCACCCAGTGAGCATGTTAAATATTCCGTTTCGGAACAAAGCTCGGAAGCATTATCGCGCGGAGAATTTATTAAATCCGTTTCACTGGTGGGACTTAAATCATTTTCCGTTTTTTCGTGAGTTTCTAAACTTTCGTTCGTCCGTAAATTGTTTTGATCTATTGTAGATATAAAATTAGTTGACCTTTCAGATCGTGTGGAAATTTCTGTGATGTCTTCGCGTGAAAAATGTTCCTTATCGACTGGATCAATTGGACTCGTTGTTAAATTAATTTCGGAATCATTGGCTGAAGCATTCTCGTGGCGAGAATTTCTGCAATTTCCCTCAACGGGTGAATTCGATGATCTTTCCAGTTCTGCACGATTCTCCGATAAACAGTTTCCCAGCAAATTCGTTTGATCGGTTTTACTGTTTGAGTGTGACGAGCTTTTTGATTCTTCTGGAACTTTAGAGATATCGTCGAATGAAATATTTTTCAGACCTGCTCTACCGGACGAACTTGTAGAATCGCTGGCTTCCACCCGAAGATCCAGAAATACATCCGTGATCGAATTGCGATCAGTTTTCATTGGTGAAATGTCGCTGCTTGATTCGTTTTTCATAAGATCCGAACGCGTGTCGACAGAAAAATCTGTTGTCATCGCACTTTTGCCCCGAGACTCTGAGGAATCAATATTCAAACGAACCAGTTCGACTGACGAATCCGTGCTTGGATATTTATCAGTTTTTATTGGTGATTCGCAACTCAAATCCGCCAATAAATCTTCTTTTTTCGAATTAGAACGATTTTCTTCGATTTTGGAGAATTCGCTTACCGAATCGGCCTCCATGCTTTCCAACAAATCAGCGGAGCTCGTATCGTTCAAGTATTCGAATTTTGATTCTTGATTCGTATCGTCTTTGGCGCTAAAAAAATTGTCCAAGAAATTAGCGTCGCAAGAATTGGCTCTGACGGTTTCTAAAATATCCGTCGATTCCGTAGACCCGTGAGATTCCGATATCGATCGTATTTTTTCGGCAATCTCATCGGTATCCTCGAAATGTAATTTCATATTTTCCAAAGACATTTCGGTGTCGTCGATTTTGTCGGAATCACGAAAATTCCCGTAGTACTCGGCATCGAGAATCGTGTCTAATTCGAATAAAATTCGCATTTGTTCTTCTTCGGCGGAGGCGGACAGTGGCGACGAATTTTCCGGGTTTACGCAAGAGATTTTCGCACCGAGAATAATACTCGACACTTGTGAACCTGGAATCGGCGATTCTTCCTCCTCGCAGGATTCTTTGTCACGAAAACCTGAATCGGAACTCCGCTCATCATCGGGCGTTGACAAATGTTTACGATCTTCCTCATCGTCCCCTTCGTGTGACGATCTTTTTATTATTCCAGGCTCGAGTTCTTCACCCACTGACGACAAATCTTCGTCGCCATTGCCGACAGAATAATTGCAACGAGATTGTGGCGTATCCGGAGCAGAGTCTTTTACGGTCATTCGCTCGTCGAGATCTTCGCAAGTTGACAAGTCTTCATCGTGATCCGTGACATTGTAATTTCTACGAAACGGTGTTTCTGGTGCAGACAACGAGCCCCTTAACGCAACATCATCCACTGGATAATAATCCGTATTTTTCGTCATTTTCTTACCACCGTCCGCTCTTTTCGTCACAAAAGTCAAATGATCATTACGTGGAGTTGCAGGAGCCGATAAACAGCCTGAAACATTATGTTTAGCGACGCATGACGTAACGTCAAAATTTTGCAATGATTTCGGTGTGCTTGATCCTGATTTTGAAATTTTAGCATGAAAATCGTCCTTACTGAGGGGAATAATCGATGAACTATCGTAATAATGCATTTTTTCTTCAATGGATTCGTCAAAAATTGAAGCATTTTCAACGCAAACAGGATTTTTCTTTTCCAGCTCATGCCCTAGCGCATCGTTCCACAATTCAACGTCGACGCCATTTTCGTCCGCTCTGTCGGTCGACGAAGGGACATCACAACTTCCGGGAACGAGAAATGAATCTAAAGACGGTTTATCTACGGGATTCACCGGTGTTGAACTACGTTCAGGAATATAACGCAAAAGTGGAAGATCCGGATTACCTTTGGAGACCAATCGCAAAACGAGTTCCTCGTTTCGAGACAATTCTGTTGTATTCCTTGAACTTTTATCAACGTTTGTTTCTTCCTGAATATTTTCGGCACATTTTTCTTCTTCGTATTTTCGAGTATTATCGTATTCGGGGCCACTCGAAGTTGATACAGGATTACCGAACGATAATCTCAATATCGGAGTTTTTCCCTGACTCGTAAGCGTTAATAATTTGGGTTTCTCGATATTTTCGTTAATTTCGACATTTTCTACGATATTATCAACAATTTTCATGTCTTCTCTGACGCCTTCTTCAGTTTTGACGTGATCTATTGTGTTTTTCGTCGTTTTCACGACAACGCCAATAGCCACAGAAGGATCGCGTAATTTCCTCAGAGCTTCGTCGAATTCGTCGGCGATAACAGCACTGCGAAGGTCACCGTCACTGCCCGAAGGTGGCAGACGTTTTTTCACGGGTTTCTCGATATTCTGTGGTCCCAGCGAGGATTCAACGTCGGAGTCCGAATCAATATGAACGAGGATCATGAGATCGGCTACGGATTTTGATTTTTGTTTTACCTTTTCTGTGTAAGCACCGCGCTCGACCCGACCTCGCCAACTTTCCTCCTCGGTTTCCGATCCCGATTCCGCTTGACAAATAGACTCTTTCAGGCTCACACAGTTAACCACAGGCTCTTCGGGTCCTAGACGAAAATTAGCTCGTAGAGAATTTTTATCGAAGTACGAATTCGCTTGCCATAGCTCGGAATCCATGCTACCTCTGAGATCCTGTAAACTCGCACTTTTATCGACCGAGCACAGTCCGTTTGGTTTCAAATTTTCCCATCTCTTCTCGAAATCTTCGATCTTCTTACCGCATAATATTTCTTTCGCTTCTCTGAGGCTCGATCGCTCGGTAGGTATAAATTTCCACGTTGCTTCTAGAGCTTCTCGAAAATTCGTCGGTAAGTCACATTTAGCGATCAATTTATTGAGCAATTTAACAGATTTTTCGTTTCTAATGGAAAATATCATTTCGATAACTTGCTCATCACCGAAATCGTCGTAAGGACGCTCCGCCCAGCTCGCTATTTCCCATAGCAGAACACCGTAACTCCAGATATTCGCGAGCGGTGTAATAGCTCTGGTCTCAATCGTCGTTTCCGTGCATTCTAAGCTTTCTGGCGCTGACCAACGTATCGGCAACGCACGATCACCCACGACGTAATAATCGCCCGGATATTTCTCGACGCCGACCCCATAGTCGCCCAATTTAGCGGTTAAATCTTGAGCCACGAGACAGTTTCTCGCTGATAAATCCGTATGAGCGAATCCGTTTTCGTGCATATGTTCGAGAGCATTGGCAATATTGAGCCCCATTCTCATTGGTACATTTTCCTTACGGAGTGCATCACCGGTCTCGCGATTTTCTATCAAAAAATTTTTCAAATCTCCCACTGGACAAGATTCAAAGAGCAAGAGAAACGGATCAGTCTCGAGGCAAAAACCTAAAAGTTCGAGGATATTCGGATGACGAAGTTTCAAATATGGTGTTGATTCGCCAAGAAACCACGATTTTTCTCTGCTTGTTGCACCTTCCGTTAATATTCTCACAACGACCCCACGATTTTTGCCCAATTTCGTGGTATTTCCTTCCTCGATAACCGTCGTGCCTTCAACTACTTTGCCAAACCAACCTCGCCCAATTTCACGAAGATACTTCAACTTTTCACGGGGAAAATTTTCACCTTCGTACCACTCGTTTCTCGGTCGATCGCGTAATAAATTATTCGCGACGTCGTCGTCGTTATAAAGCGATGACGATGGCGGTTTTATCGCTGATCTTCCGTCTGCGTAATTACACGAAATCTCATCAAATTGAATCTTCTCTCTTGATGACGTTAATATACGTGGTACTTCGAGCTCGAGACTCGAGGAAGGCACACGTTCGATTGTTGTTTCTGTTCCTGCTGTACTTCCGTCCTTGAATTCCTTGAAATTTTCAAAAACAAATATTTTCAACATGTTTTTTTCAATGATTTTGGAATTATCTAGGGGAAAAAACTACATAGGTGCATTCCTCTTGGTATTTAATACAAAAATTACATTCTTCAGTCCTGGATTTCTATATAATAGAGATATATTAAAGTTTTATTTCTCTAGTAACTTTCTATTTAGTTGCTGATTTTTTTTTCGTTCACTGTTACCTTGCCTGTTCCAGCATCGTCCTACAATTGAAAGAAAGAAAGAAAAATATCGTATGGAGTTTTTTTCAAATAGCGGTTCTAGTACGCTTTGAATTATAAGAAAAAAAAAGCAAGTGTTATTATGTTTCACGAAAAATCATCCACTTGAACGATTGACATTCATTGTTAATTCTCAAATAATTCAAATCAGTTATCAACAATAAGATAAGCGATCGAATTGTTAATGATCTCGCTTTTGCTATTAAACATCAAAGTCAATTATTTACAGTGGAATTCACAGCGGCTTGCTTTTTTTTTATCATTCTGACTTTTTTCCTGAATCAATCGTGTCGGTTAATCAACTATAAATGTGCAAAGCTCAATTTTAGTGCCGCTAAAAAATATATTTTATACCTGAAATCCTTTTGGACGGCGTTGTCTTTGACAACAGAGACATCCGGCAAGAGTAAAAGCTACAACGACGAAGCTCAGAATTCCAATTGTGTATTGAGGCCAATTCTCCCATTGTGAGGTCCAGAAATTGCCAAAGTCTTTGTTGAAGTAAGATTCGGTTGAAATTTTTGGAAAAGAAAATTATGATTATTTATTACTCTGAATTTTTGAAGTTCATTATGTTACAAGAGGCTTGAGCTTTTCGACGACGAACCAATGCACTATTTTGCCTCTCAAGCGGAGAAAAAAAGATCTATAAAAATGTATATTTTTTCTTTTCAATCTTAGGTATTTTGCTTTCAGACAACTTCGCAGCATAGAAAGTTGTTGATTATAAATAGGTAAACAGCTGAATAAAAAAAAAATCATGGAATGCCTTTAGTTTAATTTTTTTCTGTCATTATTTGAGAACAAACAAAAAAAGATAATCAAATGATGTTGAAGTTTGCATCGTTGAAATGCAACGAAATTCCTTTTTTTCTTCTTTAGCAGAACACGAAATCTATTTGCAGTATTTGGCTATGATAATTGGCCAACCTTTTTCGTGACCTAAAAACTAAATCTGTGGGAAAAATAGGACGATTTCAAAAATTAATAAAATAACGAATAAAAAAGTATTTTTCGTTGGATTTCAACGATGCAAACTTCAATTCCATATAATCAACATATTTCCAAGATCTGCATTTATAAAAACAAAAGGAATACTTATGTAAATTTTGATCTGTTATTCTAAATAGATTTTTAAAAAATTAGTAACTTTTATTATTAAAAGGTAAATCAATAACAATAACAATAACAATAGATAATCAATCAATTATCGAAATACAAAAATGTTGTTTTTAATAGACAAAAATGAACAATACATATTTCGGTCCATACTGGGAAATTTCATGTTTTTGTCTATTTTTTATTTAGACAGATTGAGTACAAATTTGGATAAACCGCTGACAAACCTGGTGTCTGTGATGAATCAATGGGAAAGGCGAAAAGTATTGGCACACCTTCTAAAAGGCACCAGCAAATGCACCTCAAGTTGATCATCGCAGTTTTTCCAAAATACTTTTTTTTGTCCACTATTCCATCATGATGAGGAAAAACAAAAACATTTTCATCTCAAAATGTCTAGCACACTTCCAACTTTCTTCCACTTTTTGTTACTAGAAGATCTGGCACGTTCCAGGATTAAAATTTTCTTTGACAATATAGAAAACATTAAAAATGTTAAACAATCACGGACAGTTACCAAAAATCTTAATTCTTATCGAATAGAAGAGCGGCGAACATCAACGATTCACGATGTTGATAATTTACAGTAGGTATATCGCGTATTTATAACCCGCAACTATGCGTATCGAGGGCAGGTGCTTATCGCCCACGAAAAACAACACGAAAAATCCGTCACTTCCCATTGCTATACATTGCTTTTTTTTCTTATGTTAAATTCTTTTTTTAATCGGAGATTCGTTATTAAAGTAAATGGGATTTTTTCAGTGACAGAGAAAAAGAAAGAGCACTTCTTACGCACGGGTGGGGACGGGGGGAGAGAGAGGGAGGAGACAGACAGACGAAACGATGTATCAAAAAAGACACGGTTCGACTAGCAGGTAGGCGTGTTACGTGCGTCTGTATTAATCACACTCCGATATCACATATGTACCCAGTTAAAACACACATATATATCTTCTATATTCTCCAAAGAAGCAGAGCAAAGCCGAGACCAACTACCAAACACCCTTTACACTCCACTATGCTTTCGCTGTCTCTAAACTGGCATAAGGAATTTTTTTTCAAAATCTCATATCGTTTATCATTCGCTCCAATTATTTTTTCTACCACCAGTTTCTCGATAAAGAAATTATTAGTATTATTATTGTTATATTCATTAACATTTTTCCCGTGTACTGTTTTCGTCATTCGTTCCGCAATCCGCCGTCGCGAGTCTCTCAAATCTCTCTTTTGGGTTACGTTCTCTTATTTAACATCCCCCCTCTTTCCCACCCTTCGCCGCCGTTGTGATCCTTTTCCACTGTCGCTCCTGTGCGCGTGCTCACGAGACGCCTATCGTTGTGGTCAGATGCAGTATCGCGCTTTTTTTTATTTATTTTTTTCATTAATTTCGTCTTGTTCAACGATTAATGCACTCTTGTAATCACCTGTGACGCATCGTCTTCTTAACATGTACCTCACAAAACCACAACTTGTCAGTGCCATTGCTCATGCACGCTGATTCGAACCTTTGTTTTTTAATTTTAAATCCTGTCCTATAGAATCATCAATCAACCTACAACTTAAACATTTATTTTTGGTACACCTTTCTCTATTTTTTTCCAAAAATTAACCGTTAGAAATCGAGTCATTATCACTTCATTCGAAGTATAGTTGTAATTTTCCAGAGTTAAAACACAAACAAAATGAAATTGACGAAAATAACTGTACCGTAAATTTTATTTTAAATATATAGTATCTACGAAAGGTTTTATCAGTAGTAATGAGTATGGGTAAAATAATTAACGAATTATCTCTTCAACTAGCACAGTATAATTATTCCACAGCTTTTTTTAAATTTGAACTATGAAAAGATGCGATAGCGTTCAGGGTAATGAGATATTTTTGTTGTTTTTTTAGAAAGGACAGTACGATAATGGCCAAATATATGTTATATCGTTAGGTCCATGGAAAATACATGTTACGATCGCACAGAGCTCATGCTCCGAAATTAACCGACAAATTAACCGACAGATGGTTCAGAATTCATATTCTGAACCATCTGTCGGTTAATTTACCGACGATATTGGTTTTACCGATAGAATTTGTGGGATAATAGTTTAAAGAAATTCTATGCATAAGCATTTATGACGCTTATTATTATTTTTAAAATCACAATGAAATACGCGAATTCATTAGACAGTTTGACTGAGAGTGAATTTTAAAAAAAATTTGAAAATTCACTCTCGATCACGATATCGATATGCCCAATTATGTAAATTCAATACCGGAAATCTGTACTAGTCTTTTGTTTTTTACACGTACTTTTGGAAATACTAATTCACAAATTTTTCATTTTCATTTCCTTTGTATTTCGTGAATTTCACAACGATCGTATGATTTTGCGCACATAGTTGCGCATCCGCTGTGCCAATGTGGCCATCATAACATAATGACGTCTCTCATCATGGACGACGTTTTCCATGCTCTTGAAGTACCTCGGTTGTGTTGGCGGGAACATTCGAATGTTGAATGTAGCGGCGAAAATGTCCTTACATGCCCTCAAAATGGGATAAGGTGTAAAATAGGAAATGTGATCAAGGAAAATTCGATTATGAAATTAAAAAAAATGTTAGCGTACAAATGTTTTTATTGGATTTATAAAATTATTGTTTATATAATTTCGAATAACTGTTCCGTCGAAATAAACCACGTGAAGTGCTAACTTCAAGGTATGCATGGCTTTTGATGTCGTGGCGGCGGTTCACTTGATACCTATACATCATTCGAAAAACATCAACCCTTGAAAACCCATAGTGTTCGGTTGTCGGCCATCTGCCGACGTTACAGCCGAAGCCACGTCATATTTGTGTGGTGCGGCTCTTGTTCTTTCGGCTTTTTTGTCGCAATTTTTGTTTCTCCTGTCTACAACACGTACGGGATTAAAGGATTCGACAGTAACGTGAAAAAACAAATATTCCTTCGACTGGTTTATGCGGCGAAATTTGGTGGTGCAGAAAGAGTAAATAAGACGGACACACGAGTTTTAAAAACCAATCAAGAGCTATGAATATATTGCGTTTACTCGGGGATTTGTCGCATTTACTCGCGATATTTGTTCTTCTAGCTAAAATATGGAAGACAAGAAGCTGTGCCGGTACGTTTCCCATTTTCTACATGTTTTTCTGTGTGAAATTCAACTTCACGAAGAATTTTGACCAAGTGTCTTAACGCACGGTTATCAAACTCGTTGGATCGATGTTCTTTTATTTTTGAGCTTGTTCCGTTTTGATTTACGATTCATTTCGCTTCACGTTTCATTTCCCAAATCTACCAGGCACTAATGAATGTTAAGATTTAAGAAAAAGGACAAGTTTCTTATACAGTATATTGTATATCTTATATGTCACGTTTTATTTAGGATTTCATGAAGCTTTTCAGCAAGATATTACCAACTTTATGGTATAGATTTTCAAATCTTTCATTTATAACTATAAAATGCCCATTTTTCAAGATAGTTCTCCTTTCTTCATTTTTGAGCGTTCTTTCCAAATGATAATATTCAATTCAATGTAAAGTTTTGAAATCATTGTACAATTTAGACTTGAAATATTTTTAATCGAAGATGATACCGTTTGTGCTCATCTGCCGTAGAAATCCATATCAAAAGTCAAATTTAGCTTTATATTATCAATGTGATTCCTGGTGATTTTGTTTGAAAATTATCTTATCGTAGTTTGACATATTTGAAGTATATTTAAATAAATCAAAATTTCCTTGCCCGTTATTTACAAAATATAGTTTGAAAAAAAAGATTCAACTTTTTACATATAACAATTGCAGTGAGTCAATGTGGTTATGATTTGAAAGTATTTTGATATAAAATTTTTGAATGATATTGAAACTAGCATTGAATGTTGAACCTTACAAATAATATTCTTTTTATCTGTCACAGGTATAAGCGGCAAATCGCAAATTCTTTTTGCTATAGTATATACCACGAGGTATCTTGATCTACTAACAACATATATATCAGCTTACAACTGCATCATGAAAATTGTGTTTTTAGCGGCTTCTTATGCCACTATATTCCTCATGTATGTCAAATTCAAAGCTACTTATGATCATAATCATGATACGTTCAGGTAAGAAAACACACAATCTTCTAGCTTGTAGAAATATTTTTCTTTTTACCTCCGAGAACTAAATATTTAATGACAAAAAACTTTGATAAATTTAGTTAATTTAGGAATTATGAAAACAGTTATTCAAAGTTAAATCGTCAGATCTTTTTTTAATTTAATTTTACCAATGAGTAGGGGTTTAAAAAAAGAATTTCATAACAAGCATACTCCACAATTTTTTTGATATTGCCCATTTACTGAAGTCTGTAATTGTCAAAAAACATTTTTCAAATATAAAAAATATTTCAGTTCTGCAGTAATGCGAGCTCAGTAAAGTCAATAGAAATTTTAATAGTCAAAAATTCACAATTCAAGGTTTACAATTTGTGACCTTTTTGTAATATGAACAATATCATAATTCTGTGAAAATTTTAGTTTTATTTTTTGTTTTTATTTACAAAGACATATATTTATATATTTATATATCAGTTGGATTATAATTCAATGAATTGAAGCAGTCAAAGAACATTAAATTTTTTTACTCTTCCGAAGCATGTTCCAAGCGTCATAAACTTTGTGCTATAAATTTTATTTTGTTTTTGTCTTAAGTTTTGTTTAGAGATATCAGCAGTATTAAGAAACTCGTGAGATTCGAGAGATATTGTAATTATCCAAAACAAATACTTTTGAGAACAAGATAATGTATGCAATAATTAAAAATTGACATAATTTAGTTTTTCACAATACTGTGGAAAAAATACTTCTAATACATTTTTGTTTTCTTTCTTTTTTTTTTTCATTTGTTACAGAATCGAATTTCTTATAATTCCAGCGGTAGTATTGTCGTTTCTCATAAATCACGAGTTCGCCGTGCTTGAGATATTGTGGACATTCAGCATTTATCTGGAATCCGTGGCAATTTTACCGCAATTGTTTTTGGTATCGAAAACCGGGGAAGCCGAAAGCATCACGAGTCATTATTTATTCGCTCTTGGCTCATATCGTGGTCTTTATGTTCTCAACTGGATTTACCGTTATTACTCCGAGAATCATTACGACCTGATAGCAATTGTGGCTGGTCTCGTGCAGACCGTTCTTTACTGTGACTTTTTCTACTTATATATCACCAAAGTACTCAGGGGCAACAAACTGCAGTTACCAGCTTAGTCAGTTAATTTGCGATTTTTGTCATGCGGAAAATGAGAAAGAGAGAGAGAGAAGAGTTTTTTTTAAGGCAAGGTTTAATAGAAGAAATTGAAGAGGGAGAGAAAGATACAGATCGAAGCATAAGAAAGAAAAACGTGCGAGAACAAATCTGTGAGCGAAGTAAGAAAAAATAGGAATGAAGAGTTTGGAAAAGAAAAATTTAACCGACTCTGCGAATGTGAATAAAGTGAGAATGAAAGAATGCCAGATCAATCATAATAAATATACAGAAGATTCATACAAATAACAAATGCGCCATCGACGAGTATTTCAAGTGTGGAGGGTGATAAAAAAGAGAACGTTGATTCAGACGCGCACAAAGATGGAACTCGCCTTAGTAACTCGATTCGAGATACTTTTTTTTCTAATCCTTCATATAGCATTCTCTTGATTATCGCCCTATCGAAAAAATCGCTCGTTTAAAACGTCGTTTCCCGTTTTTTTTTGTTCGGTCTACGTAAAATAATCCTCGACTCCTTTTCTCGTTACTTATCCTCTTGCCTTGAACGCCTCCTCCCATCGTCCTCATCGAGCGAAAACCTTGTATATTTTTTTGATGGGTAAAGCTCATTCACTGGAATGACTGAAAACCTCATTTTCGAATGACCTCGATTAAAATAAAAACAACGCTGAGAACTACAGATAGAGCGATTTTAATTCAATAATTGCTTCGTTCATCTTAAAAAATTGTTTATTTTTAGTCTTCGTTTTTGGAGATACAAGATTTGAATATGTAAATTAATGATGAATTCCTTCCGTATTACGTGACGATGCGTTCTTGAACAAATGTAAAAACAAGGATAAATAATATACATTTGTATCGTTGTACGATTGCGTTGAGACAATGATAAAATGACGAGATCATGGAAAAAGTGTGGATGTAAAAAAAAAATTCAATCGGATCAAAATCTACGAAAATGATCCGTTCCTTCTCATTT
Organism: Rhimphoctona megacephalus; assembly: GCA_963989365.1. NCBI lineage: Eukaryota > Metazoa > Arthropoda > Insecta > Hymenoptera > Ichneumonidae > Rhimphoctona > Rhimphoctona megacephalus. Next base: position 56,134,059 of record OZ022414.1, read on the forward strand.
GTGCCCTTAGAACCCGAATAGAATTAATCTATTATATATTATTGTACTGTGCAGAATAATTGAGAGAAAGAGACGATTTTAGTTTTCGAATCTTTTTTCCCCTGTTACATAAAAAAACAATAATGCGTCCACATAAAACAAGTTTAATTTTATATTACATTTATTATGATTTTTAGTCAATTAAATGACCAGAACCATGTATACATTTTTTTCTTCGAGCATTCGATGCCGTTTATAAGTTGTATTTTTATTGTTTACATTGCTTCATGTTTATGTATTCTTGAAACAATCGGGGTTCATAAAATAATGACGTACGGAAATTGCTTCGTACTCGTATCGCTGTATCATTATATTATTTATACAAAACGAAACACATCTGCGTTCCATCATTGATAAAGAAAAAAAACTTGGGATATAAATAATACTTCGGGAATCGAATAAATTTTTTTATTCACTCAATTGTCAAGCACAACGCGCAGCGACGTATTTTGGCAAATTAGTAACGTGGACAGCTTCCGAAATTGTGGTCAATTGACTTCTAACTCGAACAATTCCAGTCTCTAAACTTGAATCATCCACGTTTACCGTAAGTGGGACATGAAAATCTTCGATTCCTCGTTTCGTTCGGGTAAGCACCGTTCCGAGACCCTTCGATTTCAATAAATTATTCAGATAAACAATCAGTCGTGATTTTTCTTGAGATTTCGGATCTTCGGTATTTTCACTGTGCTCAAGACAAAAACCGACTTTGTAAGGCGATAATTTTGGATGAATTTTCAGAACCCCAACATTTTCATCTTCAACTTCATAACCGTCGCAAAGCATAGCAAGACAGCCCCAATCCAAGGACGCGATATGCTCGACTACATGAACTATCGAACCACTATCTTTTTCCTCCTCAACCTGTTTAACATAAATTTGTATTTAATTAAGCGGTAGATTCAGTCGACGCTAGTCTTTTATTTTCCTAGAAACATTTTTATAAATTACAATACTCAAAACAATTGAAAAATCAAACTTTTTGGATCAAATCTGTGGCACGCTTTCGAGTAGCTGTATCGCAAAAAATATTTATATTAAATATTGAGCCATCGAAATGTGACATTTAAACTAGAAATTAAATAATTCACTCTGGATTTAATCTATGCAATTCAATAGTCGAATAACTTCATTTGTGTACTATCGTACCTGAGGGTAAACTTTTTTAGCATCCTGTTGATACGTTATAGTTTCTACAATGATATGGCCAAAAGAAAAATTAGCCATAATGTCAATAGTTTCACGACTCTTGCCAATTTTTTTTGCTTCCGAAAGTGCAAATCTTGATGGATTTCTGGAAAATTTTCTCCACCATATTTTGCGCTCTCTTTGCTTTCTGTGGAATATGTCTTTGCCATTATCTTCATCAGTCAGGACTGTAACACGGGCTATTTCGTGATTGTATGATTTGAAACTAGGTGAATTTAAATGAGCATTCCACGTGGATTTTGTGGGTTCAATAAAAGCTAATCCAAAAGGCCGAGAATCGGTAGTCGTTTTACGCAAAGTTGCCAAAGTATCTGAGAATTTTTCTGACGATGTAAGAAAAACATTATACGGTGGTTTAGTGATGCAATGATCAAACCACAAGGATTCGATGTTACGACGAAGCAATTTACCCTGAGAACCATAAACGAAACCTCGGTCAGTGAGGTTAAGGAAACCTCCACCGAGAGATTTCAAAATTGTCTCTAAGTTTTGAATGCAATTCATTGTTTCCTTGGTATATTGCCCGGTGGAGCGACAAAATATTCGTCTTCGATTTTGGACGAATTTTTCAATATTTTCTCACGACAATTGCTTTGATCAACGCGATCCTGTCGCAAGCGTAATTTTTTATTCTCTAGAACGCTGTAGAGCGGCTTAACGGAGCTATCCAATGGAAACGAGCGTAACTGCTCAGCGAAATTTATTGCTCTTTCTAATCTCTCAATACCCTCAACGTTGCCAAAATCCACAAGTGACAAACGTTCCAATTTTGCAATTGTTTCGCTACTTATCCTCGTACGATTTCCCAAATTTTCGTTTATCTCGTCGCTCGATTGTTTTGTTCTACTTTGATTGTACGTAATGGTGGATACATGTAATCTACGATAAAATTTCGAGAGACCAGAAAAATGACTGGACAATAATGGCAAATCCATCGAATTATTAACTGCGTTTATGAGGGTTTGTGCACAAGTTGGAACTATTAAATGCAACTTTGTTGAGGTTATGTTCGACGGCAAAGTATCGAACGGAATATGAAAACAAAAACATGCTGCTACTGTCGAGATCTCCATGAACTCTATTTTGGAGTTTATTTCTCATGATTGTGATACGTTCCTACTAAAATCGTGATAAATAAGGTTTTCTCTCGAGCGGCGCTGCAGCAGCAGCAGCCATGTCAAAATGGATATTTTTTTAATTCTCCGAATTATCGTTTTTACCGACATAAATTTATATGTCAAAAGATTACCGGCTCGAATTTTTAATCTTTCTAAATTTCTAACGTCTGCGAATTGTCAGAGAATTTAAATGATTTGACAACTACAATCGAGTGAGAATTTGAAAAAAAAAAAACGTGACCGACGAGTTGATGCATTATAAACTTTTTTGGAATTGTAGATAAAACGACGCATTAATTGTACGTCCGATAAGTTTAAAAAGTCGAGGAATCAATCGCGTATTATAGGTTATGCTTATTATTTTCGTACATAAATATTATTTAGCTGAATCCTGAAATTTTAAAAGCTTAAATCATTTTTTTTCTTCACTGAAAATAACATAAAATTTTTTTGTACAGAGGTTAAGATGGCAGATGTAAAAGCAGCTTTGAAAGAAGCCCGCAATCATTTGCGAGAGCATCGTTACGTCGATGCTATGAAACAATGTCAAAAAATTCTCAAAGAAGGAAAAGACAATTACACTGCTCTTGTTATACTGGCAGCAGCTCTGCGTGAAATCGAAGAACATAAATCTCAAACGCCCGTGGCTTTGAAAAAAGCTATCGACTTAAATCCCAATAATCCACTGGCCTGGCAAGGTCTTGTTTCTTATTACGAAAAAGAGCCGGATAATGCTAGCGCCTGGACTTGGCTTGTACCTGCTTACTGCAAGCTTTTACAGCTAGACAGGTATATTTTTATAATTGGAGTAATTTAGAACAATTTGCAAGACTATTCAAAACCAAAACAGATCATTTCATTCATTTCAATTGTTTCTCATTTTGTTTCGTTCAAATAGCATTATTTTGAAATTTTCAGCCAATCCTCAAAGTTCGGTCATTACGTTACCGAAATTTCACGACTGTCTATACGACTCAACGACGACAAAATAGTGGAAACTGTTTTCAACACGCTCATACAGCTAAAGGAAGAAATCAATGACGACAGAGTGAAATGCGTGGAAATTTCGCTCATGAGTTTATTCATAAAATATAAAAAAATAGCTGAGGAACATATGATTTTATACGAAAAAGTTTTGTCTTCCGTCATTAAGGATGAGACTTGCAAAGATCGTCAAGAATACTTCCGCAAATATCTCAGAATACTTCACAAGACGAACAAACTCGAAGCACTTTTAGGAGTTGCATTACAAATGTATGAACAGTTTCCTAAAGATCCTAATCCATTAGGTAATAAAATTTGCTTTTTCGTCGGCTTAAAATTCTAGTTAAATTTGTCAGAATTTCAATTTATACGTTCTTTTTTATTTTTGCTTTCTAGAATGGATTTGTCGAGTATATTCCGAACAAACAGTTCTCAAGGGAGGGTGCGAAGGCGTGGACATCGAGGAAATTCACAAAGCTCTTTTTGCCCTTGAGCCATCTTCGGATTTGGCCACTTTCGCCAGAGGAATCCAACTCTGGCGCGATAACAATATAATTGAATCCCGAGATATTCTAAACCAAGCCGTTACCTTGAATCCCAAGCTCTTTCACGCATGGATTTTTCTTGGTGAAATTAATCTAAAACTTCACTGCTGGCTCGAGGCAGAAAACTCGGCTCTTAATGTTCTTCAGCTTTGCGAGCATAAGGACGATGAGATTCGCGAAAGAATCGATTTGGTACTGATTGAAGCTTTAGCCAGAAGTGGCAACCAAAAAAAGTGGTCTCAAGCTATCGTAGAATGCCAAAAGGTACCGAAAGTTAGGAATATTTTTTTATTATTATAAACTTCTAGTTCATAGGTGAAATTTCAACAAAATGATTATTGAGACTTCAAACTTTATTGCCCCATTATTCAAATTCAACAATTTCTGATTTTCAGTTTCTCGCAAAAAAAGAAACTAGTCGTGCGAAACTTCTTCTAGCCCGTGTTTACGTTCTTTTGGATGATTCGCGAGCCGAATCTCTGCTCCAGGAGCTCGAACAGAAAGATGAAACGCGAACCGAAGCGACAGTACTACGAGCTTTGGGGCTGATGGAGCAAGGAAAATATGAAGAGGCGACTGATGTCGTTGGTTCTGCTCTTGAAACTTCCGAGGCTTGGATGATTCTTGGCGAGATAAATTGGTTCACGAACAACTATTCTCACAGCGTAATGGCTTTCCTTAAAGGAATTCAAGCTGATCCTAATAATTTCCGTTGTTTTCTCTATTTGGGACATTATTATCGAGAGCGTGGCAACGATCTCGAAAAATCACGCAAATGTTACCAAAAAGCATTGCGCATCAATCCAAACTCAGACGAGGCAGGTGTGGGACTGAGCACGGCTTTTAGGCTCATGAAAAACACTGTAAGTTGATGAACGAATGCAAAAAAAAATCCACGCTTCTTAAAATGGTATTTTTTTAAATTTTAACAACTCTGATAACAAAATACATTGATTTTTTTTTGTTTAGGAAGCAAATATGCAAATGCTGCTGCGTGTTACTGCAGTTGAAGGTGGTGGACCTAAATGGGCTTGGTTACAGTTAGGATTGCAACAATTGGACCAAGGCGAAGTGAGCCAAGCGATCAAATCGTTGCGTTACGTTATTCGAGCGGATCCATATGACAAGTAAAATATATTTTTTGAATCACCGAAAATGTAACGTTATAAAATTAAATTATACAATTTCGATGAATTTTACTTCTTTGTTAATATTTAGTCATTGCTGGGAATCATTGGCTGACGCTTATTTGGCTCGAGGAGCTCATACGTCGGCTCTCAAATCTTATCAACGAGCTTTGGAACTCAGTCCAGGATCCTTATATCCGATGATTCAATTAGCGAACATTAAAGTGGTTAGGGTCCCGGAATATCGTTCATAAAAAATAAAAAAAATAAAATGTTAATAAAGAAAATACGATAATTCGTTGTGCAGGTTCTCGGACAACACGACGAGGCGAAGGAAGATTTTGGCAACGTTTTGAGCCAGGAGCCTCGATACATCCCCGCGCTGAAAGGTCTCGCAGAAACTTGTCTCGGACTTGCCAAGGGAAACGCGCGACAACAATTGCTGGGTCGTGCTCGGCGCAACGCTCAAAAAGCTGCTGACAGTCTTACCGATGCAATTGTCGAGAACAGTGAGCTATCGTGCATCTGGAAATTACTTGGCGATGCTTGCTACAGTGTTGCTATACTCCCGGATAAATATTGTTATTTGGAAATCACACCAGGACTCGTGAAATCCGATAGCAAAGACGATCGAATCGTTATACGAAAGACTCAATTATTCGTATTAGCCTCTCGGTAAATGGACATCAAATTGCTCATAAATATATATTTATACGTAAACAAGGTTTGCGCCTGAAAACAGTTTCACTGTGTCAAAAGAGACATTTGCTAGTGATATTTAGAAAATGGCAAAAAGGTTTTTTCGCCATTAAGTAAAAGAGACGTACGATAAATAATTAAACGAAGCAAAAAATTCAAAAAAAAGCTCCGATTAATCCTATTATTAATACTCAATTGTCTTCCGCCTTTCAGATGCTTTTGCAGAGCCTTAAATCTCTCAAAAGACTCATCACTGCTGTGGCACGATCTCGCCTGTTGCTATTTATCTCAAATGAAATCTGACCCAAACGCGAATCGTTCTCAATTAGCGGAAAAGTGCTTAGCAGCTGCTAAACAAGCGGTTAAACTTTGTCCTTCCACGTGGGTACATTGGAACATACTGACAGCTGTTTGCATGACCGAAGAAGTGAAGAATTACGCACTCGCACAGCATTGTTGCGTTATGGCTATTGACAGGGAGCCGAACAACGCCATCGCTTGGACGAATCTTGGAACGCTGTACTTGAATCTTGGTATAAACGTATAAATTAAATATAAGTTTGTGCTATTTCTGTCTTTCAATCGAAAAATTCAGCTCATCGAAATATTAAAAAAAAAAAAAATAGATGGAAAATTATGTTTTGTATGAAAATACATAGTTTTAATGAAACCTGCTTTTTAATTACGTAGGTGATCACTACAAAGCGAATGAGGCATTTTCGCGAGCCCAGCGTGCAGATCCCGAGTACCTTAACAGCTGGATTGGACAGGGTATGATCGCCGAAGCTGTGCACAGAAAAGAAGCGATGGACCTTTATCGCCATGCTACGAGTCTTGGTTATCACAGTCAAGCGGCGATCGGTTATGCCCATTGGGTATTAACGACCCTTCTCGATCCAGAGGCTAAAAAAGACCCACTTTATACTTATACAATTGAAAATATGCACGCTGTTGCGGTTGCCACAGACGCGATGACCTGGTACATCGGTATGGATGAGTTAAAAAAAAACAAACAAACATTTTAATGCTAATTTTCGGCCTAAAAAAGTACAACTTTCCATATTGTTATATGTTAACACGTAGAACGAGTTCCCAAAGACGCAGGTGGTCGTAATGCTCTTGGTTTGCTGCTCGAGCGTCAAAGGCTGATGGGACCAGCAGCCCGTGAATTCCACGAAGCTATAAAACTCGAGAAGGACGAGACAAAGAAGGATTTGGTAAGGATTAATCTCGCTCGGGTTCTCGTACAATTAGGCGAATACGACAAGTCGATCGAGGCTTGCAAGGAAATAAAAACAGCGAGCTTCAAATCCCACTGTCAACTAGCTCTTTCATTGTTCAAAGGTTCGTCGATTTTATGTACTTTCATACTCGAATAATTTCAATATTTACCTGAATCTTTTTATATTCGGAACTTGTATAAATTCTCTAGCTCGGCGGTTCGAAGAATCTTATGCCGCTTACGAGGCGACGTTGAATTGGCTAGCCGACGCCGGCTCCGACAAAGCTCACGTACTTTGTGCGATGGCTGCGATGGCCTACATGTTCCAAGAGGTCAACGATGTCAAAACTTTGCTCTTCCAATGTATACAGATACAACCACCGACTGTAGCTGGTTTGCTTGCTGCAGCGGCGCTCGGATTGCTTCACGACGATGCAAATCTCACTAGTCTCGTTTTACACGAACTTGATCCTTACAAAGATGAGCCTGAGAATCGCCATCACGTCGCGATACTCTCAGCTTATTCGTGCCTTGTTCGTGGGGATATTGATCGTGCTATACGTATTCTGTCTAAAGCTGTTCATCGACATCCTGGTGAGTAAATTATTCTCAGGGAGAAACGAACGTTTCTAATAAATTTTATCATCGACTCAATACAACTATTCGGGTTTTTCGGGGCATTACTCAAGATTTTTCTTAATATCGCGAATCTAGAAAGCACTAAAAAATTCCTGCTACCTGCGATTTGATTAAGAATCACGGTAGCGACTCAAGACAAGTACATTTACAAGCGAGTCTCTACAAGACACTTTTACAGGAAGCACCGCGATTGCACCTGTTTTTGAAAATTGTTTCTTTAATATTTATTTAATAACAGCATTTTCGAAGATGTTGCTGGCTCACGTATTTTTTATTTATTTTTTTCTTTCGATCGTGACTAGAACTCTGTAGCTCAAAGCGTATTGATAATATTGATATTTTATTACTTTGTTGTATATCAAGTTTTTTGTCACAATTAATATTGAACTGATTCATTAATAAAAATTTGTTATGAATAATGAGCAAGAGTAACTCAAGTAATAAATAATGATAGTAATATTTTTTTTTATTTTTCCAATGCAGATGACATTGGAAGCTGGGTCGGTCTCGTGAAAATTCTATTACAGTGTAATTCTCGTGCATTTGCACATTGCGCTCAAAAAGCTATGCTGCTCGGTCGCAAAACTTCGGCAGTGGGCGTTTCGCAAGTAGCTTGTATTTCTTCCTTGGGCGATCTCACCGATGAAGCAAATATTGTAATAGCCGATGACCAGAAAAAGACGAAGGACAGTTCGAGAAGAGGATTAAGATCGGTCCAAAAAACGGTTTTCTCGTTTCCCGGCACTGTCGAGAGTTGGGCAAATTTCGTTGTTGCATTGTCTCCGGGGTGATTTTCAAATTCTATTACTTCAGTTTCATTACTTATATTTGATTGTAAAACGAATTATTCTTTTAGGCTAACAGCAACCGAAACGAAACCCAATGCAGCATGGATCGCGGGGTTGATATCGATAGTTCGAGAACAGTTTAAAACGACGAAACCAATGGACGATTGGCTGTTGAAGAATGAGACGGAAGCAACGAAAATCGCTTCGAATATTCGTTCTCTGGGCAATGAATATTCAAATATGACTCTCGTGGCTTAATTTTATATACTATATATACACACATATTTTTTCATGTGCATACAAAAATCATCGTGACTTCGACTATATTTTCATGCACATACACTCTTTATGTTCATCGACAGTGCTGCACCGTGTCGTTGCGAAAGTTAAAAAGGAATATAATGAAAAAACTCAATTTGCTGGTCACTTATAGAGCATGCATTTTTTTTACACATACATTTAGTGATTTGGTCAATAGTACTGCATAATTATACTTAGATATGCAAATTACAAGAACTCATACGGTCAGTTATGAAAATGTCGGAAAGTACTCTTGAACATTGCGAATACCTTTTAAAATGGACTTTAAATATCAGATGATTCGGAATAAATATCAAATGGTGTATATGTTTAGATTTTTTTAAATTCACAAAAATCAGTGATTGATCAATCAATGATTGATTGCCCAAATGAATATTCTCGAGTCTTTCAAAAACTGAGATTCACGTCAGAAATATCGAGGTCTATTGGTATCTTTATTTTAAAGACGCCAATTTAAACGGGAATCCCATTTAAACGGGAATCATGAAATGGTTCGATAACCATTTCATGATTGTTACCTTTTCAACTTCGGTCTAAAAATGTTCATTGTGAAACGTCTTTCATTACTTCGAGAACATGTTGAAAAAAAAAGTTACGACGGTACCGAAAAAAGAATTGAAATTTATTACAAGTATTTCGAAGATAATGGGGATTCACGGATCGACGAACCAATATTCGAGGCTCAACGATCACATCAAGCACTCAGTGTATAAAACATTTCTTTGATTGATGCGAGTGTGTACTTTTCCACAATTCAACACGACAAAATCTTAATTTGTCTATCGAATTTCAACGCAATCCGAAAATTGGTTACAAATACAGAGAATCCACTTATCTGTTGTATTTTTATATATTCGTATATAATCGGGTTTATTCATAATTTCATAGACGATACGAGATCCCATTTTCCATTGACAATTCTTCACGATAATTCATAGATTATTGTTATTATCGAACAATTATCGATCGTACTAGAAGAAGAATAAACTTTACACAAGTTCTCGCAGTCCAGGTCTGCGAATAAATTTCGGACCAGTAACTTCGGAGCGTCGTCGATAAGTGCGATTCTCGCTGCCTTGTTGCATCTCGTCCGGCGTTTTGATGACCATTTCGGTACCTATGTGATCATCTAGAGTCTGGAGGAAACAAAATACATTAATCAATTGATAAATTAATCAACGGATTGCTTGAACATAAAAACTCATAGGTTCATTGAATTCGGAACGATAATTACTTCGTTTTGTACCAAATCGCTGTTTTTTATCAATGTTACGAGTTGGACGATTTCCGCATTAGAATCACTATTATTTCTCTTAATCGCAGCTTCAACTCTTTCGATCTGCAATGAATTTTCATTTAAAAAAGTTAATACATGGTGGATTAAAAAAATAAAATAGCTTCATCAGTTTCATCGTTTTTAGAAAATTATAACTACCGTGTCTTTGAAGTATTTCTCTTTGTTCATACTAGGGTCGTCCGAATGAAGCGAGTATCTGAAAAATGGAATGACATCGTGGAGTCTGTCCATATCCGCGAATGCCATTATTTTGAGACACCTAATGGCGATGTAACGTGGATTTTTAGCTACTGTTAAAATTTCAAGTCCTACATGAGGACGGCCTTGCGCCAATGCAAGAGCACTAAGATGAACGATGACTCTTCGCACAATTGGGTAACCACGACGGTTCAATTCGGACCAAAGGTCTAAACCATACTTTAAACTTTCTGGCGAATTCTGAAAGTAACGCAAAAAAAAGCTTAAGAGCAATTGAATGAAATATTTATCGGGGATTAATAATCGCAAATGGATAGTCGTGAACGATTATCTAAGCGAATAACTGACATTAAGAAAAAGAATCATTATCAATTTTTCAGAATTCCTAATCAAGATTTTTCTTCTTTTATTGATGAAAGTAAATAAATGTTTTGTTTCTGGACCAGGATTCTGTACACGACTTTCGTTAGTTAACAATATCGTTAGCCGTACTTAACGTATGACTAACGATATCGTTAACTAACGAAAGTCGTGTACAGAATCCGGCTTCTGTCAATATACACCCTTGGCCAAAAGTATTAAGGCATCCTGTAATTTTTCTATCCGGACGAAAAAAACAAATCTCGGTCAAAAGAAATCGTAAATTAATTTAGCAAATAGGGTTTCAAAGCAGACAAATTGAACTCTATTTTGCTTCTTTCGTTAAATTTTTACGATTTTTTTTTCACCCGGTACGTAATTTTGAAAATGACCGTTTCTCGCGATATTCTCTCTCTTAAAAATCGGGTGCTGGGCTTCCAGAAATGGTTAAACTCACTGTTTGATCAGAAAACCTTGAAAAATACATCTTCAGCTTTAACTGGGTTTTTTGAAAGAAAAAAAAAAAAATTGCGATTTTTTTCGCAGAGTTATTCAATTTTTTCTGGAAAAAGGCAGGTTTTCGAAAATGCGACGTAACTCGAAAACTGCTAGGTTTGAAATAATTTAAATAAGGAGTGAAAAGTTGTATTTTAGCAATTTGGATTCGCCTGAATTTTTTTTGATTTATTTTTTCGAAATTTTTTTGTTTCGCTATTTCCGGTTGACAATCGACAATTTGTCTCATTAATTTAATAGCGTAACTTGAAAACTGAAGGGTTCTAACAAGAATATTAAAAGCAGAAAAAGGTATATTACTGAATTTTTAACACATTAGAATTTTGTTAAAATTCTCATTCGAAATTTTTTAATGACCATTTCTGATCGAGGTCTTTTTTATTTTGGTACTCAATTATCAAAAAATTTGTATGTCTTCAAATTTTACAAATAATACAAACGAAAGTAAAATATGAATATCGACACGTGTTCTATGATGATTTTTATTAATTGTAAATAATATTTTGTTAGACCAGCTTTCGCATTGATTATAGTAGCAACTCTTTTGGACATAAAGCACACTAAGTCTGGGTGGTCCTCCTTTATTCGAACATCGTTTTAGATGTTGAGCGAGACTAAGCTCGCATTTTCTCGGAATTTTTGACACTCACAGATGTGATTTTCGTTTTCAGGCGTACAGATAATATTTTATGCGTGAACCAATGATATAGTTTTTTCTGCTTTTGATATTTTGGTTAAAACCCCTCAGTTTTCAAGTTACGTGAATAAACTAATAAGACAAATGGTCGATTATCAACCAGAAATAATGATACAAAAAAATTAAAAAAAAAAAATCTATACAAATTTTGGCAAATCCAAATTGATAACATATAACTTTTCACTCCTTGGACAAATTATGTCAAACTCCGTATTTTTCAAGTTAAGCCGTATTTTCGAAAACCTGCCTTTTTTCGGAAAAAATTGAATAACTGTGCGAAATAAAATCGCAAATTTTTTTTCAAAACACCAAATTAAAGCTGAAAATGTATTTTTCAATGTTTTCTGACCAAACAGTGAGTTTAACAATTTTTGGAAGCCCAGCACCCGATTTTTATAAGGAAGAAAATCGGGAAAAATCGTCATTTTCAAATTTACGTACCGGGTGCAAAAAAATCGTAAAAATTAAACAAAAAAAAAAGCAAAATAGAGCTGAATTTCACCGCTTAACAACCCCGTCTGCTAAATCGGTTTACGATTTTTTTTGACCGAGATATTTGTCTTTTGTCCAGATAGAACAATTGCCAGGTGCCTAATACTTTTGGACAAGGATGTATGTACGATTCTATGCCCTTAATTCGTGAATCCATGAATAGGTCATACTCCGTGCAGAATAATTAATAGAAAATCTATATTCGCGCACAAGCGGAATATTAATTAAATTATTTGATTTGATTACTCATGAAGCAAACGAAAGTGAAGTATAATGTCCAGAATTTCATCTATCGTCTTACCTCCTTGTAACATCCTGCAGTGACAAGTATAAGAGCATTCCTGGGATGTACTGTTCCCTCGGTGAGTCTTTCTTGGATCGTACCATAGACTTGTCGCATTTGGGCATATTGCTTGTTCTCGTATAACAAATCCAAAAAAATCTGATATGTAGTTATTTGGTTGAAAAACATAGAAAACTCTGGATCGTTAAACAGTTGAAGAGCGCATTCGTACTCATTAAGGTTGTAAAATGCTCTCATAACAATAGGACCGAAGGTGTAAGTGCCAAATCTCATTTCGCTGCTCTGATTATTGAACTTTTTCAACATCTTTATAACGAGCTCTATGTCTCGAGGTGTTTTCTCAATCAGATGGAGCATTACTTTGAGATCCTCCGTAAAAATCATGCCGGTTGAATCATTTCCAACATAAGTTTCCATTTTGCTGCGAAAATCATCCTCAAGATTGAGAAATTGATTCTTGTAATGTTGCCTTACGCTCAAATAAGCGTTTATCCCAAGAAACTGTTTGCTGAATAATGTACGTGTATCTAAATTGCGATGAATTGATGAAAAAATAGATTATTTCAATTTCAAAAAAAAAATGTTTAGTATTCGAATTAATTACATTTTGTTACCAAATTTCAATTTCTGAATACATACATTTCTATGCTGGACTTATTCTTTTCATTAAACAATTATTATTAATAAAAAAAATAATAAATCAATTATTATTTTTTCTTATTATCATTTTTTAGCTTATTCTTGTAAGACAAAATCTAGCATTCTGATTTGACTAGATATATATTGATAAATAAGTATTTTTTTGTTCTAATCCAACGCATGTGATTGCCAAGTCTATCGAAAATAGCTGTGATCTAAGATTAATAATATATATGGGAAATACAAAGAAAATTTATGTAAATTTTAATTTCAATAAATGGATAAATTTAGAAAAAATAGATATTCTACTCAATAATGATATATTCGAATTTTCAAAAAGTCCTTGATATAATGAATGTCTTTTCACAAATACCATAAAGCAGAGAAATTGACTGAATAATCTTAATATTAATAGTAAAAATCCACATAAGAAATCTACACAAAAAAAATATGTGAATTATAAACAAAAATTTATGCACCCAACAAATGTATGCATTATCTATGTACAAGAATTATTGATTCAGAAAGTACGTAACAAATTCTTATCAAATGATTTTGATACACATTTTTATGGTTTATACGAACTATGTAAATCTAAATTGATGGATAATCCACATAGAATAAATATTTTTGTTCAATATAATTATTTATTGTTAAAGGACTAGCCACGATTTTTTTTTTTTTTTCAATTTTTAAATGAGGTTAAGTTTCCTATAAAAAGGCGTTTGTGTTCAAGATTTAAGCAATGTGTAACGAGTAGTAATTTGTTGATAAAAGCAAAAATAATTCGTAATAAGGATTTTATTATTGGATCCACATGGCTCAAAGTACATTTTTGCGGTCGTAAGTTTATAGGTTATAAAAAATTATATTTACGATTCAAGGCTATGTGACGGGTGACATTTCTGCTTAAAAGTCCCAAATTGAGGTTCATAAAGCATCTAAGACTTCCTGCCATTTTTCACAATTGTCAATGAGTTTTTCACGATGAAGATTTTGCAAATAAAATATCAGGCCCAAGGAGATTAGAGAGAAGGAGTGAACACACCGTACCAAAGAACTCAGACGTACATAGAAGAACAGTTCCCGTGTTAACGTTGATGCCAGATTTTTAGTTCGCGAGAACGACGCTTAGAGCGCTTCGTTCTCGTACGTGTGAGCACCGCTATGGTGTAGTACGAGCGCCGGTGTGGTGGGGATCGGCGGAGAAGGCGCGTAATACCCCTCTAGTTTATTACATTTGTTTGGATAATAAATACTGAGCTTGTATGATGAAAATAATAATTAATTTAAAAAATTAATAGAAATGATTAGATCAACCATGGTTACAAAAAAAGTAAATTATCTTTTTGTTCGTCTGAAATAAATGCGTCGCTTTCTAAATTCATTAAAACTTTTCTTAAAGTTTGTAAATGGGTAGAACACAGTCATTAATAAATCTATAACAAAATTAGTAAGATTCAGAAAACGGGCCTTACCTCTAATCTCGCAAATTTTTAAATATATTGCATAATATTATACTTTGACTTGAAGCATAATTATGGGGGTATCAAAATTTGCTAATTAAAAATAGCAAGGTTGGAGCAGGTGAAGCCTGTTTTCTTTATATTTACCAAAAAAATTATTATGGTTGCGAAAATATTAAAAAATAAACATTCTGTTAATATTTGATCATTTGAACTAGTTTAATTGTTATTTCATTGCTATGCTGTAGTAGTGGAATGGAGATACGCAAGGAGGTCATTGAATGCGATTGAGTCTTTCGCGAATGCGATTTATTTTCCACTTACAATCCCATTTCTGGCGCGCAGGTATTCGTCTTAATTGATTGCTTTAAAAAGAAACGACATTAAAAAATTTAGATGCATAAAAAACAAATTGCGAGCATTCTTCCAAAAGACGTGATTTGATTTTTAAGGCATCTTCTCACTTTAAGCGCCTCAAAAATAGGCTGTTTTTGCGATTTTTTTTCGAGGATTTTTGCTTAAAATTATGGGATAAAACGGATCCTATGTAATAAACACATCTTTCAAGTACATGAAAAAATTTTTATTTTATTTTTTTAAACAATTATTATAATACATCAGTAGCATTGAAAAACCCGTGTAAAAATGTTATGGTCGTGGCTTGTTGATGGTATCTCCGAGACGGGTCGTCTGAAACAAAAAAATAAAACTGTTTTAGATTCAGTATGTCAGTGGCTATAGCGCATATCATCAGATTTTTGATATTCGCGAAAATAACAAAATGGCGCACGTTTTTCGAAAAAGTAAAAAAAAACCACGATTTTTTTGCAGTTTTTTGTAAAAAAAAAATTCTTAAAATCAAAATTTAAAAAATCTGATGATATGCGCTATAGCCATAACTATGAAGCATATGTCATTCAAATTTCATGACAATCGGCCGGATAGTTTCCGAAATTTCATCAACAAAGCACCGAAAAACCTTGTTTTGAGATAACTGCGTTTAAAGTTTTGGTTGCAGAAAAATCATGAAAAAACCTTACCTCGGGTTAATCAGCGATGCCTGCTCCATACAATGGACCTTCCGATTCTTCGTAGAAGGTGTGTTCGTCCAAAGTAGCTTCCCTTCGTCTCGACCTAGTCTCTTTTGAAGCGTTAGAGCTGCGGCGGTTCCCTACGCGTACGCGATCACTGTCGCGTTTCTCGGCGTATTGAACGGCGATAGGGCCTAGTTTGACACCCATCACCTCCAAAATTTTTAAAACAGGTTGTAGCCCTTCGTTATAAATGCATGCCGCTGTTTGGCAAGCAATTTCCACGGTTTTTCTTCCCGTAAAAACGTGTTTCGGCGCCATTGCCCAGACACAGCTGTTGAAACACTCGTTGTTATTTTGGGTATTTCCTCCGAGGCATCGTTCCAGTAACTCGTCCTTCGTCAGTTCTTCATAGATCGGTTTCAAAACCTCTTGAACATCATCAGCTAGAGCAGGAGGATGTTTAAAAGTTTCTATCTGATTGTTTTTCACTGCTTCGGGTTCTCCGTGTTGAGCGTTCAACAGTTTTTCTTCTTTGACAGACTTGCTCGTCACTATATCGAACACACTTTGCACTGCGATGGCGATCGAATTGAGTATTTGATAATAAACGGTGGAATTGATTCCATGTCCCAGTTCCATGAGCCCACAAAACGTATTGATACCACTCAATCCAACACCAATCAAACGCATAACGTACACTAAACGACGATTGATTTCGTACCCAGTTGAGATTAATGGGCATGAGTTAATATATTTTTCTCCGCAATCACAAGTCACACAAATTTTGAAACCGAGTCCTCGCTGACCGTACTTTGTAAAAGAAACATCTTTGTTACAAACTTTACACTTCACATATTGTTGTAATGTAGAAAAAACAAGAAAAAACTGAATAATACTATATCCAGCCGTTGGATCGATGTGTACATCGAAACTTGTATCGTCCGATTTTTTTAATTTTGCTGCACTCGCACTAGCATGACTCGTATCTGCTTCAGACTGGTGTGGAAGCACTCCACGAAATTTTCTTTTTTTAGATTTCGAACTTGGACGTCGCCACGTGGCACTTTGTTGCGAAGTCTTTTTATCCATTATAACAATCCTGAGCGCAGAGATGTTGCCGTTACGAAGTTTCAAATTAGACTGATGAAATAACAGTTTAGCATCGTTGCCGAGTGATTTTCTTTTGAAAAATGCACGTGTTAAGGTCTTATTACATGAGTATAGACCCGAAAACAGAATATACCTAAGCAAGGGGTACTACATTAACAAAAGAACACGGCTATTCAATTGTATAGAGTCAGATATACAGGGACCGTCCGAGCGGCGTGAAAGGGATCGCCGGGTACTCTCAGGTAGTCACCTAACGGTCGCCAAAAAATGTAGTTAGACTCGTCCGATCTTTATGAAATTTCGAGATGACATTTTTGAAGATATGTACTTTCAAAATTTAAAAAAAAAAAAATCGATTTTTTTAAATTTCCAAAGTGAGAAGACGCCTTAAAAAATGATACAGTAAAAGCGAAATTTGAAAAAATGTATTTTTCCTTCAAAATGAATGAATATCGAATTAATATCGTAAGAGCTGTGATCATTGCTCAAAATTAAAAAATCAAACTTTTTTTCATAGCGTAAACTGATTTAACTATATATTATGCATTAAATATTTTGTGCTCGTCCGAATTTTTTACAATATGTATTCAGTTTCGAGATTCCTCTTTGAAATGAAATTTTTACTTCATTGAATATATTTTAAAAGAATCACAAATTTTATCATTTTTATGTCAGACCAGAGAAGAGAAATTGTTCGATTTTATAAATAATTTTTGTTGACGATTTGATTACTAATTCTTTGCGTTATAGCACTGTAGAAAATCAATGTTAATATGATTTCAAAGATTTCTGAATTTTCGTTGGTTTTCTTCGAATTACGGGATATTAAAATTGGAATCTTATTATATTTTTTTTCATTCATTTGCAAATTATAGGGAAGTACAAAGTATAAAAAGCATTAAAAAAATATAATTTTTTCATTAGTGTATGGGTTAGTGGGATTTTTAAGAGCCAAAAATATATATACAAGTAGTATAGACACAAGAAAGAGATAATTCCCAATTGTTTATCACATTTCGGAAAATAAACAATAAAAGGATTACTTTGTTATGTCCTGTGGGAATCGATGAAAACTCAAGTTCTTGCATTTTGTCGCAGAATTTACGCATCCTTTGTAGGCGCATAAGCTCCGAGAAGGCATTTGTATTTCCTTTTTTGTACACACGAATTACATGCAATTAGTAATTACAAATTGAAAGTACTACGAACATCGTACCCGAAAACTGACACGCGAAAAATTTTGGCGCCTGAATTGAATTGTTCCGTAACTTGCCGTGAGCCTACCGTTGTATGAGAGGAAAAGAAAGAACATTATTGTCAACTCTCGCGAGTATGAAAGAGTGCTCCGAGTAAGCAAGAGTGGGGCGTTCGAGTTCTTTGGTGGGGATTGGAATTCTTGCTGTGCATGTGTGTGTGCGCACAGACACGAAATGTTCGTAGCGCTCCTGGTGGCCGGGGGACAGAAGCTCACTCATGTCCCCCGTACAATCGAGTTCTGTATAGTTAGCAGACGAATTTGACAATATTAATTTTTTATTATTGCTATATTTTGGGAATTATTTATGCCATTTATTGACATTAATATCATAATTTTCGAAATAATAGTTTATTGATAATAAATAAAAATGTATTGGGCGTACAGTTAGCAGAACGTAATGCAAAGTTCTTTTTTTTTTTTAACAATCAACTAGAAATCATTTGGGAAACATACTAGTAATGCTACAATAATTTGCGAAGTAATTATTTTATCATGATAACGCAAAACCTAAGTCAATCAATTATTCCAAGAGAAATCCGCCGCTTTCCTAGGGATTTTCTGGTATACCCCGTCTCTCATCTCTCATTGGATATCGCTGCTGAGTGCGTGTAGAAGTGTGCTGTGGCTATAACCCGTCAATTAATAATTGTAGTTATATCAACCATATCAACAATGAACAATATCAATTTGGTGCGAAAACGTCATCATGTGTTATTCAACCTCTTGAAAAATAAGTATGGATGAGTGGAAAACGTACAGTGGAAACGTATACCGGTAACGTAAAAGTCGATAACGAAATAGAACACGTAATGTTTAATCTGATCGACGAAACTGCTTTCCTTCAACCGTACCTAATCATTATTTATCATTAATTATAATTAATTATAGTTAATATATATATATATATATATATATATATATATATATATATATATATATATGTAAGAAATGTATATATATATTATATGTAAGGGAATCGAGTAATTTGATAACTAAAAATAGTAGGGTGGGTTTGGGTCATCGTGCGGTTGTTTTTTGAATAGTTGGACATGTGGAAATAGTATTTTTACATGACCAACTATTCAAAAAACAACCGCAAGATAACCCAAACCCACCCTACTATTTTTACAGTCATCAAACTAATCGAATAACTCTTAAAAACTTTGATGACCGTCATCAAAATGACCAAAAGTCTTCAAAGTACATGAATAACTCTTAGAAAAGTCATTAAACTACTCGATTGTCTTCCATGGTAGCACGTCTAAATATCACAGTCAAAATTCACACGACAAAATATCACGGACAAAATATCACGTCGACAGTATATCACAGCCATGCAGGAATTTATTGATGCTCAATGTTGTGTGTGTATGCTGTGAGTGTTGTACATAGCAGAATGGATAACGTTTCGCAGTTACGCCAGAGTGGTGGTGATTCCTGATGTACGCGGACTATTGTATATAGATAATTATAATGATAATTTAGTATCAATTCGCCTTGAGTCTTGATTAATTGTATTGAATTTGAGATTGATGATGTTGCCGGATATGAAACGTTGATCGAAAGCGAATATTTTAATAAACACGCCGAGGTATTGAAGAACTATCATAAGTTGTGTATTTTGAAGAAAATTATATCGGTAATGCATTGACTCAAACCCACCCTACTATTTTCACATGTCCAACTATTCAAACAACAACCCAAAGACGATCCGAACCCACCCTACTATTTCCACATGCCCAACTATTCAAACAATAACCCAAAGATGACCCGAACCCGCCCTACTATTTCCACATGTCCAACTATTCAAACAAGAACCCAAAGATGACCCGAACCCACCCTACTATTTCCACATGTCCAACTATACAAACAACAACCCAAAGATGACCCGAACCCACCATACTATTTCCACATGTTCAACTATTCAAACAACAACCCAAAGATGACCTGAACTCACCCATTTCCACATGTCCAACTATTCAAACAACAACCCAAAGATGACCCGAACCCACCCTACTATTTCCATACGTCCAAGTATTCAAACAACAACCCAAAGATGACCTGAACCCACCCTACTATTTCCACATGCCCAACTATTCAAACAACAATCCAAATATGACCCGAACCCACCCTGCTATTTCCATATGTCCAACTATTCAAACAACAAACCAAAGATGACCCGAACCCACCCTACTATTTCCACACGTCCAAGTATTCAAACAACAACCCAAAGATGACCTGAACCCACCCTACTATTTCCACATGTCCAACTATTCAAACAACAATCCAAATATGACCCGAACCCACCCTACTATTTCCATATGTCCAACTATTCAAACAATAACCCAAAGATGACCCGAACACACTCTACTATTTCCACATGTCCAACTATTCAAACAACAACCTAAAGATGACCCAAACCCACCCTACTATTTCCACATGTCCAACTATTCAAACAACAACCCAAAGATGACCCGAACCCACCCTACTATTTCCACGTTCCCAACTATTCAAACAACAACCCAAAGATGACCCGAACCCATCCTGCTATTTTCATATGTCCAACTATACAAACAAAAACTCAAAGATGACCCGAAGCCACCCTACTATTTCCACATGTCCAACTATTCAAACAAGAACCCAAAGATGACCCGAACCCACCCTACTATTTCAACATGTCCAACTATACAAACAACAACCCAAAGATGACCCGAACCCACACTACTATTTCCACATGTCCAACTATTCAAACAACAACCCAAAGATGAACCGAACTCACCCTACTATTTTCACATGTCCAACTATTCGAACAAGAACCCAAAGATGACCCGAACCCACCCTACTATTTCCACATGTCCAACTATACAAACAACAACCCAAGGATGACCCGAACCCACCTTACTATTTCCACATGTTCAACTATTCAAACAACAACCCAAAGTTGACCTGAACTCACCCATTTCCACATGTCCAACTATTCAAACAACAACCCAAAGATGACCCGAACCCACCCTACTGTTTCCACACGTCCAAGTATTCAAACAACAACCCAAAGATGACCTGAACCCACCCTACTATTTCCACATGTCCAACTATTCAAACAACAATCCAAATATGTCCCGAACCCACCCTACTATTTCCATATGTCCAACTATTCAAACAATAACCCAAAGATGACCTGAACACACTCTACGATTCCCACATGTCCAACTATTCAAACAACAACCTAAGTTGACCTGAACCCACACATTTTCACATGTCCAACTATTTAAACAACAACCCAATGATGACCCGAATCCACCCTACTATTTCCACATGTCCAACTATTCAAACAACAACCCAAAGATAACCCGAACCCATCCTTCTATTTTCACACGTCCAAGTATTCAAACAACCAAACCACCATGACCCACCCACCCTACTATTTCCACAATGCATTACGCAAATTCGGGCAGGTCGATAATACGTGCTGATTTTTAGTTTAGCGTTTGCTTGCGTGTTTCTAATAAAATAATTTCATTGTGATATATTGTCGGGGTCGTTTTTTGTCGTGTGATATTTTGTCTGTGTGATGTTTTGTCCGCGTGATATTTTGTCCTGTGATATTTTGTCCGTGTGATATTTTGTCGTGTGTTATTTTGTCCGTGATATTTTGTGAGTGTTTTTCAGTGACAAACACTGTCCTTTATAGTTTTGTCCGTGATAGTTTGTCAGTGACAAAATAACACTGAGAAAATATCACGGACAAAATATCACACGGACAAAATATCACTCGGACAAAATATCACACGTACAAAATATCACACGACGAAAAAGTACCCCGACAATATATCACAATGAAATTATTTTATTTGAAACACGCAAGGAAACGCTAAGCTAAAAATCAGCACGCATTATCGACCTGCCCGAATTTGCGTAATGCATTGTGGAAATAGTAGGGTGGGTTCGAGTCATCTTTGGGTTGTTGTTTGAATAGTTGGACATGTGGAAATAGTAGGGTGGGTTCGGGTCATATTTTGATTGTTGTTTGAATATTTGGTCGTGTGGAAATAGTAGGGTGGGTTCGGGTCATCTTTGGTTTGTTGTTTGAATAGTTGACCATGTGAAAATAGTAGGGTGGGTTCGGGTCATCTTTGGGTTATTGTTTGAATAGTTGGACATGTGGAAATAGTAGGGTGGGTTCAGGTCATCTTTGGGTTGTCGTTTGAATAGTTGGACATGTGGAAATAGTCGGGTGGATTCGGGCCATCTTTGGGTTGTTGTTTGAATAATTGGACATGTGGAAATAGTAGGATGGGTTCAGGTCATCTTTGGGTTGTTGTTTGAATAGTTGGACATGTGGAAATGGTATGGTGGGTACGGGTCGTTTTTCGGTTGTTGTTTGAATAGTTGGACATGTGGAAATAGTAGGGCGGGTTCGGGTCATCTTTGGGTTATTGTTTGAATAGTTGGACGTGTGGAAATAGTAGGATGGATTCGGGTCATCTTTGGGTTGTTGTTTGAATAGTTGGGCATGTGGAAATAGTAGGGTGGGTTCGGGTCATATTTGGGTTATTGTTTGAATAGTTGGACATGTGGAAATACTAGGGTGGGTTCGGGTCATCTTTGGGTTGTTGTTTGAATAGTTGGACATGTGAAAATAGTAGGGTGGGTTTGAGTCAATGCATTACCGATATAATTTTCTTCAAAATACACAACTTAGTTCTTCAATACCTCGGGATGTTTATTAAAATATTCGCTTTCTATCAATGTTTCATATCCGGCAACATCACCAATCTCAAATTCAATACAATTAATCAAGACTCAAGGCGAATTGATACTAAATTATCATTACGATTATCTACATACAATAGTCTGTATATATCAGGAATCACTCCCGCTCTGGCGTAACTGCGAACCGTTGTCCATTCTGCCATGTACAACACTCACAGCATACACACACAACATTAAGCATCAATAAATTCATGCCTGGCTGTGATATACTGTCGACGTGATATTTTGTTGCAGTGATTTTTTGTCATGTGATATTTTGTAGAGGTGATTTTTTGTTATGTGATATTTTGTCGCGGTGATATTTTGTTCGTGTGTTTTTTTGTCATGTTATATTTTGTCCGTGATATTTTGTCGTGTGATATTTTGACTATGATATTTAGACATGTTACCATGTAAGACAATCGAGTAGTTTAATGACTTTTCTAAGAGTTATTCGTGTACTTTGATGACTTTTGGTCATTTTGATGACGGTCATAAAAGTTTTTAAGAGTTATTCGAGTAGTTTGATGACTGTAAAAATAGTAGAGTGGGTTTGGGTCATATTGCGGTTGTTTTTTGAATAGTTGGACATGTAAAAATACTATTTTCACTTGTCCAACTAATCAAAAAACAACCGCAAGATGACCCAAACCCACCCTACTATTTTTACAGTTATCAAATTATTCGATTCTCTTACATATAATATATATACATCTCTTACATATATATATATATATATATATATATATATTAACTATAATTAATGATTAGGTAATGTTGAAGGAAAGCAGCTTCGTCAATCAGATTAAATATTACGTGTTCTATTTGGTTATCGACTTTTACGTTACCCGTATACGTTTCCACTGTACGTTTTCCACTCATTCATACTTATTTTTCAAGAGGTTGAATAACAAATGACGTTTTCGCACCAAATTGATATTGTTTATTGTTGATATGGTTGATATAACTACAATTAATTGACGGGTTATACACTTCTACTCGCACTCAGCAGCGGTAGCCAATAAGAGATGAGAGCCAGGGTATACCAGAAAATACCTAGGAAAGCGGATTTCTCTTGAAATAATTGATTGATTTAGGTTTCGTGATCGTGATAAAATAATTACTTCGCAAATTATTCTAGCATTGCTAATGTGTTTCCCAAATGATTTCTAGTTGATTGCGAAAAAAGAAAGAACTTTGCATTACGTTCTGCTAACTATACGGCCAATATATTTTTATTTATTATCAATGATATATTATTTCGAAAATTATGATATTAGTGTCAATAAATGGCATAAATAATTCCCAAGATATAGCAATAATAAAAAATTAGTATTATGAAATTCATCTGCTAACTATACAGAACTGTACAATCGACCCATAAGAACTGTGTTCTTTGACCGTACTTAAGGGGTACGTTCGGCTTGCACGCTTTCAGCGCTGTAAGCGCTCAAAGTGCGTTCGACTTGGCACCGTAAACGCTCACGAGCGTTGAGACGGTTGCGTTTACCGCCATGTTCGCCCAAGTCGAACGCGCACAAACGCTTTCAACGCTTCAAACGCTTTGAACGCTGTGAGCGTGCAAGCCGAACGTACCCAAGAAGTGTTCCCAAAAATTGGTAGAAAATGAGTGGCGCTGCGATCGCAAAGTACAAGGTCAGTTTCACGTCGCTGAGGATTATTATTACTATATGCATTAGTACTTTCGGTCACGAGCGCTGCAGTGGCAAAACCAGAAACTATAGCATCAACGTGTTTTGGGCACGCTGGAACTACAAATTGGCCTATGCTGTGTTTTCACTCCTTCTCTCTAGTCTCCCTGATCAGGCTGATCAGGCCTATGTAGGTTATGGCAAAGAACTCAGCCGTATACAGAACAGATTTTATGAGCTGACTTTTGGGAGGCCTGAACGAGCTTCCGCCCCCCAACCACCAGGAGCGCTACGGGCATTCCGTGGTCGTGAGGACGAGCATGCACACATGCGCAACGCTTGTACTACTACATAGTGGTGTTTACATATATGAGGAAGTAGCACTCCTAGCGACGTTTTCACAAACTAAAAATCTGGCTTCAACGCACGGTCTTGCATTGCAACGAATGTGGTGGGGGTGGTTCGCTGAATGTCGGCACCAAGTTTTAGCTTGCAGCCACAAGAGCGGCGCTACGAACTTGTCATAGCGACTAGAGCGCATGCGTCGAAATTATAACCCGTTTTATGATAGAAATGTACATGTAGGAACGTTTCCGACGAAAAAAATATGACTATTGAATATTAAACAAAATAATATTAATGAATATTAAAAAAAAATTGAACTGCAGTTTTCTATACCCTAAAGCATTATTATCTCAAGCAGCCCTGATAAGCATGTATCATTTATTTTTGATGGCTGTAAAGAAGCACGTTTAGCTGAAGCGGTTAACGCTGAGCCTCGGTGGTGAGGGTACCGGGTTGAAGACAAGACCCGCCTTCAGGACTTGATTTTTTTTGAGATTGCTGGCACAAAAAATGTATTTTTTTTGCAGAATAAATATGTGGTTAATTAATAAATCAAATTAACTTTATAATTTTCATTAATTTCAATATTTTTAATATATTCATCACGGACATCAATAAATTTTTATTCCAACGTACGGGGAGACGTGGCGCATCAGTTTTGTTATATCAAATTGCATTCAGAATTTATATTTAAGGAATTTTTGTAAAGTAATGGCAGGTGTGGATAAAATTTTTTTTGGAAAATGAAATATTGTGTGAACAATTAATATCACCAGGATTTCAAATAGCGTCGCAAAATCACAAAATAACACGTGGTATTCTTTATAATCACATTTAATGTAAGATCGTGTTTATAGGTTATATCATATGGGTCTTCCGCTCTGTTGCTGCTATGACTTGATCAAAGCGACGCGTAGCGGCGGCTGGGACCACTAATGGGCCGACAGTAACGCGACCACCCCCACCACCAAAATTTGACTCAGTTGCAAGACCTGTTTGTAAGACCGTGCTTCAACCAGAGACTAGAGACTAGTAGAGAGATATCCGAAGACGGGGTTTTTAGGGGGTCCGTCGTAGTGGCGTTTTTTCGTAGCGGTCAACTCGGGAAGTTACAGTTTTTCCTACGGAACTCTGCCAAGCCTGCAGAATCTTCTCCTACTGAAAGCAGCCGGTATTGCAGGTTTATCCTACGCAACTCGGCGAGGTCACAGATTGTTATCCCACCCAGCTCAGCCAATACGACAGAGCTTTGCCTTGCGGATTGAGAAGTGAAAAATTGAAGAATCCGATGGATCCTGTGACCTCCGCTGACATGTATATTGAATACCGAGAGTATGAAAATGTTGACATTGACGCTCCAGCCATTACAAAGTTGAAACGTCCGACCAAAACCTTTGCATCAATTATTGAGATTCAATTAAACGCATTTAGTGACTTAGTCACCGAATATTGGCACTGTGAAGGATTGCTACACAAATTGAAAGAAAGTATCGTAAAAACTACAAATAAATTCTACCCTGCTTGGTTTGATGATAATCATCCTTGTAAGGAGCATAGACTACAATTTTTATCGTTCATGATAAGAGTAAAGCTATTCGCCGAAACAAAATATCACAATGCTGCAGCTCGAAAATTAAAATTTAGCAGAACCGATCCTGCACGCAATTCGAAGTTGAAGAAATTTCAAAATATTTAAATTCACAATTGGTCTAATTATAAGCTTTCATTATTATAGTCAAACAGCGCAATTAAAGTTTGTAATTGGAAGATTTTGAAGCTGTGACGCAAACGCTTTGCTCTTACTGTCATCCCCATATGTGTCCAGCCACTCTTTCAGTTGCGACCTCGATTTTTTATTCTTTTGTCGAACATTACCATTGGATGTTATCCGGTGCTTCGTTGGAGTCGTAAATACATGTGATTTACAAATATTGAAACAAACTAGATCCTATATGTCTATCCTATCCTATCCTATCCTATATAAATACTATATAAAAAAGTTTTAATACACTTGAAAATGCATTTATTCTTTTAAATAAAAAAAAATTGACGGAAATACATTATCATATTTTGCTGCACTTTTACAGTTCCAAAATGCAGCCCTTTGAATGCTATACATAGTTTCAAAGAAAAAAAATGAAGTCAAGACCTGATTTCGTGTGATTTTTTCTTCTTTTGTATGTATCATCTACTCGCAATTAAAGAGTGAGCGTTTGATTAAAAGTAATGAATATCAAAATAAAAAAATGGTAATAAATTTAAATATTTTGACAAGGATGGAAAACACTGAATGCGGAACAAGGTTTATTTCAGTTTTGAACATTTTGATGAAAAATATGAATCAAAAATGTAATTGTAACACACTATATACGATAAACAGATATTAATTTGCACAGGTGTACAAAATAAATGCAATTAGCAGCAGACGGTGTAGATCAAAAAAATAATCAATGAGCAAAAAAGTTACTCGTCGAGGTTTCGAACCCTCGACTTTTGAGTCGGGGACCGCAGTATGCCGCGCTAAGTTACGCTGGATATTTAAATTTATGTTATTTTTGTTAAACCACAAAATGACATAGTTGATTTACTTGAAAACGGTTACGAAATAAGCGTCGTCACAACTAAGCCTCCTCCTGTTGAGTAATAATTTCATCAATATTTTTTCATCAAGCCTTCTTTTAAACATTTTGAGCGTATTTCTTTTTTCACTTCTCAATCCGCAAGGCAAAGCTCTGTCGTATTGGCTGAGCTGGGTGGGATAATAATCTGTGACCTCCACTGAGATAGCCCCCCCATATGGATTAAATTAATTTTCAATTTCACAAATCTCTTGGTGGTCGTACAGTGGTGTACGGTATCGCATTTGAAACGTTGAGTGGTTTATCATTTTTTCAAAAAATGAATTTCAAAAAATACCCCCGGAGTTAGCTCCTCCATAACGACTATTTTGACTTTTTTTTTGCAAATCACTTGGTGGTCGTACAGTGGTGTACGGTGTCGCATTTAAATCGTTGAGTGGTTTTATCATTTTTTCAAAAAATTAATTTAAAAAATTCCCCTAAAGTTAGCTCCCCCACAAAGACTATTTTGACTTTTTTTTTACGAATCACTCGAAAATCGTTCAGTGGTGTATGGTATCGCATTTAAATCGTTCAGTGAATCATCATTTTTTGACAAATAAAATTTAAAAAATTGCATCTGCGAGCAATACCTTCTCAAACGTCATCGATCCATCGAATCGAATTGAACTTTGCATATCGTCTACATATGTGCGCACGCTATGGCGGCCTCATGTCCGACTGCCCGCTCCCGTTTTTCATAATAATATTTTTCAAATAAATGGTGGAAGTAGTTGTTCTTATTCGTGTTTACTCCAGTTCCATTCAGTTCGACGTGTATTTGTTCACATATTTGTAAGGTTGCAATGTCAAAAAGTAGCTGTTAACTTCTCCATTTCTCATTCAATGATTTGACCATTAAAATTAAACGATTAATGGAAAATATTTCCATTACCCATTTAATTAAATAGTTAATGGAAACTATTTCCATTAACCATTCAAATTAAATGATTAATGGAAATATTTTCCATTAGCCATTTAGTTTTAATGGTCAATTAAAATATTTTCCATTAACCATTTAATTAAATGGTTAATGGAAATATTGTCCATTAATCATTTAATTTTAATTGTCAATTAAAATATTTTCCATTAATCATTTAATTAAATGGTTAATGGAAATATTTTCCATTATCTATTTAATTAAAATTAAATAATAGTAATGGAGGTTTCCTCGGTTACTGGTACCGGCAGTAGTTTTGGCTTGGGTAAGATGACCCCATGGTAGTAATCGAGGCTCACTCGGTCACCAGTAGCAGTACCAGTTTTGATCTGGGTCAAAATGACCCTATGGAAGTAACCGAGGTTTTCTCGGTTACAAATAGCGCGAGCGGTTTTGGTCTGGGTCAAAATGACCCAATGGTAATAACCGAGGTTTTTTCGTTTACTAGTAGCGGGAATGGTTTTATTCTGGGTCAAAATGACCCGATGGTAGTAACCGTCGTTTTCTCTGTTACTAGTAGCGGGAACGGTTTTATTCTGGGTCAAAATGACCCAATGGCAATAATCGTGGTTTTCTCGGTTACTAGTAGCGGGAACGATTTTATTCTGTGTCAAAATGACCCAATGGCAGTAACCGTGATTTTCTCGGTTACTAGTCGCGGGAGTGGTTTTAGTCTAGATCAAAGTGGCCCAATGGTAGTAACCAAAATTTTCTCGATTACTGGTAGGGGGAACGGTTTTATTCTGGGTCAAAAAGACCCAATGGTAGTAACGGAGCTTTTTTCGGTTACTAGTAGCGGGAACCGTGTTACTCTGGGTCACAATGACCTTATGTTAGTAACCGAGGTTTTCTCGGTTACTAGTAGCGGGAACAGTTTTATTCTGGGTCAAAATGGCCCAATGGCAGTAACCGTGGTTTTCTCGGTTACTAATGGAGTGGTTTTAGTCCGGGTCAAAATGACCCAATGGTAATAACCGCGGTTTTCTCGGTTACTAATAGCGGAAGTAGTTTTACTGTGGGTCTTGTCTGGATTTGTTTTGGTTACGATTCGAACGAGGCATTTTGTTTGGGTTTATATTTGGGTTTGTTTATGTTTGTTTAGGTTACGATTCGAACGCGTCATTTTGTTTGGGTTTGTTTGGTTTACGATTCGAACGCATCATTTTGTTTGGGTTTGTTTGGGTTACGATTCGAACGCGGCATTTTGTTTGGATTTATGTTTGGGATACGATTCGAACGCGGCATTTTGTTTGGGTTTATGTTTGGGTTTGTTTGACGAGAGAGGGAGAGGGAGAGGGAGAGGGGAAGAGAGAAAGAGAGAGAGAGAGAGAGGTTTTCTTGGTTACTAGTGGCGGTAACGGTTTTATTCTGGGTAAAAATGACCCAATGGCGGTAACCGTGATTTTCTCGACTACCAGTAGTGAAAACTGTTTTATTCTGGGTCAAAATGACCCAACGATTAAAACTGCAGTTTTCTCGGTTACTAATAGCGGAAGTGGTTTTATTGTGGGTCTTGTTTGGGTTTGTTTGTGTTATGATTCGAACATGGCATTTTGTTTAGGTTTCTTTGGGTTACGATTCGAATGCGGCATTTTGTTTGGATTTATGTCTGGGATACGATTCGAACGCGGCATTTTGTTTGGGTTTGTTTAGGTTACGATTCGAACGCTGCATTTTGTTTGAAGTTGTTTAGGTTTGTTTGGTTTTGTTTGGGTTACGATTCGAACGCGGCATTTTGTTTGGGTTTGTTTGGATTACAATTTGAACGCGGCTGTTTGTTTCGGTTTGATTGGTCAGCGAGAGAGAGGGAGGGAGGGGGGGGGAGAGAGAGAGAGAGAGAGAGAGAGAGAGAGAGAGAGAGAGAGAGAGAGAGAGCGGGGAGAGGGGGGAGAGAGACAGAGAGAGGTTTTCTTGGTTACTAATGGCGGTAACGGTTTTATTCTGGGTCAAAATGACACAATGGCAGTAACCGTGATTTTCTCGGTTATTAGTAGTGGAAACTGTTTTATTCTGGGTCAAAATGGCCCAACGGTTTTCTAACCGCGGTTTTCTCGGTTACTAATAGCGGAAGTGATTTTATTGTGGGCCTTGTTTGGGTTTGTTTGAGTTACGATTCGAACGCGTCATTTTGTTTGGGTTACGATTCGAATGCGGCATTTTGTTTGGATTTATGTTTGGGTTTGTTTGAGTTACGATTCGAACGCGGTATTTTGTTTGGGTTTGTTTGGGTTACGATTCGAACACGTCATTTTGTTTGGTTTTGTTTGAGTTACGGTTTGAACGCGGCATTTGGTTTGGAGTTGTTTGGGTTTGTTTGGGTTATGATTCAAGCGCGGCATTTTGTTTGGTGAGAGAGGATGAGGGAGAGAGGGGGAGGGGAGAGGGAGAGGTTTTCTTGGTAACTAGTGGCGGTAACGGTTTTGTTCTGGGTCAAAACGACCCAATGGCAGTAACCATGGTTTTCTCGGTTACTAGTAGCGGGAATGGTTTCATTCTGGGTCAAAACGACCCAATGACACTAATCGTGGTTTTCTCGATTACTAGTAGTGGAAACCGTTTTATTCTGGGTCAAAATTACCCAATGGCTGTAACCGTGGTTTTTTCGGTTATAAATACCGGGAACGGTTTTATTCTGAGTCAAAATGACCCAATGGTAGTAACTGAGAAAACCTCGGTTACTACCATAGGGTTATTTTGACTCAGATCAAAACTGGTACTGCTACTGGTAACCGAGTGAGGCTCGATTACTACCATCGGGTCATTTTGACCGAAGTCGAAACTACTGCCGGTACCAGTAACCGAGGAAACCTCGATTACTATTATTTAATTTTAATGGTTAAAGGAAAATATTTCCATTGACCATTAAAATTAAATAATTAATGGAAAATATTTCCATTGACCATTAAAATTAAACGATTAATGGAAAATATTTCCATTGACCATTAAAATTAAATGATTAATGGAAAATATTTCCATTGACCATTAAAATTAAATGGTTAATGGAAAATATTTCCATTAATCATTTAATTTAAATGGTTAATGGAAATGATTTCCATTAACCATTTAATTAAATGGTTAATGGAAATTATTTCCATTAACCATTTAAATTAAATGATTATTGTAAAATGTGTCCATTTACCATTAAAATTAAATGGTCAATGGAAAT
The DNA here is from genome assembly GCA_963989365.1 of Rhimphoctona megacephalus. NCBI lineage: Eukaryota > Metazoa > Arthropoda > Insecta > Hymenoptera > Ichneumonidae > Rhimphoctona > Rhimphoctona megacephalus. The sequence goes on from OZ022414.1 coordinate 56,165,594, forward strand.
TATTTCCATTAACCATTTAATTAAATCGTTAGTACAAATAATTTCCATTATCCATTTAATTAAAATGGCTAATGGATATTATTTTCATTAACCATTTAAATTAAATGGTTAATGGAAAATATTTTCATTACGAATTTCGCAACCCTGGTGGTGTGTGGTATCACATTTAAATCGTTCAGTGATTCATCATTATTTTGAAAAAATCGTATAGCTTGATGGAAATAAGGTGAAAACAAGAAAAAAAAACCGGCAGAATAAAAAAAAATTCTAAAAAATGGTTTATTTTAAAATTCCTTCACAAAAAAAAAATAATAGTGAACCTTAAAAAGTCTGAAATAAAAATTGATAAAATATAATACAGATAGATAAGAAACCATTCAATTGTTAAGTACAACTCCCTTGAGATTCAATTCCTATGGTTAATGTTGATTGACGGTAGGATAAGTCTTTTACATACAAAAATAAAATTTTAAATATAATTGTCGAAGTTGAATGATTGTACGAAGAATGAAAATGATACAAAATTGTAAACTTACATAAAATCAAAAAATGTTATAATCGTAATGGAATTCAATTTTGGTCGGGAGAAGTCTCTAACCAAATCATTGAATGAGAAATGGAGAAGTTAACAGCTACTTTTTGACATTGCAACTTTAGAAATATGTGAACAAACACACGTCGAACTGAATGGAACTGGTGTAAACACGAATAAGAACAATTACTTCCACCATTTATTTGTAAAATATTATTATGGAAAACGGGAGCGGGCAGTCAGGCATGAAGCGGCCATAGCGTGCACACATATGTAAACGATATGCAAAGTTCAATTCGATTCGATGGATCGATGACGTTTGAGGAGGTATCGCTCGCAGATGCAATTTTTTAAACTCTATTTGTCAAAAAAATGATGAATCACTGAACGATTTAAATGCGATACCATACACCACTGAACGATTTTCGAGTGATTCGTAAAAAAAAGTCAAAATAGTCTTTATGGGGGGCCTAACTTTGCGGGAATTTTTTAAATGAATTTTTTGAAAAAATGATAAAACCACTCAACGATTTAAATGCGACACCGTACACCACTGTACGACCACCAAGTGATTTGCAAAAAAAAAGTCAAAATAGTCGTTATGGGGGGGCTAACTCTGGGGGTATTTTTTGAAATTAATTTTTTGAAAAAATGAGAAACCACTCAACGTTTCAAATGCGACACCATACACCACTGGACGACCACCAAGAGATTTGTGAAATTGAAAATTAATTTAATCCATATGGGGGGGCTAACTCAGTGGAGGTTAATCTGTGACCTCGCCGAGTTGCGTAGGATAAACCTGCAATACCGGCTGCTTTCAGTAGGAGAAGATTCTGCAGGCGTGGCAGAGTTCCGTAGGAAAAACTGTAACTTCCCGAGTTAACCGCTACGAAAAAGCGCCAGTACGACGGACCCCCTAAAAACCCCGTCTTCGGATATCTCCCTACTAGTCTCTGCTTCAACGTTAACACAGGAGTGCGATTACGTGCACCGATCGAATTCGACAATCGACTTCTACGATTTTCCCTTCTCTAACTTTCATGGTCATTGGTCAGTCACTAGACATTTAGGCCGAGGGTTTTCCGTTGGCGCAGTTAACTGTTCTTGACATTACCCTAGACCATAGATAACCACCACCTACGAAGATAGGACACTTTGCATGTAACATCGTGTTGTCGCTTGTCGACATCGAATTCGATCGTGCACGTAATCGCACTCCAGGATCCGTAGATCTATGTACGTCTGAGTTCTTTGGTTATGGGTCGTCTGATTATCGTCTTGTGCCGAGAAGGCCGAGAAGAAATAATTTCGTGATGTCAAAGATGGCGCCACGAAAACCGGAAAATTTCAGAATGTATGCAGTGGCATGTATAGAATTTTTTTTTCAGCGGAATTCAACTTATGCGGCGCGCTTTTCTCAGCTGTTGGAAAGCTTTTTTCTAGGTTTTATTGAACAACTCCATTGTTATTTTTTTTTTTTTTTTATATCATGATCATTTTTATATCATGATCATTTTTATATCATGATCATTTTTATATTCACCCTTTGAACTATAGTTCACAGTTCATTTTTTAACATAAACACACATGTAACAATAAAATATCATCCCATTTGATGAAGAGAAACGTAAATAATACTTAGCGGATCCGATACCCGTCAGTGACCAAATTTACGGTTACTAATTGGCCGTAAACGACCGTTTTTGGTCGATTCGTTCCATTTTTCAACCGAAATTTCGGTCATTAAGGGTTGCCGGATCCACTAGGGATAATAAAAGAAATTCCAAAGTACTCATGTATATTTAGATACACATGTGCATATAACATTCTCGAAAACGATTTCATCAGAAACGCTATTTGTCATTTCTTCGAAATGGCATAATCGATTCGAATACGGAAAAATACGGACTAGCTAAGACATTTATAACAGAAATGCAAGGGGCAGAATTCTTCGGTCAATTCTTATTTTATTGAACCCATTCATTGAATTGACAACCGCATTTGGTACTTATCTCTTTCGCACCAATGCCAAAATCAAGTTTACGACAGTGGGCATCCCTTGTAAATGTGTAAACAGCAGCAGTTCTGAAGGGTGATGTTTCAGAAAACAAAATAATTAGAAAAAAGTAGGTATAACGCGGTCCTTTTAATATGAAGAAAAAAAACAACCGTTGTGTGAAAGGTAAACAGAAGTGAAGATAGATTAGTGGAAAAAGCCAGCTATTCCGTTCTTCTGAAATGCACAAAAGGGAAAGGACAAATGCAGTATACTACAAGGAACTTTTATAAAAGATTTTTATTCGTAACATTGTCGTATATATGGTAGTACCAAAGTCAATGGAACTCCCACTACAGGTGGCGGCAATTATTTAGTATAACTAGAGACATGAGTGCATCCCGAGAAAACGCGTTCCTCTCTTTTCATCTAGGAATCTATGAATAATACAATCCGTTCGTACGTGACCGGTAGTCGTTTTACGATCTATTTTGATGCATGTACTAATTCGGAATATACAGGTGAGTAAACAAATGATGATCCGTATCGGCCTTTATACCAACTGCTACATAGGACGGCTGTCAAAAATGATGGCAAATGGAGAAATTATTCATCGAACCGTTTCTGACCGCGTAGCGGGAGAGAGAAAGAGCGAGAGAGTGAGAAAGAGATGCGATGATGAAAACAGAGGGTGGGGGTAGGTTCCGAAAATAAGACAATTGAGGACACGCAGCGTGTCTTGCATTGTTCTCGGTAGAACTCGCAAGCCTGTCGTCTCATAACTAAAAGACTGGGCTTTTTCAAACAAGGACTTTGTTTGGTACATAAATATATGAGCATTTTCACGAAATAATAGATCTATCGGATCTATACGGATTTACGTTGAAAATTCTGACCTGGCGTCGTTTTTACTTTATTATTGAGTGACTTTACAATTGGCAACCGACTGAACCCCTCGAGTTATTAAAATTTTCGAGCCAACATTTTGTCATTAAAATACTGCAAACCCTTTGCATTGATGAAGTCCGAGACATCCTTACACGACGCTTTTATGTACATCTTCGAACCAAAAAAATACACCAAATAATAGTCGCGTCTGCAAATTGATAGAACGGTGACCACGAGACTGCGGTTCATCATAATTATTTGGTTGATAGAATATTCCTTATTGAATACGTTTCTTTTTGTTTTCAATTTTATTTCCTAAATAGTTGAGTACCTATTTTATAAGTTATATTTTATCATGTACAGTATGTAATTCAGTACTTTAGCATTTTTGACACGTTTACCGCAATATGGTCGAACATTTTGGAAATAAAGACATTTTTATTTTTATTGGTGACATGTTCAGGGGATTTCCTTGCTCTGACCGTTTTATCTGTCCATTTATTATGTTGTAAAACAATATGGAAAAAGACTGTTAACTCATATTAAACTGCTTTTATAAATTGGCTTTGTTAAGCTTGAATCCAAACGCTGGGAACAAAGTGAAGAAGAAATAAAAATTATTGCACACAATTGATAATAATTTTTAAACAAATGAACGTCGGTGAAAATGAATAACTTTTGTATCAGCAAATGAATTTTTTAGATGGCAGAAAACGCTGTTAAGGAGGCTCCGTCACAAAAGGTTCATCAACAGAAAAAAATAATTTTTAAGTATATCGTAGATAAAGTACCCATATTCACGTATGCAAAGTTTCAGGTAAGATAAACAACTAAATAAGAGAGATAAAAATTGTTAAAGTTGAGATTTTTAACACAGGGCTTATGGAAAAGTTACCCTCAAAAGACTTGTATCAAGTGATATCCTCGCATTCACGCAATAGATCTTGAACGAAAACTACAGTAACGTTGATCAGGTTATAAGGATTCCAAATACAATAAAAAACTTTTGGGTCAACGACTTATGTAAAAAGATGGTAAATATATCGAATCTGGGCTGCAGCTCAAAATTGCACCAAATTTTTTTTGAGCATTCGTTATCATTAAACAATAGTGTAACATGTAATTTTAATGAGGGGGAAGACCTCCAACGCCATAAAAAACATAAAAAACCAATATTCAAAACATATATCAAACCATGATAACACACGTTCTACACGATGTACGAGTGGAATGATTGAGCATGTTGGAATAGTCGAAATGTGGAAACGTAAACATTGGACAAGACAATGCTGTCTTGTCCAATGTAAACACTGGAACCATTCCAAAGTACGGTCGTCGGAAATATTTTATGAATGGATATATCGCCGAATTTATGTTCCGCCGACATTTCCCGGATCACACGGAGCGCATACATTTTCTATTTACCGCAATCAAAGATTTTTTTGAAGATATTAACTCCGATACCGAATAAATATAGCAAAACTGAATGCGTGCAAAACATCTTTTTTTGTGTACCTTTGTTTGTGTGTTGGAGTGCGTGCAAAGCATCTTTGTTGGGGTGCGGGCAAAGCATCTTTGTTGGGGTGCGTGCAGAGCATCTTTGTTGGGGTGCGTGCAAAGCTTCTTTGTTGGGGTGCGTGCAAAGCATCTTTGTTGGGGTGCGGACAGAGCATCTTTGTTGGGGCGCGTGCACAGCATCTTTGTTGGAGTGCGTTCAAAGCGCGCGCGTGTGTGTGTGGGTTTTTTACATTTTTTATGACGTTGGAGTTCTTCCCCCTCCTCAAAATTACGTGGGATATCATTTTTTTTACATAAAATAAGTAAAAAAAAAAATTTGGTGCAGTTTTGAGCTGCAGCTCGGATTCGACATAATTACCAAAAAGATTAACTCGTCGTCTGTAATGGTCTTTTTGGCACCTCCCGTCTGTAAACGTGGGTCATTTATGTTCCACCGTTAGTTTCCCCAACTTATTACGGTTAAAAAAATCTGAAAAAATTCACGCTATTGCTACAAACTTTATGCACCAATCATAATATACTATGGAAAAAAAATTTGGATAGTAAGGGCCCCCCCTCCCTTCATCGCAAGTTCCAAACAAAATTAGTTTAGGCCGGGACACAAATGACCCATACCTTTACAGACGACGGGTTAATGTTATGTCGAAATACCTGAAGTTCTGACAGATTTCGCAACCGTATAAAGATTCGGCAGCGTCGGAGAAATCAGGTTTTCTGTATAACGCAGAAGCGCATGCGCGAGATTCAAATTATCAGCTACCTAACCTTACATTCGTTTGTGATTGACGTGTATATAGAAAAGTTTGTTTCATCGTAATAAAATAAATAATTGAATCGATTAATGAAACTATTCATATATTCCTCAATAATAATGAAAAATTAATTTTTATTACAAGGTAAACAAACATCTTAGAAATTTCATATCACATAGCGTTTAAGGATGTATACCCAAAATATACAATTGAAGTTTGACCTTCAAATTTAAAATATGTTGTAGAGTGAACGATGCTGCGTCGATTAGAAAAAAAATAATTAGACTTCACCGTATAGTTATTACGTAAATTAATTTTTTCAGTCCCATTAAAACACATGTTAATCGTAGCGGAAGTAGCCTAATTTGAAAGAAAATAAGAAAATAAAGCCCGTGATATATAAGCTTACAGATTAAAAAAAATATTATTAGAAACTTTATTTTTTTTACTATTTAAAGAAAAAAAACCCCGATGTCACCGTCGTATTTGTTCAAAAATCTCAAAAAAAAAAGTAGAGTCGTTTGGGTCATGTACGAAAACTGCTACTACAGCCGCCATGTTAAATGTGGGAAACATGGAAATATGGCAACGTTGCACGCGCGGGCAGTAACGAACCGAGTGTACAGTAGTAGTGAGAGAAAATAAATACAAGCGTGATCTAATCATGAAATGTCAATGCAAATATATAATGCAAGATAAACATGAGCTATATAAATAAATTAACCAAAATATAATTTTTTTTCGGTGTCGTTCAAACGTCTTCGTTTCTCGACACTCTTCACAACACTCTCAAGCCACTGTTTTCTTTTTTGTGTGGTAAATTTGCCTTTTTTGTCTCTGAGCACAACACTAGAATTGTCACTCATTTTCCTCACTCACATTATACACGAAAAAAAAGAAATTAAACAATGTATTAGGTTAGGAAATTAGCTGTCAAACGACACACTTTCCGGCACTGTTGCTAAATTTTCTCGATATATAAACGGAATTCTTTGATTGGTTGATAGAACGGACATTAGCTTCAGTAAAAACTATAAATTGACACTATTATGGTGTATAAAATATTTTTTTTTTTATACATTCGTAATAAAATGACAGCAATCCTGATCAATGAGATAATATTTTAAGAAATTACATATTTTTAATCACTCAATCGAGCTACTCGTCGTCAGCTGTTAATAGTCGATGGATTTTTCAAGCGAAGTCTGGCAGCGATGCACACTCGCACTGTAAACATAAACCTTCTTAACCTATTTTGATAGCGGAACAGTTCTCGTTTATCAATAAGTTTGTGTTCGAGATAACTTAAAATATTGTGACCTTGGTAAAAAAAAAATTCATTTGCACGCCCAGGACCGCACATTTGGTGCCTTCGATAATATTTCTGTTTCAGTGTAGCCTCATATAGGTTATATTACCGCTGTCACGAATGTGTAACATTGCCAGCTCACTGTAAGAATTTTTCAGCGCGAACCGATCAAACGACTAATTAAGTTTATTGAGGTTTTTACAACTTTAACTCAAAATTTTGCAAGAACTAATTCGGTAACTCGTTTTTTTTGTTACGATATCAATCTTTGATGATTGATTTATAACTGAGAATGAAAACTTTATGGCTATGTAATAATTAAATATATGTAATATACGATCGTAATAAAATCCGAAGAGTTACGTCATAAGACACCGGGTTAAAATTACTAATTTTGGAATTTAATTTCTCACTTGAATTATCGGTAAAGTGTTCCCAATTTTTTTCTGCTGAAAATAGTGAGTTCAATCGACGTGTTTAAAATCTGATATCTTGTCTAATACTCGACCTTTCGCTACGACCTCCTTAATAAAAATTATAAATATTTTAATAAATTACTAAAGCAAAATATATGTATCTAATCAAGTCTTTCTCAGCTGTTGAACTGTTTGATCAATGCATTTTTTCAATAAATAATATACCGTAAGCTCTTCTAAAAATTAAAAATTTTGTATACAATAACACGCGACGACTCGCGGTCAGCTTGGTGTCATGAGTACGACAAACGACAAAGAAATCGGAGAAGAGAGTTGCGACGTTGCCGTACTTCTCTATATGCAGTACGGTAACATAAAATTATACTAATTTTACGGTATTTATTTATCGATCTATAACTAATAATTTTTGTATAAAATTACCAATAATATATTTATAATCAAGTGTATCATGACAAACATGCGAATTATTAAAAAAAAAAGGCTCTGCTTAGGCGCCCACGTAAACCGGCCCTACGTGACGGAGCTTCCTTAATGCGTTTCGTGCATAATGATGTCGCAAATAATATTCATAACGACTATAATTACATGTGCGTTCTGCCATCTGCGTCGATGAATAGAAATAAGTGAAGAATGCTGCCCGCACGTGCTGTTTCCTATTAGTTGAGAGAAGCCTTTAGCGTGAAGAATGAGAATTATAGATTGCGGCGAGTCAGCAATTTCAAGAGTCAGTCGTGAAATTTTCATAAATTAAATAAAAACATTGCGTATAATACTAAAAAAAATCATTGCAAAAATTCATCGACGGAATTCAAGGAGGCAGCTAAAATTTACGATAAAGTTTAAATAGATCATTCTTTCAACGTGAAAAACGTGAGTCACAGCAATAACTCTTGCAAGTGTTCACGATATATATACGAAATTTATCACATCAGAAACCAGACTTTAGTAATTTTACTGCTTGAAGCTTGTGGTGTTTTTGATAAACACCACCACCCTTTGTGAATTATATATACCAAATAAAATTTAAAAGAATAATTGAAATTAGAAGAATGATAGTTATGGAACCAGCTGGAAAAGAGGTTCATTTTCGAGAATTTTATTTTTGCAGTAGCGTCAAAGGGACAGTGCGTGAACAAGGCAATCGACTTGAAGTTGGCAAGTAGTAGAACTCAAACAATTTTTAGCAGATTCACTTCAAATTCTGACAGTATCTGAAAAAATGAATTTTCTACAGAAATACGTACAATTTTTTTTCGATAATTTAAACATTTTTTCGACTCACAACGGATTTTACGCGTTTTTTTTCGTGGAAAAATGAAACTCTCGTTTTTAAAATTCCGCTATTTCGTCAAAAAAACAATACTTAAAAAAACGGTGACGCATTTCTGTAGATATTGAAATCCAGCAAATTTAAAAAATTGCTATTCTGTTCTGAACCAAAAAATACCGCTTGTCGAGAGCTAATGTTTCTTGTGAAAAATTAATTTATGAAAAATGACTTTTTGTGCTCTTCGAAATGGCTAATAAAGTCATTAAACTTAATTTTTCAACAACACGATTCAGTGATTTAAAAAACGCACAAAAATGGACCTTTTTTCAGCCGGTTACTCGATAGTGTCGTTCATTTTTTCACCTCAATACCGCTATAATTACGAGATTAAATAAATTCTATGAACGTTATTAAATTCGAAACGATTTAATTTATTTAAATGAATTCCCATGAGGATTTTTTAACCTGCGGTTTCGCTCCTACTGCCCCTACATGTATCAGGTATTATTCCATGATTCTCACTTCCGGTGATTTTTTTTTCTTTTATATCCTGTCTCGTGTACCTGCAGTGTACGTACATAAATATAGCTACAGGTTAAAAAAAGAGGGAGGTTCACGCCCTGCAGTGAGTCACTTATAAGTAATGCTGATCTGATACGATCATGAAGATACTTTGCGCGAGTTAACGAGTGCGAACCACATTTGTGTAAAAAAAAAAAGAATTGCTTGCACGAAAGGAAAGGGGATCTTATAATTATATCATGACGCTTCTCCGTAGGGGAATAAACTCGTGTGAACACGTTACTATATACGTAATACGTACCAAGAATTTATGGCAGAAACGTCGCGAAAAAGGGTACCGGCAAAGTTGACCATATGTTTTTAAAATCGTTGCGAATAAAAAGAAATACTGGTTGAATTATTCATGTTTAATATTTAAAAAATCTTCCGCGGTTTCTAAATGCATCAATATTATTCTTATTTTTTTAGCATTAACCTTTTAGCATTTTAACATTAACCCTAGACCCCTACAATCTATTTTTCCGGACGTGAACCCTATAACGGGGTCGAAAACGACCCCAATCTTCTCATCAACATAAAATGTTGCCCACATGCGATAATAGGGTTTAATTGTACACCGTTCTCTTCGTTTTTTTATTAACGAAGAATTCTCTTCGTTCTAATACTATTCAGTATATGATAAAGTCGCATTTGGTGAATATTTAATGATGGAAACTATAAAACGAAACAAATTTTGAAGTTTTTTTACTAAAAAAAATTGGGGTCGTTTTCGACCCCGTTGTAGGGGTCTAGGGTTAAAACACCGAGTGATAGGTGAATATTGCTCGCAACTATTTCGTCAATTTTCAATAGTTTAAAGCCTAGTAAGCTGTTTAATTGAGACATTTAATATGTACTTAATATTAAAGTTCAGTCATGTTGGTGTTGATTATTGAATTGCAATTGCTTGTTACAGGGATTCAATCATTTTTTATTGGGTGGCAACGCTTTCTAGGCGCTATTTTGAAAATAAACTCACTACTACGCTCTTCACACAGACATCCAATGTATATGGCTACCGATAAAACTCTAACAATGACGCGACCGTTATAACGTTATAATGTTCCTAATTCCGACGAGAGCTAATGAATTGCTAAACTACTGCGAGCAGAATAAAAATATGTACCACATGTACACAACTCACGATTGTCATTGCTTTAAAAATATTTTGAACGCCTTGCCGTTTCGAACGACGGTTGGAACGAGTCTATACTTTCAATCGTTTTTACAACCCGCGTAATCCTTCAGACCTCCTGTACTTTCTTCAAGGGCTTTATTTTTGCGAACACGGGGATTAAGTCCCCATGTCCAAACAACGACACGCTTCCCTGACTCGTTAATCCCCCCTTTCTCCTTTACCATCTTTCTCTCTTTCATTCGTATGACTCGCGCACAGGTAAATGAAAACGGACTAACCTCTCCAAGTTTTGACCGTTCGCCGAGCGTTCGGGGAGTCACTATTTGCGCCAAAAAGGCAATCTATAGTAATACTATTTAATGGTAGTGTTAGCGTTTGTAGCACAAACAGCGACTCCCCGGATGCGCCTGAGGTCTAGCCTGAAGCTGCAGGCACTGCCCCATTTCGAAAAATAGGTTATTAAAAGAAATTGTAAAGCCGGAGTTACCGCCGCAAAGAAGCTCTCCTTTGTAACACCTCTTGTCTTATATGATGAGCCAAAACGGGGGAAACCCCGCAAATTTTCGATGAATTTATCCTCACCTATTCAAAATATTTACAGCGTCACGAAATCGTTAGTAAAATATTTTTTTTCTCCACAATTTTCTCGAATTTACAACACATAAGTCAATAATTATATTATGAAAAAACAACACAGACGAAAGAAAAAGTACATATTTATTATAAACACTTTGGAGTGTTTTCAATTCCCCCAAAATAAATGTAAAAAAAGTTTTCTCTTGCACTCGTTAGATATACGACTCAAAGAAAAGATTATTTTCAAATAATTCTGCTATAAAAAAAATCCTGCATACCGTCGTATGATTATGCGGTCACGAAATGTGCCCACTCTCAACCACCAAGATACTTGTCCGTAACAAAACTCAAGATAAAATCGTGAATTCTTTTGCTTCATGGTTAAATTCAGCATAAAGCTGTAAAAAGGTTACCATACTTTAAACAATATCCATAAAATTAAGTAATTATACACAGGTTCACAAGTGGAATATTTGCAGCGATATTTTACATAACTACGAATTTAAGGACGAAACGATTTTTTTATTTTGGCTATAATCTTTGTTATTTTTATAAATGGGTGCGTGGAAGACAAACGGTTAGAATTTGAAGGGTGCATAGGCGTTTAAGACAGGACGAGATATAATCAAACGGTGGATTAACGCTCCTTGATGGCACCTGGTCGATTTTTTCGGGTTTCCTAAATTGATCGCAATAAAACCTACCTTTGGTCTCTGTCCTTGCATGCGGGACGGACTTCCTTATTCCTTTTCTCAGATTCGTCGAGACCGCTATGTTCCTCTCTTTCTCGATGTAAATATATACCTGATGTATCCTTAAAAATATAGATATGTATTTCTGAGTGCTTCTGATATACGCCTCGATCGATTTAGCAGGTGAACGGGCGGAGGGCAGGGGGCGCCACTTTGTTTTCTTCTCTCTCGCTCTCTTTCTCTAACCGTTCTTATTCCCGTCTTTCTCGCCTTCTATTATGCGCGTCCCCAACGGCGAGAATACACGTAGAATTTACAACCCAGCTGTGTAGTGCTATAGCATTTAGTTTCAACACGAACGTCCATCAAGAAACACAGGACGAAGGCACGGATAAAGTGACGCCTGCTTTTCGGACGTTCCGTGTCTATTTTTTAGGATTATTGTTGTTATTGTTATTCTTTTTTATAATAAATATTTAAGGAAAAACGTTTCGACCCTCGAGAAACTCGAGACACGTTGTTACGATTCTCAAAAACAATAGAATAAATGCGATAAGAATATTTCGGAAGAACTTCGTGTCGGTTTGTGAACGCATTCATCGGGAACGGTGATTGCTAGTGGTTTACCGAATACCGGATTTTGGTTCGCGGATATCTACGTATGTCGTATATGTGCGTACCTCCGCTGAAACTACGTTTCCGGTTATTCATTACCATCAACTACATCAAATATCAAAAATAACGTTTGTGCGCGGATGCATTCAAAGTAAATTATGGAGATATATTGTTTTTTTAAATATTGACTGTGACAAGTCTGCGTGTGATTAAATAATAGACTTTTAGAAAGAACGATTTTCGAATCAGGACAAAATATTCTCATCGTGAATAGTGAAATAAATATAATTAAAAACTCATTTGTGTTTTTGCTGCACATTTTTGTTGATGTTTTTGTAGTGCTTTGAAGTGTTGTTCAAAATCGTCGTTCAAAATGTCATCCACATCGTGACACAGAAAGGGCTTAACACCCGCAAAAAAAGGTACTACATTTTGTCATTTTAGTTTATTGTTGTTTTTGTTCCTAATTATGTTTAATAATTTCCTCGGATTATTCAAATTCTTAATAGTCACATACTTTTTTTGATTAATATTTAATTGGCAAGTACATATTTCATTTTCGGCTCGGGGGCGTCTTTCCTTTCGTTGGTGGTAAAACATGGTGACGCCCAATCTGATTGGTCAATGTTTGAACTTGAATATTTTTCGAACTATATATAGTATAAATCTAACAAACATCGCGATTAACACGTATCAATATCGTTTTTCTCATTATACAATATTCAATTACTTGTTTATAAATAATGACTAATTATCATTATCAATTACTAATGCGCTTAGATTCAGTTTTCTAAATCGATATACAATAAATTTACCAGAGTTTTTGAGTAATCTGTTTTGGTGTTTAATTTTCCCTATGAGTGGTATTCGCAAATTAAAATACGTCAAAATAATAAAATAAAAGTTGAAAAAACTACTTAGAACTATATTTTCTTTCTAATTGCATTTAAATTTGAAGAATCTTTAAACGATTTGTTTGTCGATTCGGAAAATTACAATCGTGTTAACAAACGTCCAAAATTTATAATCCCGAAACTTTAGTGAGAAAAATTGATCAAACACTAATCAATTATTTTTTTTTATTACATTTTTTCCCTAGAAACTCTGAACATGGCAGGTGGAGATGCAGCACTTTGTGGCTTTTTGGATGCAAAATTACCTGGTGGTCGTTGCATGTCACAAAGAGTAAAAAAGCGTTCGCTAGCTCCATGGAAAGTATGGCGAAGACATTGGTGCTCAGTAAGAAAATTAGGTCCTGGTTTAGGGGTGGAAATTCAGCTCGATTGTGGCATAAGCAACAGCGGTGGTTCTGTGGTACCGAATGAGCGTAAAAATTCGATAAAAGTATCATCTGACTCGATTTTATGTAGAACCGAGTCAAGAACAAAACAATTTGCTTTTGGTATATTTCCACCAAAAGAAAGAAAACCATTGCTCTACCTGTGTAGCACATCGGAAACTGAAACACAGAGATGGATGGCCAATTTGAGGCATCTTTTGAAACCAAGGAAGCACAGATTTATGGAGGGTACTTTTAACATGTCCATGGTTGACAATACACATTCGAGAGCAGCTGGACTCACTGGTAATTATTTTTTCTTCTCAGTCTTTATTAATTTTATCAAATATTCATCTTCGTGCGATAAACAATTTTTTTTCTGTTAAATCCTCAGCTTAATATACTCTTATATAAAAAACTCTTTACGCCAAAGATAGAAGTCAATGTGGAAATTCAAAATGTAACAGTATAAATATGCATATAAAAACCATACTATATTTTCAAAATTAGTGCCTGTCTAATTTAAAGAAACTCGTAAATACTGAATTGACATACTGAATAGTTTTGGAATTTGACAAAACATACTTTTATAGAATTTGAAGATAATTCAATGACCCCGTAGTGCATAACAGTTTTTGAGATATAAAAATTGAAAAATAATCAATTAAAATGGATAGTGAAAAAATTCGAAGGCTAGATTATTATTTAAATAATACTTTCCTTATTAAAGGGAGAGCGGTTGGTCCGGTGGATGGGGGCTCGGACTCGCACGTCGCGGGTTCCGGGTTCGAATCCCGGCCAAAACACCAATGGAAATTTGAACTTTTTTTCAAGTGTTTCTGCCGCAATCCCGGGTGGTTCGGATTCCACCTTCATAAATCCATGGCCAAACACCTCTCTATGATGCATGAGCGGTCGGTGTGTACGGCTTTGGTGGCCTCCGTGGACGGTTCTCATCGTGCGGATGGTGGCCCTCTAGCTGTGCACTGGCTGGCTCATTGCATCACAGCTGAGGAGGTGCCTGCCTGAGCGCCTCTGGTGGCCGTGCTTGAGCGTGCTCGCATTGCCACCCGTGGAGATTAGTCGGGCACCGGCTGTATCGGCAAGGTTTTCTGCAGTTTCCCTTCGCCCTCGGTAAATGCGATACAGCGCGGGAATAAGTCGGCTGCAGCCGCACATGTGGGAGAATGGATGGAAGAGTAGAGGAATAGTTGGAAAGAGTGGGGAGGCTAAGAGGGAACGACCCTGGGCCGTGAAAGTAACAATCGCGGGGGCGATTGGTTACAAAACCCCAATAAAAAAATACTTTCCTTATTAAAATGAAATAGCAAATTTTAAAGCCTATTTTCGACAATGACGTTCCAGGTCTCCACGGTGATCTTGTAGCGAGCCGTTCGGGAGTATTCATCAAAGACGTGAACACGGGTGACATCGTTGAGAATTTCGATTGGAAAGAAATGAGTCAATTTCATTTGTCAACATCGGGACGTCCCGAGGATGTAAAGCGTATATGCGTGATCCATACGACGAAAGAATTTCGAAACGGTATGGGTGAATTGCAAATTTTTTGTTTGAACGCGGCGAAGCTTCTTCAGGATTTAGTGACGCAAGGTCGCGGCCCAAAATTACGTAACGTGATACAGCGTCCGTTGAGCCTCAGCGAAGGAGATTTGAGGCTTTCCATCCACAACGACGTGGAGTTTGGAAATTTTCCTGTGCTCAAGAGCAAAGTTGCCTCGAGTTTGATAAACGCAGGCCTGGGTCTTTTATTGTCATCACGTTCAGGCAGCGAAGCGAAATTGATTCACGAAATGGCGGAAAATCATTGTACGGAACAAATAAAATTGGGCAATGTCGTAAGAAACCACACTCGTGCCGTTGACAATGTTTATCAACCGGAACCAGCGAGTGCACCGAACATCAGTTCGAGTCTCGAGGAACTCGAGGAGGAATCTTCACCACGTCGAGTCTCCAATATTTCTACCGCTTCGGGAATTTACGAAGAAATCATCGAGACTCAAGGAACCAATTCCTTCAATATTCGAATTCATTCCAACATCTACGAGGTGCCACAAGATTTGATCCTCAAAAATTCGAGTTTTCGAGAAAAACCACCACCACTGCCGCCGAGAAAACGTTGCGGGTCTATCACAATGAGAAACGAAAGTTTGAGCGACGACGGTCTGGATTCGGAAGGCGGAACGAGATCGGTCACACCCTGCACTCAGGAGGAAAGAACACCCGAAGACAAAGTGTCACCTGGACATCAAGAAATTTTGGAGAATACCGATTATGTGCCAATGTCACCGAGACTCAAAGATCTTGCTTTGCACCACTTGCAGACGAAAAAAACAACGCAGGAAGAAGTTTATATGGTTATGAGATAGATCCAACGTTTTTTTTTATAATTTTCGATGTGTTCAAAACCATGAAGATATTCAAGAGTATCCAAAAATCGCGACGAAAATTTGCGGAGTAAACAATTCGCAAAATTCTCAAATGTAGCAAGCTTTTATCAGTTTTTCCAGTCGATTAAAGCTTTCAATAATATACTAATTATATGGAAACTAACGTTACTAACGGCGATCTCCTAAAGTACCGAAAAAATTGATTAAGATTTCGAATTTCTGAGAATTGTCGCTATCTCGAGATTTGGGAAAAAGAATCCTAAAACAAAGGTCAATACTGCGCAATTAAATGACTAAAAAATAAATTTATAAAAGTTTTTGTAAAGTATTATACGTGATCTAAATAAGTACATTGTAAAGGTCTACAATGTTTTTCCTATTCCAGAATTCTGGAACAAATCTAGCCTATTGTCAATGTTTTCGGGAATTAAAGTGAGGACTTGGAATTTTTAAAGATGCTAATACGAAAAGTATTAGCATCTCATAGCATCTAAAGTATTAGCATTATATTCCGAGTCCGGAAAAAAAATTCCTTTCCTGCTAAAAATAGCTCAGTTACTCAATATCCCGTAACAAAAAACAATAATAATAATCTTATGGATAAAACGCTCATACTGACAAACTGGGAAGCCAGTTAATTTAAGATTGCTTGGAAAATGTTATGATAGTAATAATTACATTTCACCAACGATTTAATGTAGTGGCACTTTGTGATAAAAACACGGCAAAAGCCTGCTGCTGTACCTCGAGTAACAAAAAGTTCAAAAAACAATATTATCGAGATTTTTAAATAAATCATTACATCCGACAAATCTATATTGATAAAACTGGAATTTTAGAATTTTTCTAAAAATCAGATTATTCCATTCTTCAAAGATTCCTGTGCTGGTCAATTTTCTATTTTCGTATATCCTGCTTACAAAAAATATATTTCATAACGAAACAAATTTTGTACAATTTGACGAGAATCATTGCTCCATTTTTCTATTACTCTACACAACAGGGAAAAGATTTTCAGAACTTATAAAAAATAACATTCCAGTTAGTTTGAAAAAAAGATGATTTTGAGCAGTAACGATCACGATTTCACCACATCCAAGTATTTTTGATGATCCAAAATAATCAACCATAATTATTGTTTGACAACATCATTTTCGAATTATTGCGTTATTACGCAACAAATAAAGATGAATGTACAAAAAGAAGTGTCGTATCGAATTCTTGAATGTAATTCTGATTTTTGGCAAAATACGATCGTACAACTTTTTGCAGCTCGCGCCAATGTCTGTATTGCCTTTTGTTGTGTGCCTCCAGAATACATTTACGAGAAAAAAATAATCGATTATGGATTTGGAAAAATAATGAAATAAAAAAATTGCAAATTTCCAATTCGCTTTCCATGCGAATCGTGCTTTTAACGAGTCGTCATTGGCTCGTACTATTCGGATTATGTAAATATTAAAAAAAAAAAGTTTCTTACCATTTTTTTCGAGTTAAATGTTATAACAATTATTCGCAATTTCTAAATTGATTGCTTAGAGTATTTTAAAATTGTAGAGTGCAAAATTTTTTCATTGTAATTGCACTTTATACAGGAGAATTTATTGAGCGAATTTCGCTTCGCAAAATTGCATATCCTCAAATACGTTTGAAATTTGTATTTGATATTTTCTTTTTGTATTGCAAATGTTTCATGTAAATTAGAATAAATTGAAATTTGCTATTACTATCACATTGCTGGACAAAATGTCAATTTGACATTGAAATTTGTCGATTGCACACATTTTTTAAATCAATAAATACATTGCCAAGAACGGGTTGAACTAAATTGTGATAGTACGTATCGATAATTGTATGCGCGTTTCCCAGGAAAATTTTAGAATAATATATAAATGTTAAGGTTGTTTACATTATATTATTGGAGTGGATGAAAAAATGAATGATTGTGCTCCAAATGACGGCTTCGATTAAATGTGGCAAAAATTATATTGTATTGGTAATTATTATTTAAATATAATCATGTTCTGGATATAATACATTATCACTACAATTCTGTCATTGCTTGTCAATCAAATTCAAGAAAGGAGTTATGGCCTCGATGATTTGCTTATGACCGAAGTTCAGTTATATGAAAAAGTAAAGGCAGAAATTGTATTCAATACTATTCAAACTTAAGCAATGATAATCTAGTGCTTTTTGTTTTAGAAAAAATAAATCATGTGTTTATCAATGGCGAAAATTATACTATATGTTAAAGTCGATAAAAAAATAATAAATACAAATTCAAAAATATTAGAAACAATTTTCTTTGTTGATCCGAGTCAATATCGGACAAACCTTTGCCTGCTGAGCAGAACAAAGCTTGTATAACCCAAAAACTAACTCGGTATTACAAGTAGGATAAAAAAAATATGAAATATTGAATGTCTGTTTTTTTGTGTAATTATCCTAACACTCCTTTTTGTTTCTCAGCATTTTTTGTGAATTGTTCTTGTACATAGGAAAAAAAACCTTTGTTCGTGTTTGCTGAATTAGCGTGTATTTTTTTTGGCATGTTCCTGAGTGTATTTTCGGGCTTTTCTCTCAAATTCTGTTTTGTTGAATCTGTATTCTGTGGCGATGTCAGGCATGAGAGGATCATCAGGATTTGGATTTCCCAGCAACAATTGAGCGGCAACGAGAAGATTTTCCAGCGTTATGGTTGGTTTCCATCCGCCTTTGGGTGGCATCTTAAGAAGGTCCATACAAATTCTTCCACTTGTGTCGATGTTCGGATGATAAATTGGAGTAATGAATTTCAGTCTTGGTGGCTCGAAAGGATAAGAATTATCCACTTCGAGTTCTAGTTCGAAAATGCCACCCTCGTAAGGACTTTTGTGAGGACCAATGATACAAGCCAGCATTAAATTTGTCTTGTCACGTTTTGGATGACAAGAAATTCCTTCCGGTGGATTTGATACCAATTTTGCCATTTCCCGCTTTATCCTGTGGCTCTGCATTTTCTACTTTTTTAAATGAAAGTTTCGAATGACATGGGCAATCACAAAAATTTTGGCAAACGAAAGCGAACATAACACGCGTTTCTCGATTAAAAAACAAAAAAAAACTAGTTTTTTACTTACGAGGAATTGTATGTTAAAAAAATGATTTTTTCAATACAAAATGATGATGGTGCAAAAAATTTTATCTAACGCAAACAAAAAAAGATTCAAAGAAATCGCAGCAACTCGAAGACTGCAGAGTAATGCTTTTCGCAAGTAAATTTACCCATCATAGATCATTCTCGGCGAAAAGTTCGAACACACTTACCTAACCTGTAATTTTGCACAATAGGCGCGTAAACGACTTTTCTCACATAACCACTTCTGGAAATTCACTCTGCTGTTTTCATATCACGATTCAAAGTTACATTTTTCCTCCCAAAAATATATTTAAAAAAATAAATTTTGATCTACGCAGTTTCAACAATATTAATATTTTAATAAACATTAACACCCTGAGCACCTTGAGCCCCCATTGCCACTGAGACACATGAGAGAGAGAGAGAGAGAGGGAGAGAGAGAGAGAGACAGTTGCAAAACGCTAATTCGTTAAAATATGCTTAGAAGCGTTTAGCTCCTTTTGGTCACGATTTTGGCTCAGCTGAGACTACATTCCAATTTGTTCCTTCGAACGATTTACAAAAACATTCCATTTACAATTTCGAAACGAGCGGGGCGTAGGCATATATATTATTTATATGATGCGAAACTTGTAAATGTTTAAAAAACATAAATTTGTTATAATGTTTGGTATAAAAATATGAAAATATTCAACTGCCCAATTGGGACTACTATTTTTCTAACTTTGGTAAATTTATTTTACTTGCGAGTAAAAAAATTTTGCATTGATACAAATAATAATACGGTGCATTATGCAAATATATAACAAAAATAATTTAAGAGCAATGTAATTTGTTTATTTTTATTTTCTTCCAAAAAATGAATATTCAATAATGGATCCCCGACAATAATGAAGTTTGTACTGAACTGTTTTTGTTGTTATATTTTTTTCCTCTAAGGGCCGGTTGTTCCACCTCCAAGGAAATTTTATCTGATAGTTAAAGGTCTGCTACTCAATGCTACAACCGTCGGGTAAAATTTACCAGAAGGTGGAACAACCGACCCTAAGGGCCGGTTGTTCCACCTCCAGGTAAATTTTATCTGATAGTTAAAGGTCTGCTACTCAATGCTACAACCGTCAGGTAAAATTTACCAGAAGGTGGAACAACCGGCCCTAAGGGTCGGTTGTTCCACCTGCAGGTAAATTTTATCTGATAGTTAAAGGTCTGCTACTCAACAACCGTCAGGTAAAATTTACCAGAAGGTGGAACAACCGGCCCTAAAACCCATATGTTTTCTAAAAGAAACTCCATAATGCAGTATATTGTATACGTTTGAGGACAGACTGTAGTAAAAAAATTGAAGCTGAGAGTGGGTGTGCTCGTTCGTTGCGAGTAGACAGTGCAGTCTCGTGGGTTGTGGGCTAGTGCGGCGTGGAGCGTGGAGCTTTTGTAACGAAATACTTCGGTGGAAATTATGAGTAACGCCAGTATATGCAAGGAGTGGATTGAAGACGTGTGGAGTGATTGAAAAAGTGTAGTACATTTTTTTTTTTATATTAACATTTAACGAATTATTATTTATACAATAGTCAAGTGTTTAAAAAGTTTGAATAAATAAGAAGTGAGAATTTTGGAGGGACGCGAGAGCGCTAGCGCTCATCGACACAAGTGAGGTAAGCGACAGGTATTTTTGGGCGTTGACCGAGAGCAACAAATGCGATACACACGATCATGAATACAAAATCGATGAAAGGTTGACTCACTACGTTCGTTATTGTCGTGGCATTTGAAATAATTCGATATTTGTGTGATTACGAGTTTAGGACAAATTTACGAGCAATTCTTATTGTAGGTTGTGAAAAAGTGAGGTTGGGTCGGGTGGGTATTACATTGGACAACGGTCGAATTTAACACTCCTATCAGAGCATGCGCCATATCTCTCAAATCATTCATTCTAATAAGATTTGTACTGTTAAAAAAAAATTATATGGAGTTTTAAATTTACAATTGAAAGAAAACAGTTTTATTGAAGAAAAATTTTACCTAGAATTTCATGAATGGAACAATTGAACTTTACAATTAAACGGTTGGAGAAGTTCTTAAACCACGACTTTGTGTATTTGTTTAACTTGTATGAATAATATTCATCAAATTGTTGAACATTTTTTTTACAAAACGGAGTAAAACTGATTGAAACTATTCATGTTATTTTGCGATTATTCTTACATATATGTATGTACAAATTATAGGTAGAAATGACAGATCGGTAGTAATTAGGCTGTGGTCATAAATAAATTAACTATATTTGATTTATTATATTTCCATCACTTTGCAGTTCTTGATATTTTTCCTCTAACTTTGGCTGACTAACTATATGCCAATTAGTGTTGTTTCTGGAATATAATGAGTAAACCATTTACAAAAAATTGTTTGTAAATATTTCTGGAAGTTCGAAGTTTTTCTAAGCAGGGTGCAATTGTTTGCTGTATTGATTAAATAATTTATTCAAATATCATCATAATAATATCGAAATTTTGACAGTTAGTAATTTCGAATGATTACTCATGTCTGTCGACCAAAAAATGAATTGCATTACAATTTCGAAACTTCGCAACTGAACAAAAATCTGTAAATTTTCAGCCATCTTTAAAAATTGACAACTATCGATTTTCGATAATAAAAATTCTAAAAATTGATTGGCATATTGTTTAAACAAAATATTCATTTTACAGATAATCAGATAACTTTTTTGTTAAGGTAAAATGAATTTGGTGAATTTTCTCAATACATATGAATTTTTAATAAATATTCTTTTTTCTCTTAGATTTTTCTAAAAACTTAAAAAGAAAATAAATTAAAAATCACGACTTTTTCACATGTTTTTGTAAAAAGATTCACCATCATATTTACGAAGTTTCTAAATCCGGAAAAAATTAAATAGAGAAGGTTAAAAAAAAAATCCGAAAAAGTAAAAAATATCCGAAAAAATTCAAAAGTATTCTAACGAATTCATTTCGTACACCGAAAAAAGTCGTCTGATTATTTGCTGAACAATTATTTTTGTAAACAATATGTTGATAAGTTTATTAAGGATGTATGCCCAGTCAAATGCGCAGTACATCTATTTGTTCTTTCAAACAGATCATTATATAAGATATCAATCATAAATATGTTTTTATTAATTAATACTAATTATACATAACAAATCAACCCGATGAAAGTTACAATTATTAACTTTAAGAAAAATTAGTTCTTCATTTGACTATTTTTTACTGGAGCTAATGTCCGTTCTATCAACCAATCAAAAAATTCCGTTTATATATCGAGAAAATTTGGCAACAGTGCCGGAAAGTGTGTCGTTTGACAGCTAGTTTCCTAACCTAATACATTGTTTAATTTCTTTTTTTTCGTGTATAATGTGAGTGAGGAAAATGAGTGACAATTTTAGTGTTGTGCTCAGAGACAAAAAAGGCAAATTTACCATACAAAAAAGAAAACAGTGGCTTGAGAGTGTTGTGAAGAGTGTCGAGAAACGAATACGTTTGAACGACACCGAAAAAAAATTATATTTTGGTTAATTTATTTATATAGCTCATATTTATCTCGCATTATATATTTGCGTTGACATTTCATGATTAGATCACGCTTGTGTTTATTTTCTCTCACTACACTGTACACTCGGTTCGTACTCCCCGCGGGTGCAACGTTGCCATATTTCCATGTTTCGCACATTTAACATGGCGACTGTAGTAGCAGTTTTCACACATGACCAGGGAGACTAGAGAGAAGGAGCGGACACAGCATAGGAAAATAAGTAGTAACGGCGTCCTCAAAATCCGGTCTTGAATTAGTTCGTAGCCGTGCCACCAGGTGTACAGATCCTACACGTATAGTAATAAAATTAGTCCACACGGTGAAAGTGACCGTTTCGCGCTTGCGCAATAGAAAAAAAGCCTCACCCAAATCCCAGTATATTGAACAGGATATTGGAGGTTAAAAAGACGATTTATTGTCTTCAGTGCGTGGTTTCGTCTCATGTGTGGAACGGTTAAATTTTGCAAATAACATTTTGTGTCGACAATCTGAGATTGTTGCATGCATTGATCCGAAATTCCGATCACCTTTCAAGGTTGGCAGATTTTTTCGTGTGGTGTTTTCTGTGTTACCCGCGTCGTTTTCATGCTGAATAAAAAAATTTTAATGCCATCAGTATTTGCGACATAAGAATGGCCATTGAGCCAGATAAACATAACTTTATTTCCAGTATTTACAAAATGAATGATAAAAAAAAAAATTGTACTGATGGGTCTGGTAGAATAAAACAATATCAAATGTTCACATTTCATTTCCTTCCAAGATCGAAGCTCAGTACATTAATAAAAAAAAATTTTTGTACACGTAAACTCCCTGACGTAAACATAGACATTGCATGTATTTTGAAAAATCGAGGTTAGGAAATAAGTAGTAACAGTATGTCTGATCTAATAGGATTTGTACCGATACAGCGCCGCCGCTTCAGGCCGGGATTTCGTGTACATTTCTAAAGCACGCTGTGTCCACTCCTTTACTCTAGTCTCCCTGCACATGACCCAAACGACTACTTTTTTTTGAGATTTTTGAACAAATACGACGGTGACATCAGCGTTTTTTTTTCTTTAAATAGTAAAAAAAATAAAGTTTCTAATAATATTTTTTTTAATCTGTACGCTTATATATCACGGGCTTTATTTTCTTATTTTCTTTCAAATTAGGCTACTTCCGCTACGATTAACATGCGTTTTAATGCTGGGACTGAAAAAATTAATTTACGTAATAACTATACGGTAAAGTCTAATTATTTTTTTTCTAATCGACGCAGCATCGTTCACTCTACAACATATTTAAAATTTGAAGGTCAAACTTAAATTGTATATTTTGGGCATACATCCTTAATATGAAATTTTTATCGAATAAAATTATTGGCATACATATATGTGTAATTAATCCTTAAAAACACGCCTTTCGAATCACTCTTCTTCATTCGTTAACCTCTAAAATCCTACTGCAGTCCTCATCCAATTGTTGATATCCCGTCTACAATCCGTTCGTTCATTAGTCCATTAGAATAGCATTTCAATACTTAAGGGGGGAAAGTCATGTAAACGTACGTTTTTTCAAGATTTTTTTTATAAAGAAATGGAATAGTTTATTGAATTAACATAAAGCATATTTCAAAATATACAATATAAGGTATATTGACAAATTTTTTTTTAGACTAAAATATTTCAAAATGGCGGCGCTACAGCTGCTGGAAGTCGGCACCTCAGATTTGCGCCGTGCAGCCTAAAGGTCTCAAATCTCAACTAAAATCAAAAAATCAATTTTTATTGTTAAAATACATTAATACGCTTTGCATGACGGAGAGGAAAAAGGAAAATAAACAATTTAGGACCATTTACAAAAATATAAAATAAGTGATTTTTTTCAAAATGGTCTTAAATTTTTATTTTTTTTCTCCGTCATGCAAAGCGTATTAACGCATTTTAACAATAAAAATTGATTTTTTTATTTTAGTTGAGATTTGAGACCTGTAGGCTGCACGGCGCAAATCTGCTTCCAGCAGCTGTGACGTCGCCGTTTTGAAATAATTTAGTCTAAAAAAATTTGTCAATATATCTTACATCGTATATTTTGAGATAGGCTTTATGTTAATTCAATCAATTATTCCATTTCTTTATAAAAAAATCTTGAAAAAAAAACGTACGTTTACATGACTTTTCCCCCTTAAATTTCAACAGATAGTAGGTGAGCGAAAATTTGCTACAAGCTCTGTAAAGGTTGAAACGGTTTAAAATAGTTTATAGTGATGCTGAACGGATAAAAAAATTTACGTTTCTTTACAATAGTGTGCAAAGGATGATGAGAAAATAAAATAATTGGTTTACTTATTAAAACATAAAAATTTAGCGTTCCGGCGCATAACGATTTTTCTTGGTCGTTGCGTGACGTCAAAATACAGTCGCGGGTACCCGCGCGCCACCAACTTCAAGTGTCGTCATTAGCCCTCCGTCGCACGAGCCAAAAAAACTATAAATTTTATAATCAACTTTAGGAGCTTTTATCACATCGTGAGTTAAATCGTTATAAGCGCACACGTTCTGAGAAACACCATAGAAATGTTCATGAAAATTCCAGAAATGTATCATTTACCATTATTTAGTTATTAATAAAAAAATAAATAAAAAAGCAGCGTTTTGCTCATGACGCGTGTAACGAAGGGTTAGTTTTTTGTGCTTCTGAGCAGAGTTTTCCCGCCATCATATTATGATCTGCTATATCAATAAACCAAACACAATCAAAACATCAGACATTTTGGAATTATAACAAAAAAACATATACGAGAAATTGATGTATGTAAATTTTTTAAAAATCGAATCGAGTTTATTATCAAAAATATCAACTTTTTTTTCCCCCCCAAAATTGACACAATGATTGTTGATGGCTGAATTATCCTTACAAAATCGGGGCGCTATATATCATTCGTAATTAGATGGGGTCACAGTGGGTCGACTTCATTGGATTCATTACAGTACTTTTTTATACGTAGGCGTGGCGAGCGTTTGTCATCGCGTAGCGCTGATATCGCCCAAAGCATTCAAGCATTTGAATAATAACCTATATACAAACGTTTTTTTATTTTTATTTTTTTTTAGCAATCACAATGTGGCTTCTCATATTAGGATTTTTGATCGTTTCGGGCAATGGTCAATTGCAGCAGCAGGACAATCTCGACGGTACAACGAGGTTACCATGGAATCGTTTCGAAGAGAGAGAATCCTTAAATACGAATTACGGATTTCGAAATACAGGAAGTCAAAATGACAATATTATTCTCAAAGAAGCGTAAGTAATAAATGTCGATTTTGCATGAAAATACGCCAATTGATTCAAACTCATTAAACGAATTTGATCAACTGAATTTGATTCAATGTTTATGATTTTTTTAAATTGGAGATTATTGATTTATTCATCGTCGTCTTAATTACTGACAATTAGAATTACACAAAATGGCAAAATCAATTTTCGAAATGTATTTTTCGGAAAAAATATGCTACAGTCTCAATCCAAATGTAAAATATAAAAAACTGATTTAAAAAACATCACACAAAATTTTAGCGATTTTTGATTTTACATTTAATATCAAAATAAACAAATTTAAGGGGGTAGTCATGCTTCGATGGCTGAAAAAGTGCTTATGTTTTTTTATTAAGTAGTGAAGCATTAAATGAAGGTAGAGAGATCATTTTTTAGTTTAAATCGTTTTTTTATGAGCTTTAATTTAAAAAAATAAAATTGCAGGTTTAAAGTTTAAAAAATTTGACATCTATTTAGCATACAAAAAGGGTCAAATCGCATTTTCTAGACTAAATAATGAATCACTTTTTCTTTGCGAATTAACGGGGTCATCCCATGTGACAGCTATTTTTTTCGCTTTTTTTGGGAATTTTTTTTTTTGATGAACCATTAAAACACACTATCTTTGAATTTTTACCACACATTTATTAACATTTTTACACTCCCTCAGAATTTTATCAAACAAAAATAGCGAGCTGAATCAACTTTACACCGTTTGGAAGACACTCGTGTGTTAGTTGACGGCTGCCATGATTCCGGAGGTTTTGCTCATCTAAAATCAAAAAATTAAACGGTATTTTAATTTGTAGACCTGAGGCTATCGCTGGAATTAGAATAAAGTAAAAATGTCGAAAATTGAATTTTTGCCACGGTTTTAAATGTTAAGTTCCAAGTTTCGTCGTTTTTTTCGACTTTTAAAACCGTGCCAAAAATTCCATTTTCGATATTTTTACTTTACTCTAGTTCCAGAAATAGTTTCAGGTCTACAAATTAAAATACCGTTTGATTTTTTGATTTCAGGTGAGCAAAACCTCCGGAATCATGGCAGCCGTCAACCAACACATGAGTGTCTTCCGAATGGTGTAAAGTCGATTCAACTCGTTATTTTTGTTTGATAAAATTCTGAGGGACTGTACAAATGTTAATAAATGTGCGGTAAAAATTCAAAGATATTGTGTTTTAATGGTTCATCAACAAAAAATCCCAAAAAAGCGAAAAAAAATAGCTGTCACAGGGATGACCCCGTTAAGATTTAAAAAACCGGTTCGACCATGTTTAAGATAATATAGTTTACTGCATCTCTCCTTAATTTTTATCCAAATCGGTCGAGAGCTTTTCGAGATTTCCTGTACACCGTTCCGAAGACCGTAGTATCATACTTCGTGCAATAATTTCGTTGCTAATGGAATTATCCGCAAGTTAAAACAATTAAAACTGAAAAAAAGTTATCTCTATGTCTTTACTAATAGTTTCGCAAATTAATTAAAAAAATAAGTCCGTTTTTTAGCCTTCCAAGAGTATCCTATCCCCTTAAAATAGACAATTTTATTCTATACTCAAGACCGCCGTAATTGGGACTTCTAGTCTGCATAAAGATGCAAATTATACTTTCATTAAATAATTCAGAAGTAAAATAAACTTGTTGTTTAAAGATTTTTTATTTTTTTTAAATTAGAACGTACTTTGTCGTGGCTTCGAGGATGGTACGACCCGGTCAGGTATATCGCGTAGCAGTGAACATACTACAAGCGAAATTGCCAATTACCGTGCGAGCTACGATCCAGCATGATGGGGTTGAAATAGCGGCAGATTATCAGGAGGTGAAAGTGGGAATCCCCGAAACTTTAATGTTACGAATGCCGCCAACGTCGACGAAAGGTGTTTATAAGCTTCGAGTGGAGGGTCTGTACAACAGTTTAACAGGCGGCCAAGCATTTTTGAACGAGACAACACTGACATTTTCACAACGTTCGATGACGATATTCATACAAATGGACAAACCGGTTTATAAGCAAGAGCAAACGGTACGATTCCGTGCGATACCGATAAATACCGAGCTCAAAGCATTCAACAATCCTGTTGACATTTATATGCTTGATCCAAATCGACATATAATGCGTCGTTGGTTATCACAACAGAGTAATCTCGGTATGGTTTCGTTATCATATCAGCTCTCTGATCAGCCGGTTTTCGGCAATTGGATAATACAAATAATCGCTCAGGGACAAGTGGAAGAGAAGAGTTTCCTCGTTGAGGAATATTATCAAACGCGTTTTGAAGTGAACGTCACAATGCCCGCTTTCTTCTTCGATACCGATCCGTACATACACGGAATAGTACAAGCGAATTATACCTCGGGAGCTCCAGTTCACGGCAATTTGACGCTGAAAGCAAGTTTCCATTCGCTTGGTTATCGATCGGGTAATTCCGAGCTATCGACGCACGATCGTTACTTCAATTTCAACGAGTATTATCCGTCATGGTTCAAGCGTCCCAACGAGTGGGAAGTAAAGCCAGTTCTACGTTTTTTCAATGGAACGTACAAATTTCAATATCCGATGCAAGAATTGTTACAATTTTCGCCAAGCATCGACGGCATTGAAGTTCGAGTAACGGCGACAGTCGGCGAGCATTTTATGGAAGAAGTTATCGTCGGTTACTCAACAGCGAGGATTTATAACTCCACGATCAAAGTGCACTTTTTCGGTGGTTCGCCACAAGTTTTTAAGCCAGCAATGGCGTTCGCGCTTAATCTCGTTGCATCTTTTCACGATGGTTCGACTTTGAGACCATCGCAATTGCGGGACGCGCAGATGGAAGTGCGCGCTGATATCGAGATGCGCACGGGAGGACGGAGAAATTTGGATACGCAGTATTTGAGAGCTACCGATGATAACAGCGCCATTTGGTCGATGAAAGTTGATCTCAGAAAGCAACTTGGTCTCGAGGACAATCCTCAGAAAGCTCAGCACATTTTGAACGACATTGCTTCCATGAAAGTTTACGCTCTTTTGACCGACGGCGAAGGTCACCGTAGTCAAGCCGAATTATTGATGCTTGCTCACGAATCACCGGATAACAAACATATCAAAGTATCGACGTCGACGAAACATCCGTCCGTTGGCGAATATCTGATTCTCCATGTACAGACCAATTTTTACATCGATGCCTTCAATTACCTCGTAATGTCCAAGGGCACAGTGGTCCTTTGTGGACAGGACATTATGCAGCACAACGTAAGAACTCTCTCGATACCGCTCAGTCCTGAAATGGCGCCGGTAGCCACTGCGGTTGTTTATTACGTTGGTCACAAGGGCGAAGTGATCGCAGATTCTCTGACTATTCCTGTGAACGGAATATCGCGTAACAATTTTACTGTATATATAAACAATAAAAAGGCGAGAACCGGTGAAAAAGTGGAAGTAGCGATTTACGGTGAGCCAGGTGCTTACGTCGCGCTATCCGGTGTGGATCGTGCCTTTTACAGCATGCAAGCAGGAAACGAGATGTCTTATTCGAACGTGGTCGCCAAAATGGCGTACTTCGGTGAAGAAACGAACGGGACACATTCGCACTCTTGGCTTTACCACGACGGAAGTCCGGACGAAATAGTTTATTTCCCATCGTCGACCTTCGGAATCGATGTCAATAGAACTTTCGAATACATAGGTTTAATAGTTTTCACCGATGCGTTTATATATCGAAAGCCCGATCATTGTAATCAAACCCAGGGCTACGGTGAATGTCTTTCTGGACGATGTTACAGATTGGAGAAAAAATGCGATGGTGTTTTCGACTGCGAGGACGGAACTGACGAAGCACGATGCGTGCTCGGAAACGCTACGGATTTGGCGCTTTTTCGAAAACATCGTTTCAATCGCATACAACGACTTTACGAAAATGTCTGGCTGTGGAAAGACATCAATATTGGTCCGCACGGACGCCAGATTTTCAATATCGACGTTCCGAGACGTCCAGCTCATTGGATGGTCACCGCTTACAGTATGAGTCCAACCATGGGTTACGGAATGTTGCCCAGAGCCCTTGAGTACACGGCAGTTCTTCCTTTTTTCATAAACGTTGAGATGCCAACACACAGTCGTCAAGGAGAACAAATCGGTATCAGAGTTTCTGTCTTTAATTATCAACGTTACAACATCGAAGCCACTGTCATTCTCAAAAGTTCCCCCGACTACAAATTCGTTCACGTCGAGAATGACGGCATTGTTCAATCGTATGATCCACGAACGTCTTTCGGCGAGCATCAATTTTTCATCTGGATCCCTGCTCAAGACGCCTCAGTCGTTTATCTGCCTATCGTACCCACCAGACTAGGAGAGATTAAAGTTACGATTCACGCTACAACGGTCATAGGAAGCGACAAAGTTGTTAGGAGTTTATTGGTCGAAGCTGACGGTCTTCCCCAATACAGGCATCAAGCCATTCTCCTTGATCTCAGTAACAAGGGATATTTGTTCCAGTACATGCATGTCAACATTACGGAAACCCCAGTGATACCGTACACCGAAGAACGTTACTACGTTTACGGCTCTAACAAGGCCACGATAAGTGTCGTGGGTGACGTTGTCGGACCGATATTTCCTACGATGCCTGTCAACGCGACCAGTCTCATGAATCTTCCAATGGACTGCGCTGAACAAAACATGTTCAGTTTTGCTGCAAACATGTACACGACACTTTATATGCGTCTCATTAATCAGCGTAATAGAACTCAAGAGAAAGAGAGTTTTTATCACATGAACGGTGGCTATCAGAGACAGTTGTCTTTCATGAAGGATGATGGATCCTTTGGATTTTTCCGTAGCGATTGGAATCAATCCGCTTCTTCTGTTTGGTTAACCGCGTTTTGCGCCCGTGTATTTCAAGAGGCGAGCTTTTACGAGTGGGAAAATTATATCTACATTGATCCTAATGTAATAAGTAAGTCAGTCGGGTGGATATTGCAGCATCAGACTCCGGAAGGGAGTTTTTACGAGACTACTTGGTTACCCGATCGTAAAATGAACTATACCGCTTACAACGAATACGACTTGATTCGCCATCGTAATATAAGCTTAACGGCTCACGTTCTCATTACTCTGGAGACAGTGAAGGATTTAGCCCATGGTTTAGGCTCTCTGGTGGCTTTAAGCTCGGCAAAAGCGGTCAAATGGCTGGAAATTAATTTAAAGCTTTTGGAAGAAAGGGGAACTTCGTTCGAAGTCGCCATCGTGGCTTACGCTCTTTTATTAGCCAAATCATCGTCTGCCGAGCAAGCGTTCAATATTCTGTCGTTCCACGGTCGTCAAACTGGCGATTTGATGTATTGGGGACGAGAAGCCGTTCCTTTACCTCCTTACAAACTTGAAAACAACAAACCTTTCCTCTTGCCAAGGCTGCCGTACACATATGACTCGGAAAATATTGAAACTACCGCTTATGCGCTTCTCGTACACGTTGCGCGACAAGAAGTCAAGATTGAACCGATCGTCAAGTGGCTCAACTCCCAGAGATTAACCGATGGTGGCTGGGCCTCGACGCAGGACAGCGTTTGGGCACTAAAAGCACTTATGGAATACACCATTAGATCGAGAATCAGGGACGTCAGCTCGTTAACCGTAACCATCGAGGCTACCGCCCTCAAGGGATCAACGAGAACGCTGCATATTACCGACAAAAATATCGCCAAGCTTCAAAGCATTGAGGTGAGAATACATTTTTATTCATAATTTTGTTGCATGCGCTTTTATTTCTATAATATCGCATTTTTTTGATGTATCGCAATCTTCGATTTTTGATATTTTCGTGAAAAAACTGATTTTACAGCTGATGGAATTCTAAAGGATTCGGTCCATTGACTTAATGAATTCGCTGTTTTCACTTTTTGGTAATGTTTTCGTTACTGTGGTCAAACTTATTCAACAAACATTTGCTCTCCACACAAACTTGCGTACAAATACACACTTGTGTATTATAGAACAAAAATTTGTTGGATAAGTTTGTAGAGAACTCGTTGATTACATTAAAATATTTTTTAGAAAGTTTGTTCAGCTTTGTTAAAGTTTTTTTAAATTTAGGTATAAATTCGAATTTAACCCTAAACCCTCACAATCTATTTTTCCGAACGTAAACCCTACAACGGGGTCGGAAGCGATCCCAATCTTCTCTTTAGCATAAAATGTTCCACGCATGCAATAATAAGGTTTAATTATACACCGTTCTCTTTGGTTTTTAATAACGAAGAGAATAGTGTATGATAAAGTCACATTTGGTAAACATTTGATGATAAAAACTCTATAAAACGAAACAAAGTTTTGAAGAAATGCACAAAAAAGCTTATTATTTTAAAAGAATGGGGTCGTTTTCGACCCCGTTGTAGGGGTCTAGGATTAATACAACGAAAATCAAGTCGAAGAGTTAATTAAAAAAGCACGCGACATTGTTAAGTGATGTAGATAGATGGTGCATTATTTTAATGCATTTTTTATTTTTAAATAATTTTAAACGAAAATTCATTATTTGGGTATTTTTATAATTTTTCTTTTCGCGTTGTAAAGATGAGTTTATGAAAACTCTTACATCGGCCATCTGACGGCAAAGATTTTACTACTAGTCCCTGTAAAGAAAACGCAGCTGTCGTTCACCAAATGTACGACAATTTTCGCCCTCTGGCGAAAATTTGTGAACCTGATTCTATGTGTTTAATTATTTCCAAATTCATGACGAAATAATATGCCACTTCCTGTTTCTATTCACGTAGTGAAATCGAGAAATTTCTCCCTCCTTTTTCTGATTCCTACAAGACTTCCGGTAAAGCTTGCGATATTGCGCGCTTTTTTCGTCACCATTATCACTTTGCGTTTTTCCGCGCGATCGTGCACGCACCAAAAAGAGAGTTTGTTTCGCGATAGAGAAAATTCGTTAGAAAAAGTTGTACGAAATTGTCTGATTTAATCATGAGTGCTGTCTCGAAGAAACGCGGAAATCGAACAACTAAAAAATGTTTGAAAAAAATTAATAAAATGTCTGAAATGATGTCGCAACTCAAGAAAATGAAAAAAGATGTCAAGCGAAAATTGGCAGCACAA
This sequence comes from Rhimphoctona megacephalus, assembly GCA_963989365.1. Taxonomy (NCBI): domain Eukaryota; kingdom Metazoa; phylum Arthropoda; class Insecta; order Hymenoptera; family Ichneumonidae; genus Rhimphoctona; species Rhimphoctona megacephalus. Next base: position 56,198,653 of record OZ022414.1, read on the forward strand.
CGATCCCGAAAACGTAAACGTTCAGCGTCAACATCCAGTTCTTCGAGTTCTATATCGTTTTCTTCGTCGGATTTGTCCACGTGCTCGTCGTCGCCCGATAAGTCTCACGATGGCGAACGTGTCCAAGGTCGAACACCACCATTTTCGTTTTCCAACAAAGAAAATATCGCAAATGTAAGTTGCAACGTTTCTAACAAGCATGGTAGCGAGAGTCCTGAGATTTCTCGTAAAGTTTTTAATCATGAAAAGCCGATTACAAAAAAACGGAAAAGCGCGGCGTTGACTTCGCCTATACAGAAAAAATGTACGCCTCTCATGGAACAAAACGTTGCAGTAAAAAATGATTCGAATGCAAAGACTTTAGTCAACAAAAGCCTGAAAACGAAGAAAGCAAAAGTCTCGGAATCCTGTTTAACTGAAAAAGATGAAGAAACAAGCGATGCAGAAAATAAATCCGTTGCTAAAAAAAAGAAGTTACTCGTCAAAAAAACCCCAGACACGAGCATTGACAAAGATGAACAATCCGTCTCAGAAAGCACAACAGGAAAGCTTCAGAAAAACGGCGATTGTGCTAATAAAAATAAAGCGTGGCGCGATAACAAAAGTAAAAAAGTAGAGAAGTCTGAACGTGTACTTGATAAAAGTAGTAAGAAACTTTTTTTTAAAAAAGCTAAAGAGTCGTTTGAAGAAAAAAGACTCACTGATGTCGCTAAAGAAGTTGACGTTGAACAGGACATTAAATCTATAGGATATAACGAAGAAAGGGAAGGAGAGCTTGCTGACAAAGCTGTTATGTTCGCCGCAGAAAAGACATCTACTCCCAAGAAATCTGATGAGCAATCTGATAAAATCGCAGATGAATCAACAAAGAAACCCATCGTCGACAAACTACCGACCAAGAAAACAGAAGCTGAACTTCCGCAAAAGGCTCGAGATATGCAAATTGAAAACAATGATTACGAAATGAATGTCGAAGTTCTTCGCCAGCTATTCGGTTTTCCAAAAAACATTGTACAAGTACTGAGCAAAACAAGGAACGCAATTAAAATAGCTGAGGAATTTCTTGATGCTATGGGCATGAACGAAGAAGCATTTATCAATCAAACATCTACAGTGACAGCTGAATCCAATAAAGATCTGGAAAATTTGGACCAAGTACCGAGCTTCAAAGAACAAAAAAAAGAAGATGGACCGATGATTGAGGAAAACGAAAATGAAGCTGAGTTATCAACTACTTCGCATGAAAATAAAACTCTTGAGTCAACCAAGGATTTCAGAGGTGAGATTGTTAATTTCTTAGAAGCTTTGACCACCATGGATGTGACAAGTCAATTGAAAAATCTGAAGAAACAACATTCGTCTATGAAAATCAAACAATTTGGCCCTGCCATTGCAGACAGTCTTGTGTCCGAATGGTCTTTAATCATGATCAATAGTCTGGATGAAGATATGGAGGCAGAATTACTCGATAAGCACTTGCCGCCTGAGAATTTTCCGCACCTTCAAGTACCAACTCTGAATTCACAGTTGAAGGATGTCATAAATGAATCTGACTGGGCCTGTGATGCGGGCAACGCTTCAATCCAAATACTAACCGGATCTGCTATATCAGCGGTTGGCAAAGCTCTTACGATGCTACTCAATGACTCCGTTGAGTTTCGAGATGGAAAAACTAAAAAATTGATGAACTTACTCGGAGATGCCGGCAAAATTCTTGCCAATCTTTATCACATCCATTTACTCCTTCGCAGGTCCAGGATCATACCCAAAATCGGTGAATTTCTTGACGCAACGTGCGAAAATAATCTTATTGACGAATTTGTGTTTGGCAAGAAATTTGCAAAGATCTGGAGGAATACGGAGACCAGCAAGGAAGTTCGGGTTACTAAAAATGAAAAAACCAAAGCAAAGATTATAAAAGGCGATAAGTCGTTAGTTAACGTGGCAACATCACCAATGCCAAAAAAAGCACAACCTCAGAATATTAAACCCAAAATTTTGAACGTACAAATTTTGCAGAAGTTTCCTCAAAGATCCGGTCATGTAATACCTAAAATTACATCAACCCCGGAAATTCCTGCAGCAAAGGTGAAACCGAAAACAAGCATGACCCATTCGACACCACGTTTTTCTTCGAAAGAAGTTTCGATGATACAGGTAAGACTTCCGCACAAAATTCGCAAAGTATCAGATGCCGATACGATTGCTGTGTCAGAGACAAAAAGTACGTTACAGAATTCAACAAAACATGATTTGATGACAAAAAATCGAGAAATTGATTCAAAAGCTCTTCAGAGCAAAAAACGTTCAGATACGACGGAAAATAACAAGAATCTGATGGAAATGAAAAAACAAAAATGGCTCAATGTAAAGAAATCTAATGATATAGTACATCAGCCTGAATCGAGCGACGAAGAAATTTTGTATACGACAGAAGACAGCGATTTGGAGATTTTTGCCAAGGGAGAGGAAAATGATTCTGAGGACAACAACGATGAAACAGAGGATGAAGAGCAAAATAATTCCACAGATAAAGGAGAATATGATTCCAAAGATGATGAGGAAAACAATTCAAAAGAATGTGAGGCAACCGATACCGAAGAAAGTCAAGAAAATATTGTCAAAGGAAAAGAGGAAAATAATTCCAAAGAAAACGAGGAGCACAGATCCAAAGAAGATGAAAATAATTCCAAAGAAGAGAAAGAAGATAATTCCAAAGAAGATGATGAGGAGGAAAATAGTCCTAAAGAAGATGAAAAAGATGAGTCTAAGCAAGAGGGCAAAGCGGATTCCGACCATGAGGAAGAAAACGATTCCAAAGAAGTCGAAGACATGTCTGTCGAAGAAGAAATTGATTCGAAAGAAGAGCAAAAACGTAAAACTGATAAAGATTGTATCGTTCTGAAGCGTAAACATCTTGATGTGGCTGCGGCTAATTCTTCTAAGCTCAACAATGCCAATGGTTCTCTCGAATCTACAAAAAGCAAAGGAAATTCAAGCGCTATGTCTTCTCGTGGCGAACAAGCTTCAAACTCTCAAGACGATTGCGACTCTGGTGAAGAAAAACGGGAGGAAGAAAAAATTCACTCTTTCGATAAAACTGAGTCTTGGATCTCTTGTTGCAGCAGTAATTCATCCGTGAATGATATACGAGTATCCCAGACTTTGCAAAAATCTGAGAAAATCACCTCGGAATCAACCTCGGCTAACCACGGACAGGTGAATTTTCCACAATCCTGGAAAAACTCTGGCCCACCACACGAGGTTCTCGCAAAGGTCATGCAAGCCCGACTGAGAATGGGGAAAAAATTGTGGAAAGTCCACTCGCTCGCGAGCAGTCAAGAAACTTCGAATATACCTACATTGGACAATGTGCCAAAAAATGCTCCTGAGGATGCAAGCAACAAGCCGCAAGAGCTCGAAAAACCTTGAGAAGTTGTTCGTCGAGATCGTCGTTTCGAAGAAATAAATTCGTTGAAGAAGATATTTTATTTTGAAACACAAAGCCTAAAAAACAAATAGTTGATAACTATTTCATTTTCAGTTTATGAGTTTATTAACATGTGCACAAATTCTTTAAGAATTTCTTTTTATCCCCCATACTTTGGTTCGTTTTTTCAGAAAAAATTGACGTTTGTTTTTTTGTTTTATGTTTTGTATTACCGGTGTATTCCTTTGCAAGGACACTGGTAGAAAAATACTTTCATATTTCGTTTGTAAAAGTTCAACTACGTTTGTTTGTGAAAATACATTAATGTTTCGTTCATGTTATATGCTGTTTTTTTTTATTTACCTTTATTCTTTCAGGATTCATTTATTATTTCATTGGAATAATATGACTTTTAATTTTGCACTGGTAGTTCTGGTTTTCGAAAACTAGACAAAAAACTGATTTAGATCATCGAACATTATTCGGGATTCTAATTTAAATTTATTATTTGCGATAATTTTTAAATGAAAGAAACAATATGAACAAAGAGGGAAAATTAGACTTTAATACACCGTTCGAAATCTTATTGGTAATTTCTAACGCTGTAATTGAAAAGCGATTTTAATCTATATCAGATTGACTTGAGGTAAGTTCAACAATTTTGAGACGAAAGCAATCGGTTCTCTTTTCTAAACGAAGATATGTATACACATGATTTGATACTTAATTCGATCTTGAAAATTTGTTACAGATTCCTGAAGCTTGGGGAACCGTTAAAGTCGACGCTGAAGGAGCCGGTTACGCAATTTTACAAATGACTGTACAGTACAACGTAGACAAACCGAAATTCCAGACGCCTCCGCCTGTGAAAGCATTCGATCTTTTTGTTCGGCCGAATTTCTATGGCAGAAATCAATCTCACATTAATTACCTTAGTTGTCAACGGTAATTACAATTTTGTTCTTTCTATCAAAAATATTTGCCTCCATTTCTCAGGGAACTCAAAAAAAAAAATCAAGATTAATTTTGATTGTCAAAATCAGTGCATTGACAATATTTTTTTGGGTTTTCGACTTTTGATGAAACTAGAAAAATTGTCTTTAAAATATTTTCTTTTTCTCCAACAGCTGGACAAACGTGAATGAATCTTCGCGCTCAGGTATGGCTGTACTCGACGTTACGATACCGACCGGCTACATAATTCAACAACAAGTTCTCGATGAATACATACGCTCGCATCAAGTGAGAAATCTTCAACGTGCACGTTTCCAGACTCGAAAAGTTCTCTTTTACTTTGATTATCTCGATCAGGAAGAGACCTGCGTCAATTTTACTATTGAGAGATGGTTACCTGTGGCAAATATGTCGAGATATCTTCCCATCCGTGTCTACGATTATTATGCACCAGGTAAGTATCCTCAACAAATTTATTATTAACGAAAATAAATGAAGAATCAATTATGATAGTCTCCAATAAAATTTTAACAGTTAAAAATTTCAGGCTCTAATTTAAAAACTGTTTTTCCTAATTAGTTATCGTTACGCGACTTTTGGTTTTGAATTCGAGTAAATTTTCGACAGACGTTCGACTTTTTTGAATTTTACATTCGTCGAAAAAAAGGTTTCCTTATTAAATTTGTTAATTTTAATTTCTCAGAGCGATTCAACGAAACGATCTTCGATTCGTTGTCGACGTACATCCTAAACATTTGCGAAGTGTGCGGAAGCTCACAATGTCCGTACTGCCACATTTACAACGCTGCTTCCTTCATTGGTTCGTCTGCGAAATTGGTACTTCTCCTCTCCATTGTTGTCACTTTAGCATATAATTTCGGAACTCGAGAATTGAACATACGTTAAGAAATTTAATGTAAATACGAGAATTGAGCATACGCTACGCGATCGATTTACACAAATAACAAAATGAAAGTTCTTTGTGATTTGAAAGCTAAAAATCAGAGCTATATAAACATTATAAACGGCCTTCGAAAGTACCACACAAAGTGTGTTTCAACGATACTTTCGTACGTCATCATCCAATCAACGTTGATTTTTTCATTTACATGAAATTCTACATTTAAAAAAATTAAAATTATTTTAATTTCGTAATCGAGATTTACGAAGTGCATATCAATCTACAAACGAAATAGTACAACTAACAGCGTGATTAACTTTTTTTCCATTGCATATTTAATATTCTCGAATGAATATTGAAAACTATTTGTGAATTAGAATTACAGTTTGTTAAATCATTAACTGCCACACGAAACCATCCACGCATTTTCACAGTAGGTCGTCGTGTTAAAAGAATCTCTTTACAAATATATAGATCTGATATATATAATTTTTAAATAAGATAAATGCACACTCGACTGCATTGTCGCTATACAATAATTTTTTATCGATGAGTGGCAGTCTGTACATAGTTAGAGTGTTACAACGCTGAAACGTGAAAATACGTCGGCACGCGATATTTTCTTCGGAATTTTAATACGATCAAAAGTTACAATTTTTTGAAGATAATAGTTTGTATTGTTCATTTGTTTTTTTTTTTTTTACATTTTATCGAATTTTCTTGAGAGAAAATTCAATGTACGTATGCCGACGCAGCGAACACGCGTCGTCGTCCATTATATATATATATATATTTATATACAGGATTTATGATAAATACCAAGAATTATAAATATAGTAACTTAAGAAGTGTCTTGCAACGATCCGTCCAATTTTTTCACCGCAAACATCTATTTTTCTCGTGTTTAAAGGAGCGGCAAAAAACAAACAAGCATAACTGTTTTTCATGAGTTTTTTTTGGTATTTTAATTATATAGCAAATCTCTGATAGGCCAAAGACTGCAAACAATGTGGAGCAATTTATGGTGGCATGATTTTATTGGTTTGTAGTTAAAACTTTCGATTTTGTCTTTTTAAAGACATTTGCCATTTGGGCAGCAATATAGTCATTAAACGACGTTGAATTTTTCATTGTTGCCAGGCAACACATTTTTTTTATCTTTAGTAAAGCACAAAATTTATTTACAGCATTTAGGCTACGAAAATTTCATCTTGGAACCCTAAAACTATGAAAAAATTTGAATAACACAATTATTCAAAATAATCGCACGATATAAAAAATGTTACCACTAATTGTTTACTTGAAAAGATTTTTATTGCTGAATTTGTTGCTACGATTTGTCTATTAAAAAAAAGGCTAATATAAAAAATATAAGGTACAATCACGAATCCCGTCCATGAAAATTTGTTTTTATTATATACAAAAATGAAAACACAAAATCCTTATTTCATACATCGTCATATCTTATTTACCCTCACATACATACTTTTTTTTTGTAAGTGCTAAGACGATCCTTAGAGTACAATTTACGCACAAAAACGGAGATTCGCTATGTTAGGATTTTCAGAACCAGTTTTTACACATTCGATGATGTGCATAAGCGTTGTTTTAATCATGCCTAAACATTTTTTTAATCGAACCTGATTATAAACATAAGAATAAGAAAGATTGTTGGTTATGTAATTATTATCTTTTTTGTAAAACTTTTTATAAATAAAGCGTCGAAAAGTTTAAATCATTTTATTTGTCTCGTACATTTTTTTGTATAATTTACCTTTTCAAAGAATATCCTGCATTTGAATAATCCGACCGGAAACAGAAAATAAGTCGAATTTGAAACATCGATTTCTCGCTAGATGGCGTTTATTTTCGCTTTCCGCGGCTGCTGGCTGCGCCATCACTTCCGGTCCGGACTTGAATAATAAAAATATTGAACCTGAACATTCAGCACCCGAAGTATTGAAGTTTTCAAAGAAAGAAAAAATCTCAAGATGCAGCTGGTCGTTACCAATGAAAAATTAAAAGAACATCGAAAAATCAGACTCTCGCGAGCGGACTACGCAGTTCTTCAAGAATTTAAAAAACTTCGAGCCAAAGTGAGAGCAATCACGAAAACGAGGAAATCGCGCAAGCGAAAAAGAGTAGTGGAAGAAAGAGAAGAGCAAAGAAAAAAAGAAGAGCCAATTGAGGATAAGTCGAATCGAGACGAGGAAATAAAGAAGAACATAAAAAAGGCAAGGATCTCGATGGATGAAGAAGAAAAAAAACAGGTGCACAGAACGCTCACCTCACAATGGGCAACCATTATGAAAGAAGGAGTTCTTGAAGAAATTAAAAACGAAATTTTAATGGAATACAAACCGTCAGGGGAATATCAAATACTCAAAGCTTCCCCTCTCAATTGCGTCCTGAAGTTTGTTGTAAACAATCACATCCTGAAATCCGACGAATGCAGAGTTGTTGTTCAGGATCAGCTTGCAAGCGCTTTAGTGGGCATTGGCAAAACAATCAGTAATGTTCTTACCTGCCATAATTCAACACCCATAAACATCGATATTCTTATCGATGTGGCCATAATATTGGCAAATGTTCATCATAAAATTTCGCTACAAAGACGTTCCGCAGTAATCTCGGCTTTTGGTCTGGAGGGCTTAACAGATTTGAGTGGAATTGGTGAAGATCTGTTCGGCCAAAAAGTTTTGGATATTCTGAGATGTGCGAAAATCCAAAGCGAGCATGAGGAAAAAAGCGAGCATGAAGAAAAAGCTATCAAAGAAAAAAATAATGTTTTAAAAAATATGAAAAATAATACTGAGGACAACATCAACAATGATACGACAAAAATCAAGTTGACTGAAGAGAAAAAAAACGACAACAGTAAGTCCGATAAAGAGGCGAATCAAAACGAAAAAAAATCTGATGAAAAAACAAGCAGAGATGTCAAAAATTGCACAGACTCACCAGCCATCGCTACTAAAGATAGAATAGAATCAGGAATTCTGATAATGGAAAAGAAAAATCCAGAAGATAACAAAACCAATAATTCAGAAAGCGGAAAATCTGATGAAAGAATGAACTCAAAACTGGACACAAAAAGATCTGTCACTATAGCAACAAATTCAGAAGAAAATATAAATAACGATAAAAAACGTCTCGAGGATAGAACAACCCGTAACGTAACAAATCCTTCAGAGACTATGGAAAAAAAAGATGTAGAAGAAAAAACAAACAACGACACGACTCGTGAAAGTTCAAAGGATTCTCGTTCAGAAAACATAAGAAATCAAAGTGCAGAGGAATTATTGGATGATATAAGAAACGCGTCAATCCGCATTATAGAAGAAATTGATGCGACGTACAAAAAAAGAATTGAAGCACTGCAGCTTGACGGACAAATTGTGAAACCAGAAACAAAGGTAATAATGTTTGTTTAAAAATGTTTAATTATTAATCTATCAACCAAAATTTACGTGTTTCATCCCCATAAATCAATGATTCGAAATTTCTGGTTCTGTAAACGATCGATAAAATGATAAATCTTAAATTCCATTTTATCAGGTTATGGAAAGAGCTGGTCCGGTTGAACCGTTTCCAGGTATCCAGAAAGCCCTTGAACTTAAGTATATGGCTGAAGTCGATTGCGAGATTGGTGCAATAAGATCATCGCACCACCTTCTCAAATCAACGATGAAAGGGTATGAACGTCCCATACGTTATTGGTGGGAATATTGTCGACGAAATAATATCGATGTTTTCCGCGGCTCAGTTCGAAATGTCATCAAATTTTTCGTCGAGAACGGGCACAACATTGGTTCAATTAGCGTGCTAAGATCGTGGAGGACAGCACTGAATGCGATTACGATCGGAGATTTGGACGCCACAAAAACGATTGCGAACTATATAAAAGGATTTGAAAACGAAAGCACTGGAAAAGTCGAAAAAGAATAGCTTGCTATATGAGTTTTTTTTTTTCATAAGAACTATTAAGAGAAAAAAGGTTTTAAATATTACTATTATTTTATGAACTATAATATATAATTATAATAATTTAAGCATTATGTATAATCACACAACGTCGGAAAATTATTATTTATCAGACCGTACTTTGGATCTCGTGAATGCGATCACGAGATTTTATACGTATGAAGTCAGCGAATTCATACGTTATTTATAATTAAGAAAAACCTCGTCAATAAGAAAATCACCAAAAATGTGAAGATTAAAAGGGATTGGAGGGGAAAAATAAAGAAATTTATTTTATGATAACTCTTGTCATTTTATTATCATCCGAACGCACACTTCCCGTTACAATTATTTTGAGATTTTCGTCATCCGGCAATCGTTGCATCTAAAATGTCCAATATAATTATTAATATATATATTCATGTACATGATATATATATATACATATATATATCTAGATTTGTGCTCGCCGATTCGTAAGAGATTTTTCTGTTCGTATAATGGGAGTAATAACAATAATAATAATGATAATAATAATAAATAATTATTAAAAATATATTAGAAATGAACGGGTCAAATTTCGTTCAATAGTGCACTAAATTGGATTCTAAAAAATCATTCGTAATATTAATAATATGATAAGGGTAATTTTACTTAGGAACTTGTGATTTTTTTTTTTTTTTTCAAATCGTGTATTCGACGAAACGTATTAATGTATTATTAATTTTTATCGTTTTTTTTTGTTCTTTCAAAATTTTTCTTCGACACACGGGCAGGTACAATAATTTTTTTCGTCATGCTTTGACGTTTTCTCACTAGAATCAACAACAAACTGTGGTTGTATACAACTTTCTGATGTGCCACAAAAAATAGTTCCATTTTTTTTTTCATTAATTAAACGTTGAAATTTCGTAATCCTCTTTTCATTTTTGGGAATAACTCCCATTATGATAAAACGTAAAACCGTAGGATTTGCCAATTTCACGCCAACTGATAAATTACTTACACGTTACAATATTACTGACCGCGAGTCCATTCTCTTTGCAATTTATTCAAGACTTCAGGTATTTACGATTAATTAAAGTCATTTTATGAAAGAAAGCAAGAAGGAAAGACAATCTCGATATAGTTAAGAACATTTTTCGGAATGATTTAATTAACATTATTTCTATTCTTTTCATCATACATTTTTTTGTTCAACTTAATCTTTCCTTCAAGCATTCTCTTATTAATTATTAATCAAATAGATAAATTCTTCATTCTCGAAGTATATTGCTCTTAATATTTTATCAATTATACATACAGTAGTTGGTAATTATTTATCATTAGAGAGTTCTTATGCTTATTATTATTGTTGTTGTTATTATTATTATTATTATTATTATTATTATTATTATTATTATTATTTGTTTTTGTTGCTGTTGTTGTTTGTATGCATTTTTGCTTCAACGGTCGCATGTCTGATCATTAAATTTAATTTGTCCCCATACTTTTTCGGCATGTTGTCGACTACTCGCTCATTAATTTCGTTGCGTTTCTTGAAAGAACGTCATATATCGATTTACCCGCAAATTTTTGTCCCTTTTCTTAAATTCCACCAACAATATTTAATTCAATTATCAGGTTTATCACTTAACGATACCAATAATCTATGAATTATTATTAATTTTCTTCAACGACTATCGCAATGTTCACTTTTTTATTTTCCATTTCGCAAGCGTTTATAGGAGAATGACCTGAACCGTTATTTGAATTATTTAAATTCACAATTAACGTCGTACTCGCAACATAATTGTCCCTTTTTCTTCGAAAAAATAATAAATAAATGTAAAAAAAAGAATAAGAAAAACTCTAGCTATATGTTGCGTAACGATTTTTATATGAATTTGATTATTTATACTATGTATTGTTTATTGCAACTGAAATTTGTTTTTATCACAACATTTATAAACACGTAGTTTAAAAGAGAAAAAAAAATCAACATTTACTCGAGTCTTTTTTCAGGTCATGTCCCTCCGGCTATTCATATCTTAACCATATCATTGATCGCATTAAATTTTGTTGTTAAAACTTTTATCAACATTTTATACAAATCTCATACCAAGCTAACAGCTTCTCTCATCGCGTGTCGGGAAAAAATGTCTAAAACATCAAATTTCTCTTCAAACACCCTCATTCCCACACTGAACTTGCAACGTTCTACCACTAATAGCATTTTTTCTTCCTTTACTCTTCACCCTCGCTAAATTGTTCTAAAAAATTCTAAGGCTCATTCACGAAAGGAAAAAAACAAATAAAAAAAAAAAACATGCGTTTGATTCCTTTGAATTATCGTTTTTCAACAATTTTACAATTTTACAATTTTAATGTTTATTCCTACATCGAGGATAATCTCGTTTTTCAATCTCTCACTGTGGCACCGAATCCCATTCACGTACACTTCAAATTTCGATGGGTCGAAATTTACGTCAATACTATGATTTACTTTATCATTATAATAATTATTATTATTACTGCTATTGTTATTCATATTAACGTTATGATAACTAGTCTGTAATTAAATATAGAACATTAACTCGCTATCTCAGGCTGCAGCTTTGTACAATTGGCTCATTTTGCATTTCTCCTTCTTGTAAATTTTGGCTATTCATTTTTTGTCCCTCGGTTCGTTTGTTTATTTATTGATACGACAGGATAATAATAAAAAAAAAAGAACATATTATTCGTGAGAAAAAACATTTAAAATGCGTGAGCTACGAATCTGTCAGAGATATGTCCAGTTATTGCGTGCGCTTAATATTTTCGAATGTAGTGAATTTCACGGTGCTACGAAAGTTTCTAAGGTTACCTTTGATTTATCTCTTTTATTTTTTTTTGAATCAAGTGAATTTTCAATATTTTGCTTTTTGTGCTACAAAACAAAGGCTGCATCAGCGATAATCACATTTAATTAAATCTACGACGTATACTCATGATTTTCTTTTTTTCAACTCTATAATTTAAATTATTGAGCAGAGAAAAATATAATACTAAACGAATCATTAATTCAACAAGGAACGTTAGTTACTGATTCAAATATAACGAGCCTATTTCGGAAGAGGAATTGTGTGGAACATCCCGGCAGACTATTTTTTTGAAATAATGAAACTTGAGTTATTTAAAAATTCGATCTTAACGTAACATTGAATTTCTTTATTATTATAATTATTGCAGGGACATTGATTTACTTGCAACAAAGATTCGTAATCAGAATTTTATCAGTCATTTAATTTTATTCTTTATAATATTTATAAAACAGCTAAGAATTATTATTTGAAGAAATTAACAGCAGCACGATGGTAATTTAAGTTACGTTTTAACTCTCAGATGTAAAATTGTATGACTTTACAAATAATTAATAGGAAATTCAGCTTGCTGAATAGATGCCAATGGTAATCGAAGTGAGTAGGCTGTAAATAATCATTCGAATAATACAAAATTCGTCAAAATAAATAAGAATAAGAAAACATAAATGAATTCAGTGGTGATCAAAGATCATTGGAGTTACTCGAGCACTGCAAAAACGATATTCCAATTAAGCAATATTCATCGATAGTAATCAGTAGGTATTGACGGCAACTCAACGGTTAACTAATGTTGCAATTTATAAAAGTTAACGTATAATACTTATTGCACTTAATCGTAAGATGTTGATATTGATGGGCGTTTTTCGACTCCACAAGGGTTATTAAAAATCACTCAGTATGCAATATTAATTAAGGTGATTAATTAATTAATTAATTAATTAATATTAATTAAGGTGAGTAATGACACGATTCAAGGCACTCGTCGGTTACCAACAATGACTGATAAAATTCTGATCGTGAAGATTCTTGATACCTTCATAAGATTATCAAAGAAGCTTAAATAAAAAATAGACCGTTTTGTCAATAAAAGGAAAATTGAAGAGAGGAATCGTCCTTTCAATTTTACACGCGCTAGAAACTCGATTTTTCTAAGCGGAATAGTGGTCTTTCCTCTAATTGCGTCATTAAATTCGTTCGCGCCTGACTTAAAAACTATTTTGGAATGTGTGACTAGGCTCGCGTGGCAACTATTATCTCTTCAATTTCCCTTTCATTTCTTTTGGTTTTATTCCTTCTTTATATTGTATACAGTAATGGAAGCTTTGCTCTTGGCGAAATTACTAAAACTTCGGAAGCGATATACAGCCTTGTGCAAAAGTATTAGGCACCCTGCAGCTGTTTCATCCGCACAAAAAGTTAAATATCTCGGTCAAAAAAAATCATAACTTAATAAACGCGATTTTAAAGTAGACAACTCCAGCTTCATTTTGCTTTTTTTCATTAATTTATGCGATTTTTTTGCGCCCGGTACGTATCTTTGAAAGTGGCTATTTTTCGCGATTTTCACACCTTAATAAATCAGGTACTAGACTCCTAAAAGTTAGTAAATTGATTTTTTGGTCAGGAAACCTCAAAGAGGATATCTCTAGTTTCAATTTGGATTTTGGAAAAAAAAAATGCAATTTTTTTTTGCGAAGTTATTTAGTTTTTTTCCGAAAAAAGGCAAGTTTCTGAAAAGTTGGCGTATCTCGAAAATCATGGGGTTTGAAATATTTTGTGTGAGAGGTAAAAAGTTGCATTTTGTTATTTTCGATTTTCGAGAAAAAATCGCATTTTTTTTTCCAAAAACCAAATTGAAGCTAGAGATATCCTTTTTAAGGTTTCCTGACCAAAAAGTCAGTTTACTAACTTTTAGGAGCTTAGCACCTGATTTATTAAGGTGAGAAAATTGCGAAAAATAGCCATTTTCAAAGATACGTACCGGGCGCAAAAAAAATCGCATAAATTAATCAAAAAAAGCAAAATGAAGCTAGAATTATCTGGTTTAAAATCGCGTTCGTTAAATTGAGTTATGGTTTTTTTTGACCGAGATATTTAACTTTTTGTGCAGATCAAACATCTGCAGGGTGCCTAATACTTTTGCACAAGGCTGTATAATTCTTTTACATATATTCCATGCGTTTAATTCAAATACCTTCGTTGTGGACAATTTTACGACTTTTAACTAAGGTGCAATGTCTTCCGCTCAAATAAGTATATATCAGTGTTTGATATTTTTGTTTTTAAAAAAAGCGAAATTATGATATATCAGGAAACGTTGATAATCACGATTGAATGTGATAAAAAAAAAATTGAGTTTAACGACAATGACGCTATCATTTTTTTATCGTCTGGAGCAAAGCCATTAAGTAAATGACCCGCTAACCTGACCGGATGGCTCAAAAGCTCGTGCCTGATAATTACAACATACGGAAATCGCAAAATTTCGAAAAAAATTTTCCTTATTCAATATTCTCAATGATACTGTTTTTATTATATATTAATAAGCGGAAAATGGCTAAAATTCTGTGTCTATAAATATAATTATAACGAGGAGGGCGTGGCAAGTGTACAATGATTCGATCCAAGTTTTTTTTTCTTATTAGAGCATTGGAGCCGCTGTAACTATTTTTTTCAATATTTCGAGCGCAATATTCTTTGCGATATGATAATCCTTCTGAAAAACTAATAACTTGAGTTCGAAAAAAATTTGTGGCTAAAGAATTAAAATGATCAATGAAGAAGGCTTTTTTTCTTTGGAATTTCGCGATCTCCACAATCGTTAAATTTGGAGCGCATCTTTTTAGAGCATGCCCTCGTATTGTTTTTTGCCACAATTACTGACAGTCAAATTTCTTCCTTTTATTAACCTCGCGCGCGAAGATAATGTTTGCTAAATCTAACAAAATAATAAGAATAAGCAAACAGTATTGAATAAGATCGACAGGTAACAAACAATTATAAAAGAAAAAGTAGGTAACTCAAAAGTTTGATATAAAGGAAAAAATTATGTATACGCTAATTACTAAATATTTGATTTTAGGCGTGTTGAACGCGACGTTGCCATGAAAAAATCGGCATTCATATTTTGTTAGATTTTTTTTTGCAATTGTGTTTTTTGTTCGAAATGTATGTTTTTTTTATCTCTTTCTTTGTTATTCTCTTTTCTTTAAGGTTCAGTCTTGCGGTTCAGTCTTAATGTAATGTGGATGTGCAAAAATCATCGATCGTTAATCGATAGTAAAATAAATGTATCGATTATTCATTGATGGTTATTGGTTTTCTTTTTTTCTTCTTTTGTTATGAATAAGTCGTCTGAGACAGAGAATTTTGAACGGAGAACGTTTCATTTTTTTCTTTCCTTCCACGATGTTCGTGTACGCGATACAAATGTCTAAGAAATTAGTAAATATTTGAGTAATTCGAGAGACGCAAAATTTCATTTTCACAACGTTTTTTTTTCCATTTTTATGCATCGTACTCGTTATTTTTTTTCTCGTTCTCTTGTTCGCTTTCTTTCTTTTTTCTCTTCTCTCCATATTTCTTCGTGTTGTTACTTTTGGCTACACGGATGTCAATTCCAATCTCTCGCCGACTTTTCAGCGGGATGAATGTGACTTAAAAGGATGTTTTGTTGGAGGGAGCAAAACGTTCTTTTCTCCTGCGATATTATTTTTTTTTCTTCTAATTGTAACTCTCTGTCCCTATTGGCTGAGAACTATACACGTCAAGAACTTAAAGCCATCGATCATACGTCGACTCGATAAAAAGAGAAATAAACGTCAAAAATCTATCACTAACGACGGAAAGTTGTTTTTCTTTCTTTTTTTTTATACTCGTACATTTATCCTAAGGTTATACAACCTCGAACATATTTCTTCAAATAATGTTCGTTCTACGACTAAAATGAATCGCTAATTCTTCGATTTTTTTGATCGACAGCGCTATTCGAAGAGATCTTATTTACATTCAGTAAGAAAATATGGCCGTTTTTATTTCTCGTTAATCTGTCATTTCTTTGGGCCTTGTCTCAATATTAAAAAGGACATTGACAATATGTGATTCCTCGGAAGCAAATAAACAATACTCATATCATCGAATCCACTTCGATTTGTCAAAAAAAGAAGAAAAAAAAGACAATCGTCGTGATTTTCGTATTTTTTGTTACGAAGTAACGCGACGTTAAAAACATTTAAATCGTGAAAACTCGATTCTTTGGAAAATCAAGATGAAAAAAGACAAATTGTCGTCGCATTTTGTGCATCGTTTCACGAGGTGGAAAAAAAAACAAAAAAAATATTGATACGACGTTAGTTTGAAAATTTAAATCAACAAAACGCGATTGTTGCCAAAATCGACGACCGCTATTTTTCCGCTCGGAGTCAACGCGATGCCCGATGGCCTGTCCATCTCTTGAGGCGCTTTTCCGTAAGTGCCAAATCTCCATTTTAACGTGCCGGCCGAGTCGAATACTTGAATTCTGTGATTTCGTGAATCGGCTACAATCAAATTACCCTCGTCGTCGATAATCACTCCCTGAGGCCTCAAAAATTGTTTTATACCACCGTTACCATCGCATTCGAGTACTTTTGCATTCAAAAAGTCGGAATCGATCACGACAACGCGATGATTATTGAAATCGGTCGTTACGACATTACCCTCTGGATTGAAAGCGACGCCTCGCGGCGAGTCGAAGTGTTTCCACATGCTTGGCGTCGTCTCGTAGCCATATTTCCGCAGAAATACTCCCTCTGCGCTGAACAATTGAACCCGGTGATTGCGTGTGTCCGAGACGACAATTTGGCACTCCGTATTGGCAGCGACGTCCCACGGATAATTGAATTGCCCGCAGCGGCAGCCTTTCTCACCGAATGTTTGTAGGAATAGACCTTCCATCGTTAGAATCTGAACATTTTTCATAAATCGTACATTAAAACGTAAGTTAATTTATTGAATTTACTCATTTGTATAATCAATTTATTTCAATGGTGATTGAAGCCAATTTTAACAATCTCAATGTTATAAAAACTTATAAACAGATCCAAACACGAAGAAATACTTTTGATGAACGAAATAAATTTTTGTTACATATTGAAATCGCCACTTTTGTGGAGGAAAACTATTCTATTTTATAATTTCAACGTTTTACGTATGTTTAAATTGCAAAGTTAATAAACCAATATAAATTAACCTGAATTCGGTGATTATCCTTGTCAGCAACAATAATTCGTCTTCTACCATCGACAGTAATGCCAGCTGGTCTGTCAAATTGTCCGGGTGCATTGCCATGAGACCCGAATTGTCTCACGAGGCTGCCGTCTTCTCTATAAATTTGTATGCGATTGTTCGATCTGTCGGCGATGATGATGTGTCCATCTTTGTCGCAAGCAACTCCCCAAGGTCGGCAAAGATCGTCTTGAGGGTCAGCATTGCTGCCGATTATCTTGACAGATTTCGGTAACGACGATACGGCATTTCTTCCGGTTCTCACGGTCACGGGGAAGTTGTTCAGTGCGATTGGTCGTCCACGGGGTACGGGGCTGCGCGGTGCAATCTGGGCCTTTTGCACTGAATTTTGCGGCGAGCCCCCGCGTCCTCTTACAGCTCGGCGATCGCCGATCGGGCCTGGATTGTTTACCATTATCGAGCCGAGATTTGCGATGGCGTGTAAAACGTTGCCTTCTGGTCCTGAGAATGAGATCCAATTCTCCTCTGTTGGTGGAAGATTTTGTCGATTTTGATGGATCTGGAAGACCTGGAAATTAAAAAAAAAAAGATTAATCTTTAAAAGAATGCAATTTTTTCTTCGTAGCTCTGTATAATAAATTGATCTAGTGTGGAACTAACAAAAATTAATCCAAGACCCCTACGATCTTTTTTGTCGAACGTGAATCCCACCTTAGGGGTCGAAAACGACCCCAATCTTCTCATTAACATAAAATGTTCCTCGCATGCGATAATAATGTTTAATTGTACAGAATTCTCTTCGTTTTGTAATAACGAAGAGAATAGTATATGATAAAGTCGCATTTGGTCAACATTTAATGATGAAAACTCTACACGGGGAGAATCAAAAGTGAAAAATTACAGTTACAGTAATAGAACCGGGGGACAACCTTGAATGTTTGGAATTTTTACAGTGCAGAGTGCAAATTTTCATGAAAAGAAAATAAAATCTCTTATATAATTCAGGAAATTTTACTTTCTTTTCATGAAACATTTACACTTTGCACTGTAAAAATTCCAAACATTCAACATTGTCCCCCGTTTCTATTGCTGTAACGGTAATTTTTTACTTTTAATTCTCGCCGTGTATAAAACTAAACAAATTTCGGAAAAACGCTAAAAAGAAGTGTTTTGTTAAAAAAATTGGGCTCGTTTTCGACCCCGTTGAAGGGGTCTAGGGTTAACTTCTGGATACGAATAATCCTTCAACTTACAATTTGAATTAATTTGATAAAACCATTGAAGAAGACGTTACAAATAAATGTAATATACTTTGCGGTGAACAATTAAGTTAAATCAACAAGATATCGATTCATCATCAACTTAGATCTCTATTTGACTACCTTAGCTTCTTAAATTAAATTATTTAAATTGTAAACTTCGATGTTTCTTAACTCTTTCATGCACACACTTTTCCTTACGTAGGATTCATTTGAAATTTTGCATGCATGGATTGTTGGGGTTGTTGATTGCAAAACTAAATCCGGAAATCGAAAGTTCAAAATGGCCGATTCAAAAATACAGTTGTTAGTCTGAATCGAGTACGTAAATGATTGTATCTTTACTTTTTTAGCAAAAAAAAAAAAAAACAGACTCAACATTTTGCAATAATTCTGTAAAATACTTTAGAGTGTATTAACCCGTAGTAACTACACTAGTGCGAATTTGCACCACCGAAATCGTATTTATTGAAATTTTTTGTTTTGATTGTGAGGTATTTTCACTATATAAATATTATTTTTCGCATTCGAGACTATTATCATTGAATTCCTGGGGGTTTTTATTCCAAGAAATTCGGGTTATTAAATGATTTTCGATTATTTATGCAAGAGTTTGACGATGCAAAATCCCAAATCGCACTAGTGTGATTGGTATGTATCCTCGTACGAATTTCAATTATTTCTTCCACTTTACTGTACTTTTGCAGATAACAAACAACGACTGTCTTTATTTTTTGTTTTTTTTTTTTATTTTTATTTTTATTTATTCTTATGAATGTTCTAGAGACCATTTAGAAACACAAAACCGAGTATTTCTTGTGAAAATATTAGTTTTATAATTAAAGAACTGCAAAAAAGGTGGTTTGCTGAGCTTCCCAATGTGAAGCGAAGAGTTAAGTGTTCAAAAACGACGCAAAGTTATAATGTGAACGAATCAAGAAGTAAATTTTAAGTACTCGCGTCCTCCAATAAACATATGCGGCGACTGCATGTATATTGTACATGAACGAGAAACAAAAATCTAGAACATACGTTAAAGGACTAAAATAAATTGTAATGAATTTTTACCTCTGCCGAAGCCATGTCTTTAGTAACTAGAAGATCCAACGGATTGGCAGCGATGGTCGAGGAGTCCATAGCTGCGCCGAGTTTATCAACCGCTTTGGAGAGTCTGACAATTCCGTTTCTCAAGCCCTCATCTCTAATCTTAAGAGACGCAAATTTAGCAACTCTCGCTTTCTCGATTCTGCCCAACAATTCTTTTTCTCGTGATTCAAGGGCAGAAGCGACGCGTCTAACACAAAGCATGAGATCTGAGGAAGCTTGTCGTGATTTTTGCTCGAGGGTCTCCGCAGCCATTTGTACAGCCTCGAGGTCCTCGCGAAGTAAATTTATACCGACTCTCGCTTCGCTCATCACTTGATTCGCTTGTGCGCCAGCTCCTTCGAGCGCTTCCATTAGAAGCACGGTTACGTGACCGTGATGAAGATTCATACAGCATTCGGCACAGAATGTACGACTGCACGTCTGACACCATAATGGCTGTGTTTCACGATGGATCTCGCAGAAATATTGTTGGGGCGAAGAAATCGGCGATTCCGATGATGGTGGAACGGGCTGTAACATCGGTGGTGAACTATTCGTCATTTCGAACGCACCTCGTTGCAGTGATCCAAAATGGTCGATAAGTTTGTTCGCTTCTGCTCGATTCTGCCAAGATAATTTTATGTTTGTTAATATGTGTTATTCACTTATAACAGTTGATATTTTTCAACGTAATTTCAGTCAAATTGGTATGCTAAGAATTAATTTTTGTTCGAGATAAATTATAATTTTGTGAAATTTTCCTTTTTCCATGCCCTTCAATTTTTGGGTCAAACTAATCCCGATTGGTAAGTTTAAGAAGAAAAATCTTCAAGTCGTTCGAATGAAAAAATATTGAGAATTTTAACAAATTTCAAGTGTACGAAAAATTTGAGCGATTTATTGAGTCAATAATTATTGATGATTATCGATAATAATTATGACACTTCATTTAGCGGTGGTAAAGATTGTAAATACTAAATATATGATTGTAAATGTGTAAATTAATTGCAACATTGTATAAATTGAATAAAATATTAACCTGTCGAATACCGATGCAATTATCGCAAAGTGGATCGTTACAATCAGGGGCACATTTTGAAATGTTAAAACTATCGCCCGTTGGATTTGTAACGTCACAATTGGAACCGAAGCTTTTGCTGTTTACAACCTGTAGAAGACTGCTGATGAGGGAATCGACACTAAGATCGTCCGGTGGACTTCCATAACTGTGTGAATTTGCGCTGCTGCATGAGGATATTGTGCCAGGTGGACTGGCGCTTGAATAACCTGATTTCGTTCGCTTCCATGGTGAATTGGTTGCCCGCTGTTAAAAATGTCAATCGAAAATGTAAAATTATTAAAAAATTGTAGATTGACGATAAAAATTGTAAATTGAGAATTAATTTGTATAAATAAAAAAAAAATTGACATCTTTTTTTTATATCACTAAATTCATCACAACTAAAAAATTGAAATATTTTGAATATTGGATCGAAAAAATGGATCCCCATAATTATTAAAAATTCGCATTAATCAGCTTTTTCTGTGACGAATCAAAGATAATAAAACAAATCATTTCTTCATAGTCGAAGGTTTTTGGAAAATTCAAAAGCTGCGAGAAAAGCAATGTACGAATTTTAATATAGTATTTTTCTAAAAATCTGAACTTACGTTGTGAGCTGGACGAGAGAGGCATATATTGAAGTTCGCAGTGTGATCGCGGCGGTGCATGCTGAAATCCGCGAAAGGGCTTACTCCACGATTATAGCCGTTTTCATGAGTATGACTCATCGTGAGAGTGTAATCAGGCTCAGGAGTCCGGCGGCTGTTTGAGCCAACGATGACACCTTTATCGCCCACGTTCTTCTCGATTTTACTTTTTTCTGTAATTAATAAAACATTTGATTTATAACAAATTTATAAAAATTAAGAATCATTGATCATTTACTAGTGATTTATATTTAAAAAAAAAAAAAAAAAAAACAAAATACGTAAAATAAAAACGAAAATTCAATGATGATGAAATATTAAAGAAAATGGAACAACAAATATAAGTGGAAAAAATATAAGAAATCTTTTCGGTGAAGTTGCGAAAATATTTATCAAATTAGTCAAAATTTCGTTGATCCTACACGAAGAGAAATGTTTTCAGAATATTTGTAAGAAATTCCGGCAAAAATTGCCGTGTTTTCCAATTATGTGTGTGCCATTGTCAGGCACAATAAAACATGCGAACAGTGCGTATAAATGTCACCAAAAAACAAAATTAAAATCAATGGTATCAGTACGATAAAAAGTAGTGTCCTGGCACTGTAAAATTTCATATAACGATTGTCAATTTTTGCTTGCCTGAACATGAATTTCAATAGTGCTCATTTTTCAGTTTTATTCCTCATAATAATAATAATAATAATAATAATAATAATAATAATAATAATAATAATAATAATAATAATAATAATAATAATAAGTATTATTATAATTATGATACTAATAAGCTAATGAATTAAAGATTATTCATCAATTGATAATCCATTCATCAAACAAATGATTTATTTATTGAATAAAGAAATCATCAATGAGATCAAACGTTTTGAATTTTCTTTAGTTCGTCTTCAAATCAGGGTTTCACATTAACCCTAGCTACACACTATAACTTTTAGTCCCTTACTTACACACTATCGGTCTATTGGACCGACGACATTTATTGTTCTATAAAATTGTAAAAAACGCGTCTATTGAGGTTTAATTGTAGTGAAATCGAAACGCCAGACTTCGACCAATCCAGAGAAGCAATCGGTAAAGCAAAAAAGTCGTTTAATAAAAAGTTATAACGTTTATGAAAAGGTGTGTGGTAAAAAAAACGGTGAAAATGGCTGTCGGTCCATTGGACCTCGTAGTGTGTAGCTAGTGTTAAATACATGTATGTGTCAGGACACGGCTGCGACAGGGGAAGAATTATGTTGGATTGGCAATTTGAAGTTGAAGGAGAACACCACTCAATTTGCTGCTACTTTTCATCCCAAGAATTCTTTTTTCCTTTTTAGTATTAAAAAAAAAAATTGTCAAAGGTTAAAGACTATGTGATGTCACTTGACACACCGGAATAAAAATAATAAAAGTAGACGACAGGCTCTGACCTGATCGTCTTATGCAATAGCAAAAGACGAAGTTTGAATCAAAAATACCAAATAGCACGGTAAAAATTGCCTCGCACTGTATTCAAATTTCTAACCCATCTGAGATTTAGTTGCGGTACAACCATTAATTTTTCGTTCACGGCGAGTTAAAAAGCAACAATTTTGTTTATAATGGGACTTTTTACAGTGCTTTTTTCCGAAATTTGACTGTGCCGTATTACAAAAATTCCATATATTAAATACTGCAATACACATTGAAATTTTTAATTTTTTTTTCGATAAATCCTTCCAAAATAGTCTTTCGCATCCAACTTGTAGTGCAGAGCACGGTAATTTTTTTGATATTTTTCTCTCCGTGTAATAATTGAACATTTCTTATGTGTAATTATATTTCAATTAACTTCATTTTCTCAGTTTGAGTTATTCAATTTTTCAATGGAGTAAGGAACCGTAAATTCAAAGTTCGGACTTCGGTCGCTTAATTGAAACATTTATAGGATTACATACGTCGAGAATGAAATAAAAAAAATTAAAAAATGTTTTTTTTTTTTTTATGAACGGGCTTAGCCCCGCGGGCGGATAGCAACGCGGTTTTTAGAAACTATTTTCTTAGCCACTGTCTGCACAATAAATCCAAAAGCTTTCGATATTTTGTGATCGCTCTTTTTTCTTTTGAATTCCAAATTGATTTCTATGGAGAACATTTTTCTTAACAATAAAAGTGCTAAATTTTTTGTAAAAAACCGCATATCTAATGTTTGAATGCCACAATATTTTTTTTTATTTTTTATTTTTTCAATCAAAAAATTGGCTCGACAGACTATAACGACCACATAATATTACTAGAATTTGTTTCAATTTCTAAGCTTCATTCATCTCCGAATGAGTTATAATGCCAGCAGTGAGGGCGTTTTTTTTTGCTGGAGTTTCTTTCGACCCGTTTGATTCATTTTTTATTCAAAAAGATATCTAAAAATTATGTGTAATCGATACGTTATTGTTTTTTTTTTCTTAATACTCTTATAAAAAAAAATCCTGTAAAACCCTAAGTTTTAAGAGAGCTTAATATTTATAATCCCTAAGAAAATCAACGACACAATGCAATCCTGCGGTAATTTCTATAGGCCGAATTTTCTTTTTTAGATTCATGAAGGTGGGAGGTTAATGAAATTGTAGGTACACTGAGAAAAAAAATTTGTTCATCGAACTAATTCTATTTTGTTGGACGAAAAATTGGCGGATCCAACAATTTTTTTGTTGAATAGCAAATGATTTAGTTTATTCAACTAAATCATGAAAATTTCTTGTAGATGAATCAACTAAATCACCGGAGTCAAATGATTTTGTTCGAACAACTGATACCATTTATTTGCTTACGCATACTTTTTAATTGCTTTAATAAAATATTTGTTTGAATCTCAATTACCAAATTGACTAAACAGTAATCGTTAGGACGAATAAATGAATTAATTTATATAGATGATATTTTGCTGCATTAACATTAATTTGTTTGGCTGGACCAAAGTTTTGTTCGATCGGCCAATAACTGGTTTCAGCATTTACAAATTATTTTGTCTTATCTCAAAAATATTTTGTTGCCCGTATCGAACTAAATATTTTGATTGAAAGAAACGAAATTTGTTTCGGTCAACTAAATTTTTTTCTCAGTGTATGCGATATTCCAATGTTAATGTTCATGTTTTGATTTGTAATGCACATCAGACAAGGCTGTAACGGAGCTGATTGCGCTATTTATTATCTATGAAAATTTTCGATAGAATATTTGGATATTAATTAAAAATTTAAGAGCTTACGAATATAAAATGAATAGAGAGTGAGCGTCTTTGGCGAAAGATATATATATATATATATTTTTTACATTTACGTTTCTTATCTGCTTTCTTGAAACGCCTCCTTTTGACGGTTAATGAAACGAAAGAAAAATCTTTGCACTGTGAATTACAAAATTTCGATGATTTTTTTTCTCTTAAATCATATAGACTTAATTTTAGAATTAACGTTGTCAAAAAATGATCAATGTATGTGAATTGCATTATACATTTTTGCCTCAGTTTTTAAAAAATCAAAAATGGCGTTTTTTCTTCTTCGAGAAACGAATGAAAACTAATTGAAAAATGCGTTTCTTAAAAAGAAAACATTAGAAATCTACGAAGTTGTTTTCGGGTACGAGGACGGTTGAGAGTTTTTTCTTTTTTTTTTTTTCTGAACCGTAAGGCAACCACTGCGTATTCTCTAGGACTCTAGGTAATAAAAAAACTGGGAGAAGGAAGGGCCCGGCTCGGAAACGGTCCTAGTAAGATCGGGGTCCCAAAGGTCCCGGAGCGTTCACAGAGCCCTTGGAAATCAATAACCAGTGGGAAAATCGTCACAAAGTGTGCGAGCAAGAAAGACAAGCGAAGAGAGAAAAAGAGGGGGCGAGAGTGAGAGAGTGAGGGGGAGGGGGGGACGGGGAAGGAATGAAAGAGAGGAAAAGATAAATGAGCAGAGCATTCTGTTCTCTTCTTTTCGAGCCAGTTTTGCTTTAAATATTAAGGAGTGTCACTGCAGGCCCTATTAGAAAATTTTTCCAATTTTTAATCTCGAGCTTATATTTGTGACATCGTATGATGCTTTTCCGGCTATCTTCAGGTTTGGAAAGACTAAATTTAGCATTAATTTTGTAGAAAAACTAAAACCCCCTCATTATAATTCAGAAATATCCCTAATGAATATTTTTTCAACAAAATCTTCATACAAATAATTATCGATTGGATCCAGGAATTTTAGTGATCGTTCCGAGAGATTAAATTCCGAAGAAAATAATCAAAAGGCCTGAGAACGAAGGAAAAATTGGGCTCTCAACTAATGCTCGTACATTCAAACTCATACAGCATTTTCTTCTCGAATACGTGCCTGTTTTTCTCGACTCATCATTTTAACAGGCCCTTTTCTACCCTCGTATCTATCTCGTATCGAGACACTAAGCCTCCTACTTCGAGGTTGTCAAAGATGAATGTAAAAATTCCACAAGCTCATAATTTCCGGTATTTTGTGTAAACAAAGAGACATAGCACGATCTCAAACGGAATAGTTTCATAAAGTTTTTTCGTAAAACGCATCGGAAATTTCGTTTTCATATCGCTTGCTCAATAAAACATTTAACAATTATGATAAATTTTTAATTTATTTAAAATAATGAACGATTTATTTATTGAATAAAATTACGAATAAATGAAATAACAATTACAAATTAATCGTTAAAAAAAATTTTTTTTTAAACTATTAGGTAGAATATTTTAGGCCGAGACTATAATCTTTTTAACTAGTCCTATAATCACTAGATTTTCATAAAGTATTGAATCGAATATCTTAAAATAAATATGAAAAGGTATTTACAAAATTGACATAGAAAATAAACATCCATTGTTATCATGACACACCACATATTTCAATTGGAAATATTTAAAAATTATTATCAAGTAGAATAGAGGACTATGTAACAATTGATTCAACCTTTTCTACCAGAATATATTTATTATAATTATCATTTTATACATCGATTATTGTATAATAATTACAAAACAGACGGAGAATACTTAATCGAAAATTGTGAGGACAATATGTAAAATTTTAATCAAATATTCGTAACAGATTCTCAGTTTAAAATATTATTATATTCATTAGAAATAAAAGTATAATAAAAGATTTTATGATTGAATCATTCTTCAAAAGAATATGCTTCATTTTCATTGTTTTTGTTTTAAAACCAACCAAGCCAAGCACATTAATTGAATAATGAACACAATAGTGGAAGAAAGAGCGTGTGTGTGTGTGTGTGAGAGAGAGAGAGAGAGAGAGAAAGAGAGAGAATCGAATTTCCAAGAAACATTTTGCGTAGTGGTAGGCAACGTACAAAGGTTCTGAGAGGGCTTAGTGTGTTATATATACTGAAATATACCATAATCCTATACTAGATACAGTATAAAAGACCTTTCCACTTTCGACGGATCTTTTTTCCAAGAAATTTTCATGAGGACCCTACCGTTTTCCTATCCCAAAACTATGTGAATTGTGCCCAAGCAGGCCCTGATCAGACCTCACGTAAGCCTGTTTGGGTGTTGCACATGCTCTTCGAGAGAAAGAGAAACAGAAGCAGAAGGTGAATTTTTAGTCGGAATATTTCAAGGCCTGAGCAAAACTCTCGTGGTATGTATTTCGAGGCTTCCGGAGGTCGAAAAAACCAAACCTCGAACGTAAAAGATGCATCAATCACGAAGAACCAGGAATGCCTGTTACTTCATGTTTGTTCCAAGGTAAAATAGCTGGATGCAGTTTAGTCAAATGAGTCCTAAATTTTCAAAATACATTTATGCAAAGTTTAATGCACTAATTGAATGAATAGACGCTTAATTTATATTACAGCATGTCTTATTAACCTAAAAGAATATTAATAACAATAGATTCGCAAAACTTTCAACTGATAAATGCAAAATTCCACGCTGTCATATTTTCATTGAGATTTTTCATAGAATAATCCGTATTTTTCAACCGATTTTAATGCACCACGTCTTATTTTGTTTCTCAAAAGATCCTCTATGAATTCACCATGTGGATTTTTTCTAAGTTTCCTAATTATACTATTGCAGCCAATTGTTTAATTGGATAAAAAAAAATGTTCATAAACCAATTGCTGTAATTTTCATATTAACGAGTTTAGAAAAAAAATCTACGTGGTGAATTCGTAGAGGATTTCTTGAGGAACAAAATAAGACGTGGTGCATTAAAATCGGTTGAAAAATGTGGATTATTCTTTGAAAAATCTCGATGAAAATATGACATCATGGAATCTTGCAGTTATCAGTTGATAATTTCGCAAATCCATCGTTATTAATTTTTTTTAGGTTGCTAAGACATGCTGTAATGCACCTCAACCTTCTATTAATTTAATTAGTGCATTGAACTTTGCATAAATGTGTTTTGAAAATTTAGAACTCATTTGGCTAGTGTGAATAAGCAGCCATATTACCTTAAAGAAAAGTACTTTTATGCTTTAAGGGGGTCATCCCATGTGACAGCTATATTTTCGCTTTTTTGGAAATTTTTTTTGATGAACCATTAAAACACAATATCTTTTAATTTTTAACACACGTTTATTAACATTTTTACAGTCCCTCAGAATTTTATCAAACAAAAATAACGAGTTGAATCGACTTTACACCGTTCGGAAGACACTCGTGTGTTGGTTGACGGCTGCCATGATTCCGGAGGTTTTGCTCATCTGAAATCAACAAATCAAACGGCATTTTAATTTGTAGACCTGCGACTATCGCTGGAACTAGAGTAAAGTAAAAATATCGAAAATTGAATTTTTGGCACGGTTTTAAAAGTCGAAAAAAAACGAGGAAACTTGGAAATTAACATTTAAAACCGTGCCAAAAATTCAATTTTCGATATTTTTACTTTACTCTAGTTCCAGCGATGGTCTCAGGTTTACAAATTAAAATGCCGTTTGATTTTTTGATTTTAGATGAGCAAAACCTCTGGAATCACGGCAGCCGTCAACCAACATATGAGTGTCTTCCAAACGGTGTAAAGTTGATTCAGCTCGTTATTTTTGTTTGATAAAATTCTGAGGGACTGTAAAAATATTAATAAATGTGTGGTAAAAATTCAAAGATAGTGTGTTTTAATGGTTCATCAAAAAAATATCCCAAAAAAAGCGAAAAAACAGCTGTCACATGGGATGACCCCCTTAAAGGCTAAGTCTAATTTTTTTGCACACAAATAAAAATGAAATAATGTTAACTTCTCATTTCTTTTTCCTCGATATTTTACAGGATTAATCGTTAGCCAATCATGCTGATAATTAGCCAATAATTAAAATGTGTTAATCGGTCATAAACCGAAAATTTTCGATCAATTAGAATATTTTTTTACGAATTAACGTTACCTAATTTCATCTGGTCTCAAAACTCAGTAGTTCGCGGTATGTTTTTACATTTTTGCAGATATATTAAAAAAAAAAAAAAATCTATCATCCCAAATGATCTCACAATAAATAATCTAATTAAAATAAACTCGAGTTGAAAAACTCAGTAACAGCAATCTATTGCCGACCTAGGTTAACATAATTGAAGTCACCTTATAATTCAGTGTTTTGTTACCTCCGAGTCTATCATGTATTATTCAATGTCTAGCACCCAGTAATGGTCAATGCAGGACCTAATCCTCCACTCGTTAATCCTAATATTCCATTTTAGTTATCAATTAGATACAAAACAATGGAATAAGTTCAAGCAACAAAAACATGAAAATAATCACAAACGAATAAGCAAACAAAAATACAAACGAACAAAAGAAATTGCACGCACATTAGAGAACACATTGGGTAATGTTACTTGGTTAATAAGATTACACTGAAATTCAAGCTCTTTTAGTTATTGATGGTATTATTATTCTGATAAAACGTGGGCGAAGCCTTATGGCATAGTTGGTTAAAAATAAATAGTAAATATTTTCCAACCATTTTTTTTTATTTTTTTTTTTACGGTCGTTTCATTTGTTGATGGAACAACGAGTCATATATCGAAGGACAGTAAATGGATATATAGACGAGAAGGGAATAAAGAGCCCACCTACCCTTATATAAGCACATTTTTCAAAAACCGATAATCAATACCAAATCCATCTCTTACGTCACGTTTCCCCTCTACATGGAAAGTATTCCACACATTTTTTAACCTGATATTTTTTTGGACAACTTGCAAATGTTATAAAATCTCGTGTTTATGTTTCAACGATTTACTTTATTATTTTTCTGAGCTTTGTAAAGTAGGATTTTTACGAGAAATCAAGATTGAAATTTTGAACGCGTTTTTCACAAGTTTACAAAGTATTCGTGAAATAAACGTCGTGCAAAGCGTACGGTTTTTATATGAACTTTGAAAAAAAAATTCTGTAAACCTTTGTAACAACCGAGAGACATGTACTAGTAGAAAATTAGAACAAACACTTTTTTGGTCGATTGTAATGATTGATGGAATTCAAATATTTATCAAATTTTTTTTTCCGTTATTCTCGACGTACTTCTCTGGATAAGTTAAAAAAAAAAAACATAAAAGTGTAGAGCCCTATACCGACGAGAATTACAAACAAAAATTTAATGGAATTTGAATACACAAATATAATAAAGTTATTAAACCCCTTTACAATTGAATATTTCGTATTAAATATCGCGTAAGTATATTTAATAAATATTTTTCGTACCGATTGAGAAGAAAAATTCAAGCATCGTTAGTGAAACGACGAATTTGGTATACAGTTCAATTATATTCTAATCGATTTACAACAAACCATTTACAATACAACAAAATTATTTTTTCATGCCGCATAATTACGAAAAAATGGAATTACGATAGAAAATAACGGTCAAAGTAATAATGACTCTATTTGCATAAAACGTAAAGATAAATGACAAGACCGTTTTAATCAAAAATAAAATCAACACACATTTACAACGGTTTGAAAAGAGAAGTTTACGATTCATATGAAGCGATATTGAGACAGAGTACAGTATAGTTTGGTGTAAGGGAGGGTGAAAATGCACGTATTAACTGGTAGAGAGAGAGCGAAAGAGAGAGAGGGGGGAGAGGGAGGGGAGAGAGAGAGAGAGAGAGAGAGAGAGAGAGAGAGAGAGAGAGAGAGAGAGAGAGAGAGAGAGAGATGGTTCTACTATCCCCTCAGCAAAAGGAGCGAGATCGTCATGGATACGAAGGTTCCCAGAGAAGAGCAAATTATAAAGACGAAAATCGTAAAAAAAAGGTACAGTGAAGATTTCTTTCGTAAGAAAAAAAATCGTCTTTCGAGATATTCGTAAAAACCGAACAGCCAATAAAAATTGATACAGGCAACAAAAAATGAGAGAAGCTACTCGTACTACGACATAAGTTATATTACTGTATTATTCTTTAACGATTATTTGGACACGTAATATCGTTTCGCTTTTCCTTTGCATATTACAGCTTGCAATTTATAATTTCGTAAAAGCTTTTTTTTCAATTCCATGGGAATTTCATATTTTTGTGACAATTCTCTAAAGGTTATTGAGATGAAGAAGAAAAAAAGGGCAACATAATACAGAGGTGAACTGGAAGCCAAACGTATAGACGTCAGAAACTACCCGCCTACACAGATGATTGTATTCGGGCCCAAAGACACCACTAGGGATAGCTTGAAACACCCACGCTCTATACGACGCCCATTGTACGTTCTAGATGCGATTTTTGTTTCCCGCTTTTCGACAATTCTTTGAAGAGCAGAAAAAGTGCTTTCTCGTAATACAGTACATCAGTACAAATGACAGTTAAACATCGAATTTTTCTTTAACGTTTTTAATTTTAATCCTTGTAAATTTTCATGGGACTAACGTTTTTCTAATCAAATTTCCAACTGGAAGTATGTGCATTTTTCAAAAATACCATCATTTTTATGAGTTTTTTTATAACTGTAACTGAGATAAATGGCAAAAGTGATAGGCAAACACACTTTTATTTTCATCGCTCTTCGTTTTTCAACGTACATTGGTGCGGCAAATTTACGCCCAGCTTTCTTGGACGCTTAGAAACAAATATGTTATAATTCTTTTAATCACTTATATTTACTGTATATCCTGCTTTTTTACATTTAATGTATTAAAAAAATATAGATATTTTAGTAACAATTAAATTGAATACCTTAAAGTGGGAAGAATATTTTTTAACATAAGTTATCGAAGAATTGGATATTCTAATTGTAGAAAAGTTTATACTACAAAAAAATCAAAACAAACAACGGAAATTAACGATAAAAATTCATTGTTAAAAAAAAGAGAAAACTCAGTATTTTATAGGGGAATAAATAGGTTTGAATCCACTGAAAAATAACTTTAAAAATGCAGAGTGAGAAAGAGAATTTTAGTACCAATTTGTACATAAACAAATATTTTAATTGCCGCTTAAATATTTTTCGTATAAATAATTTCTAAGATAAAGTCGAGAAAATTCGAATAAGAACGACGTAGAAATGTGAAAGATATTCTGGCTCTTTAAAGCTCAAGTTGGGAGAGTATCGAACTGTTCTCTTCGACCGTTTTTCAAGGTAAGCTTTCACTCTCGTTCGAGTCCAATGTCACGGGCAGCCCAAGTATAAACTCGGCCGTATAATCGATGGTGGAACGCGAACTTTCATAAATACAGTAACGACGATAAGAACTAAAGTAATAATTATTAATTAACTAATGAATTTTACTACCATTGAAAAAAAAATCATGTTTATTCTTCGATGTTGTGAAAATTAAATACGTTGTTGAGAAAATTAAAATTGTTGTTGACTGTACGAAATTTAAAAAAAACTTTTTTTTGGTCGTTTGAGAAAACAAATTCCTCGAGTCGCGGTGAATCTTCAAGAAAGTATAGAATAATAAGAACTTTGCGAACATTTACAGTATACCAAAAAGAACATAATTTTTTTTCTAAACGTATGGAGGAGCTAAAAAAAATCTCTCGTCTTTCAACTCGTTCTCGATCTTTCGTCTCGAAATTTCTCATAAGTCCGGAAGTATCCGTTACGTCACAACACATTCTTCTCTATCAATAAACCACTTCCGTTTAAGGAATACGTGGAGATTTCTTTTCTTTTTTTGTAAAGAAATATTTTTTTTTTGATAACTATGTTATGAAAGCTACTTATGAATGGCAAAAAAATGTAAAAATCTTTAAAAAATTAAAAAAATTTTTATATTTAGTTTGTATAAATTACAAAGTATAAAATTGGAGTGAAAAATAACTTCTGTTCCATTCCCGAGAAAGCTGGCAAATACTTTAACGGGTACAGGTTTTGAAAATTCATACATCAATAATAATTGGTAAAAGCAAAATGATCACGATAATTAAATATAAATACCTTAAATATAAGGAATCTTTTCATAACACGATGTAGTTCCCAGGTGTTTTTCTTCGAAATAGCACAGAGGCCGGCGAAATACAACGTACGTTTACGTCCACAATAGTCACAAAACAAAAACAAAACGAATATCACCACCAATAAGTAAATATATCCTTGAAGATATTTCGAATATATTTCACACGTTCGTTATAATCCGAATGCTTCTCAAGCATATCATGTAACGATAATTATTATTATTATACACGTTCGGATTTTTTATAGAATATACTTTCGTAGTTGATGAAATAATTCATCGACAATAAAATAAATGTTTGATTCAATCTGTTTAAATGTACAATTGTATGATTTAGTTCGTGTTATTTATGATTCCATCAACTCGGCCGTTTTTTAATTCCGGTATTATTTAAACAAGAAAAATATTTTTGTGACCGTACTTCAAGCCACCAGAGTCCGAATCGCACTGATCGACGCCGGTTGCCCGTCGACTCTCTCGTCACTCTCGCTGTGATCCGAAGCTCACGGTAAAGCTATTCTCTCCCCTCTCCTCGCGCTCTTCATCCCTCTCTGTACCCACTCACCCCACATTGACGTCCCACTCGTTTTCACCCTTACTCGCCCCTCCCCACGCCGTTGCTCTCTTATAGTCAATGTGTCGATCCCTCTTTCTCACTCTTTGATACAATTTCTTCGCCCCGGTTCATTATCTCGACGGATTACGATTTTTTCCTTTTAAATATTGTTGCATTTTCGAAATATAGAACGTCAAAATCAAAGAAATTGCAGCGTTCAACAGATTATAAAGCATAATTATTATCCTTTGAGTTTTTTTACTGTGCTTTTTATTTCATCATACGCTTTTCCAATTTTTCCCTAATCCACTTCTCCCCATTTACAACAATGGACAGTTTAACGCAGTGGCAGAAGTGCTAGGGCACATGGAAACTGGAAAAAACCCATATCGATAAAAACGCTCCATTTGACAATTACGAACGTTATAATAGAATTTACCAAGTTTTCGAAAGAATCCTCCGTAAATCGGAGATTCGATCAAAAAGTTTGCTTAACGGTCACCCATCCCATCGAGCCAAACAGTCTAGCCAGTGGACTCATACATTTTGCGTCTTGAAATTACACATTCACTGCTCCACTCATAACTCCAAATTTATACAAACTTTGACTCTAAAAAAATAGTTAGTTTAGTGAACATTTTTATTTCGTTCGGTTCTGGGGACCTTAAAAAATTATTTCCAAATAATTGTATGTTGCTTGAAAGTGAAAAGGTTTCAAAAAATATTAAAATTCGCACGAAAAAAAGTGAGAGAGAAAAAAATGTATTTTTCTGAATATATCGACCTCTCACTTTCTTAAATATATTTGTTTTTACATCAAATTGTAACGTGGTCAATAACAGGACAGGAGGAATAACAGGAATAACAGGAGTGTTTTTTATAGTCAGGTCGAGGACTCTCTTCGTCTATCTCATTCTCTATTTCTTCTACTCGCCGACTACCCTTGAAACCACTGTAGTCTCTCCTACGCTTCTACACTTAGGACGAACAGCAACCCTTCTAGTTTTATCTAACAACAACGTCGAACCGACAACATTGGACTACGTCAGTGGCAGCCATGACACCGAAGTCTAATTATATATAAATGCTACTGTTACATCTATGCCGAAGGGGGTCTCTCAAAAGTTTCTTTTTTTTAATATTCAAACGATCTGTTAAGATCATCATTAAGGTAAAATGCAGCTGATGCAGACTAGTCAAATGAGTGCTAAATTTTTAAAATACATTTATGCAAAGTTTATTGCACTAATTAACTGATTTGACGGTTGATTTCTATTACAGTATGTCTTATTAACCTAAAAAAATATTAATAACAATAGATTTGTAAAACCTTCAATCGATAAATGCAAAATTCCACGATGTCATATTTTCATTGAGATTTTTCAAAGAATAATCTGTATTTTTCAACCGATTTTAAGGCGCTATTAGAGTTTGAACGCTAAAAAAAGGCTATTTTTGGGAATTTTTTCTGGGCATGCTGTTAAAAATATTGAAATAAAACTTATTGGGGATGATAAATCTAGTCTTTATTTACATACAAACATTTTTTTTTATTCATTTTACTACATTTTTATGTGCAAAAACTGCACTTGAACAATGCGCCTCGAAAAGTAGGAGGCAAACGGTCTCCATCATATCTCAGGAACGGCTTGTCTGACACGAAAAAAACAAAGTGTGTTAGATTAAGTATAACGTCAGGTAGGTAATGACGCTTGGATATTAATTTTTATCGATAAATAACAAAATGGCGGATGAAAACAGAAAAAAAATAAAAAATACGTTTTTTCACTGTTTTTTGTACAAAAAAGATATTAAAAATATAATATAAAATCAAAATTTTAACTTCGTAGAGCTTTAATTTCTAGGAATATATATGTAGAATATGTGATTTAAATTTCATAAGGATCGGTCAAGTAGTTTTTGAGATCTCGTGGAGACCAATTTCAAAAATGGTGTTTCGAGAAAAACGCGTTCAAAGTTTTTGGCGCTCAGGTACGCGCGCTGAGGTACTCATGTAGAGGACGCTGAAAAATATACTTAGACTGCTCCGATCGTTTTGAAATTTTTACACAACCATATTATATGTATATACTTTCGAAAAATGGAAAAAAAAATCAATTTCTCAAAAGTGTCAAACTCTAATAGCCCCTTAATGCACCACGTCTTATTTTGTTCCTCAAGAGATCCTCTACGAATTCACCGTGTGGATTTTTTCTGAGTTTCATCATTTTACTGTTGCAGCCAATTGTTTAATTGGCAAAAAAAAATGTTCATGAACCAATTGCTATAATTTTCATATTAACGGAAGAAACCAGTTTAGGAGGCCGAAATTTTGGTGTTTTTCGTGAATTTTTTTTAACAGAGAAAGAATAATCAGAATTAGTTTAAACTTGGAGGATATTTTATTCATGTTTTGAAGTACACTTTGTAATTTTTTCAAGTCATTTCCGCCGGAAATAGTGGAGTTAGAAGCTGCTGTCCATGGACGACTTTTTTTCAACTGGTGGGCATTCTAGCTCAAAAAGTTATTGACCAATCGTTCTGAAAATTTGCGTGAATATTCTTTATTCAATTACAATCTATATGAACCTAACTTTGGAATGATATTATTATTAAAAATATTTTTTTTAATGCAAAAAAGGTGAAAAAACATGTTATAAAAACATGACATTGTGTTTAAACACCTCAAAAACATGCAATTTTCAACTTTTTTTATCACAATTAGGTTCATATTCTTAGGAAATACGTTGTTAACGAGGAAAGAAAATTGTAATGATTACAGATAAAAATTGTGATTTCAGGAATGCCCACCAGCAAAAAACTCGGATGGCGATCGTCCATGGACAGCAGCTTCTAACTCGACTATTTCCGGCGGAAATGATTTGAAAAAATTACAAAGTGTACTTGAAAACATGAATAAAATATCCTCCAAGTTTAAACAAATTCTGATTATTCCTTCCCTGTTAAAAAAATTCACGAAAAACACCAAAATTTCGGCCTCCTAAACTGGTTTCTCCCGTTAACGAGTTTAGAAAAAAAAACCTTGGCGATGAATTAAAGTATCGCGTAGTTGGCAATACTTTATTATTTTTTTTCAGTGTATATTTCGTACGTTGGATATTTGACCACGAATGTTTGATACCTGTAACGACCCTAAATTCGGGACTAAATCCCGAGTTGAAGTGTCTGATGACGTTTTTCGATCGTGATCCCCTCTTGACGAGTTATTAATTATTGAAATTCGACGAATCAGCTGCACGTAATGTCCGTCGTGTACCTGCGTCGTTGAACGGAGCGCATAATATTATAAACGACCTTGAAAATGTTTGGCTTATGGAAAATCCTTGAAAACGAGATTGTTTTTCAAGCGATTCGCAGAATTCAGCTAAGCAAAAATATAAAACCGCTGTCACTTCATTGTAGAACATTTTTTTATTCACAATATCGACTGTTTGTGTTTTTCTCTAATTTTAGCCGCCCGTTGACAACGTTTATGGTGAAAAATATAAATTTATGTTTATTTAATCAAATTTAGTCAATCAACTATTCCAACTTTACGCATACGTTGCTTCAAGGTTTATTCATTTTGTCACATAATCAGATAAAACTTCACTAAGCTTCGTAAGTAGATACGCAACTTCTTTAATATTTCTTCTCTACTTGAATACCAAAGTATTTTATTCACCTGTCGAAAAGACAGGCTACAAATCCCGATAAATATTTTTGTCATATCGTAGCGCCCTTGAAAACGTTTATTCTGTCCCTCTTTTCACGGTCGTCTATTTTTTTAACTTTTTCTTCCAGAACGCCTCGTGGTAAGGACGAGAGAAGGAACTCTTGCGTGGCACGTGCCCAGAATACGACGTAAATTCTGAGGGTGTGCGGCGGCTTTTCGATTTGAGAAAGCGGCTCATTGCTTGGTTTATATGCCATGCGAAAGAATATCTAATCAATACCATACAAACTTTATAATAATATGTACAAAAAAAAATAAATAATTCAGATTAATTGCAGAATATTTAATCAAATGACTCCTAAACTCTACAATTAGTGAAAACGTCATAAAATTTTTACCCCCACCATCGCGAATCGCTTTATTTCGAGATAATATAGACTGGGCGAGCGCTCGGGAGAGCAGCAGACGACAAAGCTGCAAATGTACTTGTCCCGAGACTCTACCGAGTCTCTTGCTTACGATAGCAATTTCAAGCATTTTAATTCAACGTGGTTTCTTCCTCCAATAGAATAATTATTATTCTTTTTTTATTTTTCACATTAATTTTCGATTTCTACAGTAATTACACTCTTTTCGATCAAAAAATCATTCAAATTCAAAATCAGAGCTAATTAAAGTTTCTAATTGATAGGCGTCGTCCGATTCCGGGCATATTTGGAAAAGAATAATTCATTTTATTTCCCTCTCGGTCTCATACATATTCGTGAAAGAGTTTTGTCGCGGTGAGGCAGAGGGATTTACGCAACGGTGGATGAACGCGAGATGCGCACGCGCAAACGTTTCTCGGAAAGCATGAATGGAGAGCTTTCGTTAGGGCGGGGGCTTTCATATAGTCGTTCAATGCCAGTATCACCGTATTTTACCCTCGGCCACCCTCCGCCCCGCCAGTGTGACGCACCTCTCCACCCCCCCCCCCCGTGGTCGCTATAGTGTCGACCGAAGGTGATTAAACCACCGGCACATACTATCAACTCTGTTATCTTCACTTGTATGCGTTTGAGTATTGGCTCAATGTGTAGAGAGTCGACCGAGAAATATAAGTCAAGATTAAGCCATTTTAACCCACTTTACACACAAATGGCTTAAAATTTGATTATAACTTCGTCCTTGGAAAACATTTTTACAAACAATCAAAGGAACACAAAAAATAAATTTCTTTTTCACAATTTCACGCCTTCAAATTTGTGTATGAACAAGGATTTACAAGAAAAAATGGTAGTAAAAATGTTTCATTGTTAAATCAAAGATTTAAAATGCGTCTATTTTATGATATTTGTGAATTTTTAGCTGGAAGAAAAGCTGTTAAAATTCAAACTCTATTGTTGACCAAAAATACGATGTCTGAATGTTTTTATTACGTATGGTAAAAATTAATGAAACTTTGGGAGTACGTGGTGATTCCAATCTTATGAGGAGTTTATGCCGCAAAAAAGAAAAAGCGAAAGGAAAAAGTTATCGAAAAGGGAGAATCGCAGTATATCTATAACGCGAAGGCTGATGCTGCAACCTTCGATCGTTACAGCGCGCCGGGGCGCCGGCGTCAGCTCTAGCGTCAGAGCTTCGTTTATTCCACCACTCCGGGCCTCTTTCATTTCCGTCGTCATTCGACTCTCCCTCTACCTGAACCCCCGTTCATTCCCCTCTTCAACTATCACGAAATCTCCTCGTGCCGGCTACCCCTTTCCCTCCCCTCTTACTTCTCATCCAGCCGCACGGTGAAGCGCCTTTTCCACACCCGCAACACCCACTTCGCCCATGATCCTACGTGCGTCGACGTCAAAACGTCGCCCATTCATAAAGCTCTTTCCCCTTCTTCCCTCCTGACATTCCGCTATTTCCCTAGCTCAATTTCGCTTTCAACTTGTCCATTCCTCAGGAAGCCTCTCGCAACTGGGTTGATTGACTTTTTTCAGTTGATTTACTTGAGTTTGGATAATTGCGTGATCGATAGAAAAAAAACCAATTTTACAGAAAACGTTTTATTTATATTTATTCCAAAGGTTTGTGAGGCAAACATCAAAATAATTAACGCTCTGAGCTATCCGTATTTTTAAAGAAGCATTGCCAGTCATAAAAGCCCACGATCCGCGAGAAACAGAGACATAAAGAGGGAAAGAAGGGGAGAGAACGAAATAGAACCCGGATTGAGCATACACAGTGAGAGAAGCTTTGGGTCTGTGACGTCAGTGTTGGTTACACTAAAATCTCGATTTAAGAACTTTCGATTGAAGCAAGCATGCCTTTTCGGATGCCTATATCGATCCAAACGACGTACCCTGGACGAAGCGTTGCGCCAGGGACGGTAGCATTAACTACAATGTCAACCGAACAGAATGAAGCTTGTAACTTCGATTTAGACAAGTGCCTGAATCTAGAGCTGGTCTCGTTGTTCCTTAATAAAGATCGTAAACTATTATAACGAATTCAGGCAGCTGCACTAATAAAAAAATCGATTTCCACAAATCGAAGACTGTTAAGATCGTAAAGTAGAGGATTCTCTTTAGTTATAACCTAAAACCGATTTAAAGCTGAATCAACGTGTCCGGGAGCATAACCATAAAGTCGACCTCGTTGCTCGATTCGCGTTTACGAAAAAAATCAATCGATTCAAATACATGCATTCATCTGAGAAAAAAAAATATCAAGACTCGTTGGGATACGACACGTTGGGTCCACACTTTATTGCCAGGCTGCGACCCCGCCCAAAAAGGTTTAAACGAGCGAAATAAGCTCGTGCTTTAAACTCGCAATCGAATATTTCGGCATAAGAACCTGACGAACCGAATCAAAACATTCAAAACTG
The DNA here is from genome assembly GCA_963989365.1 of Rhimphoctona megacephalus. Classification (NCBI taxonomy): domain Eukaryota; kingdom Metazoa; phylum Arthropoda; class Insecta; order Hymenoptera; family Ichneumonidae; genus Rhimphoctona; species Rhimphoctona megacephalus. Next base: position 56,238,508 of record OZ022414.1, read on the forward strand.
ACAGAATCAATGGTGAATAATTATTGCATAAAACCATGAGAAACGTTATTGCCTATGAGTGGAAGACTTCACACTAATTCCAATCCTAAGAAGGAATGGAATTTTAGTTTCATATTTTATCCGGCAGGGATGTTTGAGGAATGAATCGGTACCAACCGCGTATGTGATTCGTATAAGTTTCGTAGTTGAAAAAAAGAATCATTGGTTGGATTTGTATGAGTGCGCATAAACTCGCGAGGATGCGCAAACGTAGGACGTAGGGTAAAAGGGGAAGTCGGGTGGCAATGGGACGTCGATGAACGAAACGTCTCTCCCGTTGCCCCCTTCCGTCACCCCTCACCAGTACAGAAACCCAAAGCGCAGATCTCGTGAACCTGTACTCACCCTCTTCCATTTTCGAACGTTCGGTCGTTGCGTGGGCGCTTTCAAGGTCAGTTCAAGAGCACTCAGCTACGTAGTACGACGCCTTCGTCGGGACGCCCACCGATAAAACGTAGGCGGTACAAAGACCCAAGAATCTACAGATATAGTTTCATATCTACCACCCCACAATCAACTATACTGTGATCTGAATGCTTACACGTGTACATGGGATATTTAGACCGCAATCCGCTTTTTTAATCATTCTATACTGCACGTTAATTAAAACATACGTAAAATTCATTAAAACGTTAATAAAAAAAAGGTTTAATGGATTTCGTACATTAAAAAATAGAACAAAATATTAATCGTGTATAAATCCATTATGATGCAGGCATATTTGACCTTAGACCCTGGAGTTAAAAGTTACCCCAGGAAACTGAATATTTTCTTGGGGTAACTTCAGTCATCTCAGCATTCAGTCATTTTTGTATTTTTTCGAAATTTTATCGAAGTTTTCATTAATAAATATTCAGCGAATGTGACTTTATCATAGACCATTCTCCTCGTTATCGATAAACGATAAGAATTGTATATAATTAAAGCCTCGTTATTGTATAACGAGAAACATTTTATGCCAAAGTAATAATTGAGGTAATTATTTAGTCCGATTTAGGGTTTGAAGACAAAATAATTGATAAAAAGGTTCCAAGGTTATAAATTATCGTAATCTCTTTGACCAAGTATTTCGTTGTCAGTGTAACAAATTCGCGAAAGATTTTTGAGATTCATGAAGCTACATTCTTTCGGTTTGGGGATTTTACTGTTCAGATAAAAATTGTCATCAAAAGGAAAATACTGAATACTAGTTTCGATTTTTGATACAATGTGCCCGATATGTGGATAAATATATACACAATAAATATGTATCTATATACATATAAATAGTTTGGTCGCGTGATTCTACAAGCCGATTTGGTATTTACATTGAAAGTATATTTCTAGGGTTGCAGCTTTGATTTCTTTCACATAAATCGCAATTTAATTGATTGTTTCATGAAAATAACTCGTTATCACGAAATGATATACGATACGGTTGGTCTCAGTCCGTAAAAATTCTACATCCAAGTTTTTTCCTTGAAAATAAAACGTATCTTTTCTTTTTGATTCTGAAACATGTTCTGTTTATTTTTTTAAGAGGAAAATGGGAATCGCGAATGGAGCTGTCTCTCTCGCACTTTCTCGTCGCTCAGCCAGGCTGACGCAACCCTTAAAAATTTACGAGCATATCGGTGATTCGTGCAAGAAATTAATAAAGTCATCATATTTTGTTGCCAATATTTGTTCATTTTTGTACGTACGTTACAAACGAGCGTCACGAGTAAAATAATTCGTCTCTCTATTACGCATTGCTGAACACAATCTGCGACTAATTTGTTTGCTGAAACACAAGGTTTACTCGACTGGTTGGAAATGCATAACTGTGATGCAAGTGTATCAAATGATCATTAATAAAAGGACGGATTTCAATATCAATCAACAATGTTTTGTTGATTGATATTTTGCGAGTCGAATGACGAACGAAAAATGAGTTTAAGTTCAAACAAATCCAAAAGTTATAATTATTCAATTTTTTAATCTATAACCCACGTGCATTTCGATTTCTACGAAAAATCAGTCAAAAAATTAAACCTTTCAGAGGATAAATCTTGTTTCAAAAATGCATAAAAAAAGAACTCATATAATTTCGGTTTTTCTGCAATAATGGTAAAATCACAAAAATGATTTTTACACGTCGAATTCGTCGAATTTTTAGTTCTGCAAGAAAAAAAAATTAGAGAGTTCCTTAACGAGGAACAAGGAAGCAAAAAAGGTGAAAGGCAAATCTTTGGAACCGTAGAAAAATGATTTACCGTTTTTCGTGACTGCTCAACTAATGTTGGGACAATTTTTTTTTTTGCGTTTCGGTTCGGTTCGATTGCTACAGGGATGGAAAAAGGATGAAAAGGGGTTTTCTGTACTGTCATCGATTCGTCCCTTTATGGTAGCCAGGTGATTTCGTGGCAGGCAGTAAAAGAGCGAATTTTGAGCCTAAATTTAAAATATTTAGTTGCGACTACTGTTTGCATTTATTTATAAATATTCGAAAATAAATAATCAGATTTCATTATAAAGAATATAATAAATACACGGAGAGAAATGTTTTAGGATATTTGTAAGAAATTCCAGCAAAAATTGCCGCATTTTCCAATGTGTGTGCCATTGTCAGGCACTATAAAACATGTAAACAGTGCGTATAAATGTCACCAAAAAGCAAAATTAAGATCAATGGTGTCAGTACGATAAAAAGTAGTGTCCTGGCACTGTAAAATTTCATGTGACGATTGTCAATTTTTGCTTGCCTGAACATGAATTTCAATAGTGCTCATTTTTAGTTTTATTCCTCATAATAATAATAATAATAATAGTAATAATTAGTATTATTATAATTAAAATACTAATAAGTTAATGATTTAAAGATTATTCATCAATTGATAATCCATTCATCAAACAAATGATTTATTTATTGAATAAAGAAAACATCTATGAGATCAAACGTTTTGAATTTTCTTTAGTTTGTCTTCAAATCAGGATTTCAAATTAACGCGGTTGCACTGTAATTTCGCTGCTTCCGCGGTCGCACTGGTACGAAAACGTCCACGTACAGTTTTCAACGTGTTAAATCGCTTTGAAAAATCTAAAAAAATTCATGAATACTCTTGAATCCTTCTAGAATGTGAATCCACGATTACTTAAGTACAAAAGTTATTATATTTTGTACTAAAAATAGGTATCTGAGCGAAAACGCTAGAAAAAAGTGTTTTGGCTTAAATTTCAACAATTAAAAAATGCGCCATAGTAAAAAATAAACTAAAATATTAAATGAAATTTATAAAAACCGGGCTTTGACCGTTTCTGCTGAAAAAAAGTATAATTATTGGATCGCTTGAAAATGCACAATTTCAAAGAGAGGAAAATCGAGGATTTTTATGAAAAATAAATCAACAATCATTTTTACTGCAAAAATAACATTATTTTTATGCAAACAAGAGACTATAAATAACAACTAATAGTAAATGAAAAAAATAAATAAATTATGTGCCTCCGCTACATGCTGCGCAAATATTAATGCGATGTTCGTCGCAAGTGGGCTTTTCACAGCGCACACAATTGTTTTTTTTTTTTTTTTTTTTTTTTTTCATTTGTACATAATGCACAGCGTTTTCTTTTTTACAATTTATGCGTTTTTGTTGGAGGTTGTGAGTTAATTTCCAGTATTTCTTGAATTGTTACACATAGAGGAGCTTGAAGTGTCGGCGATTGAAGGCGAGATTGGAGGTGTGGCTGAATTAACGCAAAAATCAATTCCTTGACGAAGTTTCTTCGATTTAACCCTTGACTATTTGACGCTTGTAGATTGTATAATATGATGGAATTAATTCCAGCCTGATCCAACATATAAAAAAACAGTTTTAGAGGCTATCTCAAAGTAACGCGAGCAAGCAGTGGTGTAAGCGTGGCACATTTGATCGAATGATTCGGTTCCTCCTTTTGTGCGGTTGTAGAAAGCTGTTATTTCCGGTTTTCGAGTATCATTGTCCAGTATTTCACGTTTGTGCAAACTTGATAATAATAAAACGATCTTGTTTCTTTTGGGACAATACGAAACTAAGGTATTTCCTTCGGCGTATGCGTAGCGTGTAGTACCAGCAGCCGTTGTTCGCGTCAACGAAGGTAGTATTTTGCGTTTATTTTTTCGTAAAGTGCCAACTATGGTCAGGTCGTAGTTAGTTTTCATTTTTCGAACAAGATCGACGGACATGAACGAATTATCACACGTGATATTTCGTCCCGTGTGATGAATTGATTCTGACAATTTTCGGAGGTAATAGCTTGACAGATTCACCTCCGAATGTTTGAATCCGTCCTACTTAGGGCTTCGCGCTTAACAAATATGAAGTTCGCACATCGCTTATGGATACGATTTTTATACCATACTTGTCTGGCTTACTAGGTGTGTAGACTTTCGAACCAAATCGTCCTCAAAAATTGAGAAGTTGCTCGTCGATCGAACAATATTTGGATGGAGAATAGTGTCGCGTGCAATTCGAAATAAACAGATTCCAAATATCTTTTATAGATACTAATCCATGCACCTGTCGTCGTTCGACTCTGGTTGTCTTATCGTCGAAATGAAGACAGGCTAATAAATAATGAAAACGGTGTCTTTGTATTACAGCTCTGTATAAATTATTCCCAAATCGTGGCGTCCACAAATCCTCGGTAAAGGTGTAGTTTTATTTTTCCAATCCACTGAAGTATGTTAATCCCAGTAAGGCTTTCAATTCCACCAAATTTGTTTCTTGACAATGGGTTTTATTCCGGTCATCAGCTCTTCTTCGAATTTCTTCATTCGTATGTTGAACGACTATTTCCAATAATCAGTTAGAAAAAGTAGAATCCATGCTTCAAGTGGTGTTTTGATATTTTTCGCATCACCTTTTGCTGTAGGCAAATAAACTTTCGGCGACCATCGCCCTTTTGTTTTTGGAGCATTCGCGTACCATTTGTAATTATTTTTTCCCTTTATCACTGACCGACGACGCCCTGGTCAATGCTGTCCCTGCTCTTCGTCTGATTCATATTGGAGATCGACTTGATTTTCATGTCTACAGTCGAGGCTAATATCTTCGTCGGCATCCTGTATATCATCGACGTCATCAAACGCTTCTTTGTTATCCGGTTCATTTTCCGATAACTCCTCGTAATTGAGTTGTGGAGGTAGCTCTCGAAGAAGACGCCCAATTTCCTTAAAACTTCTCTCCGTCATTCTACAAAAAAATTGTATTTTTTGAAAAAAAAAAAAAAAAAAAATGTTTATACCTTTTATTTGGATAAAAAAAATCAGACAATTAAGATATTTATTTACATAGCTTAATGAACCATTAGAAGCCTCTTGGATAAAAAAAAAAAACACAAAACTTTTGAACTGCAACTTTTACTTACACGCCGGTTGTACAGGGACATTTTCGCCCGGTTAACAAGTTTATATCGCTGTAGCTCATGAACTAACTGGCAAAGAGCGGCCAAGCGACGCGTGCAGAATCATATCTGTATTAAGTTTTTTTTTAGGGAGGGGAGCCGCGCCCTGCCCCTTTTCGGTTTGCTGGGAATTCTCAAGTGAAATTTCGCTTGGAACGAAATCGTTCTCGCGGAGGGTTGGGACACGTGGGATGTATCAGAACACGGCTCCAATAGGAAAGGTTGGGACCGCGGGATGCATCAGGATACGACTCCGATAGGAAGAATTATGTTGAATTGGCAATTTGAAGTTGAAGGAGAACACCACTCAATTTGCTGTTTCTTTTCATCTCAAGAATTCTTTTTTCCTTTTTAGTATAAAAAAAATTGTCAAAGGTTAAAGACCATGTCATGTCACATGACACATCGGAATAAAAATAATAAAAGTAGACTACAGGCTCTGGCCTGGCCGTCTTATACAATAACAAAAGACGAAGTTTGAACCAAAAATACCAAATAGCACGGTAAAAATTGCCTTGCATTGTATTAAGGGCTAAAACCACTGTAACGGCCTCAAAAAATACCTTTTTTCGACAATTTTTTTCGGGTGGAAGGAAAGGTAATAGAATAATAATATTCGGGGGAGTTATTAAGCATATATTTAACTGTACAACAAAAAATTATGATTGGAAAATATTAAAAAATGGCGACACACCAGAACCATTCCCGCGAGGCTTGTTGAATTCGAGGCGCTCTGCGGCACGCAGGATAACTGGTGCAACTGTTGATCTGGAATAAAAACAAAAAAACCTTAATATAGACACTCATAACTAGTGAAGTACGTAGGGGATTTTGAAAATATTCATTTTTGTATTATTGGTGAGTGTTTGAATGAAGAAGTTCAATTTTCGACAGAAAAAAGGGGTAATTATTTGTTGATAAAAAATGTTTAAATGAACTTATCAAAAATTCCGTACGCATTTCACTTCAAAATGTTATTTTTAAGATATTGTCAAAAATTCAAATGAAAGGAATGAAAATTGTTGGAGTTATGCTGCGTGCCGTTTTGAAAAATCGTGTTTCGAGAAAAACGCGTTTATCGTAAGAAACCAGTTTAGGAGGCCGAAATTTTGGTGTTTTTCGTGAATTTTTTTTAACAGGAAAGGAATAATCAGAATTTGTTTAAACTTGGAGGATATTTTATTCATGTTTTGAAGTACACTTTGTAATTTTTTCAAGTCATTTCCGCCGGAAATTGTGGAGTTAGAAGCTGCTGTCCATGGACGACTTTTTTTTCAACTGATGGGCATTCTAGCTCCAAAAGTTATTGACCAATCGTTCTGAAAATTTGCGTGAATATTCTTTATTCAATTACAATCTATATGAACCTAACTCTGGGATGATATTATTATTAAAAATATTTTTTTTAATGCAAAAAAGGTGAAAAAACATGGTATAAAAACATGACATTGTGTTCAAACACCTCAAAAACATGCAATCTTCAACTTTTTTTATCACAATTAGGTTCATCTTCTTAGGAAATATGTTGTTAACGCAAAAAGAAAATTGTAATGATTACAGATAAAAATTGTGACTTCAGGAATGCCCACCAGCAAAAAACTCGGATGGCGATCGTCCATGGACAGCAGCTTCTAACTCCACTATTTCCGGCGGAAATGACTTGAAAAAATTACAAAGTGTACTTCAAAACATGAATAAAATATCCTCCAAGTTTAAACAAAATCTGATTATTCCTTCCCTGTTAAAAAAATTCACGAAAAACACCAAAATTTCGACCTCCTAAACTGGTTTCTCCCGTTAAAGTTTTGAAACGTGGTACTGAAATGACCGACGCGCTCGGGGAAGAGCCCGAAATTTCGATGAAAATTTTTTTTTTCAGGTATAAACCTTTTTGCCTCATATTCAAGAGGGTTCAAAGTATATTATTTTTAATTTTATATAATAATTTTGGCAATTTTATTTTAAATTTTATATAATTAAATATTATTTAAAAAATTCAAAGTATATTATTTTATTAATAATTTTAATTAAAAAAAATCGATTTTTCGAAAATTCTACAGTGGTTTACCCGTTAAAATTTCTAACCCATGAGATTTAGTTGCGGTGCAGCCATTAATTTTTCGTTCACGGCGAGTTAAAAAGCAGCAATTTTATTTGTAATGAGATTTTCTACAATGTTTTTTCCGAAATTTGATTGTGCCGTATTACAAAAATTCATAGGCTTATGTTAGATATTGCAATACTCATTGGAATCTTTAATTTTTTTCGATAAATCGTTCCAAAAAAGTCTCGCACCCAACTTGTAGTGCAGAGCACGGTAATTTTTGTGATATTTTTCTCTCCCTGTACACTTAATGAAAAATCGTTTTTTCATAAATGAAATAAAAAATTGTGGTTACATTAATTCCAATAAGCATCTGTTTGAACTGCAATACAAAACCTTTTTTTTTGTTGATCAAGACCGATCCCACGAAATACGATTTTTTAAAGGATTTCTCTTTCTCTCATTCATGCCAGTTGCTGTTAGACGTTACGTTTCATTGGTTCTATTGACAAGTTTACAAAAAAAATTGAAAACGCCGACGAGTAACCAGTAGAATACGAATGAGTATACGATGAGAGATCAGAAAAAAAGGAATTTAACAAACGAATAACAATAGACTAAAAAAAAATTGAGTCTTCCGAAATATCTCTGAATCTACAAAATCTCAAACGCGCTCTGATTTCTCTTCCCAAAAACACGAAAAATGTGGACCCAGGGAAAGTGTGCATTGAACGATTTACGAGAGATTGGACGTTTTATACTTCGATCCCAATATACATTTGTGGCTTGTATTAATAAAAAAAAAAAAATCCAATATTCTTTTACTCCAGAAGCAAATTCAAAAATTCCATTTGGATTTCGCTTAAGTGAGTTTAAAAAGTTTAATAACGCAAATAACTTATCCAACTTTTCTTTTCTATGATTTGATTAAATTTCTACAAAAAAGTATATCTTCCGGAATTGGTACTATGGTTTCCATGTAAAAAAATGTTGTATAATGTCCGAGGCAACGAATACTGTTAGTGAAATTATAAAAATGAAGAAATTCTTTATCGCATTAAGCTTAGAACAGGAATTCGGCAAACGAATATTCGAAGATTCTGCGAACTGCACAGTAATCAGAGAATTATCCGGCAAGAAAATGCCATTCCTTGAGGGCTTACCAGAGAGATTTAGGCACAGCGAGAGAACAATATTGGATGAGTATAGCCAACAATGCAGATTCGCTCTGTTCTCAGAAAAAATGTTCGACCCAGCTCCGGATTTTACTTTTTTCTTCTCTCTCTCTCTCTCTCTCTCTCTCTCTCTCTCTCTCTCTCTCTCTCTCTCTTTCTCTCAGTATATCTGCCCTTTTTATCCTCGAGTATATGCCAGAGTAACGGATTTACTGCTTTGATGTTCGGGCACCGAAAAACTTTGAAAACGCGTTGCAACGCGTAGTCAAATGACAAAGCAGAACGAAAATCTGACATTTCTTTCAATTTCGACGACATCTCTTCGTACCATTCGATACATAGAGATTCGAAGCTCCTAGAGAGTTTTAAATTTTATTGTTTGGTTTTTCTTTTTTTCCTTTTTTGTTAGTTCGGTTTAAAATTTTGCATTTTTATCGAAGCCCACCTGAATGTGTGTAGGCGTTGAGGCAAGTCGAAGGACGTAAAATTTTTCTTGTATTGCTCTAGTAATCTTAACTGTTAACCCAATTATTCTTGTCATACTTATTTTGCTTTTTGATGAAGAAAACTTTTTGTTTGCGTACCAAACGAAAAATTGAAATTACCACGTCCGAATATTAAAAATTCTACAAATATTCAAAAGTTTATCATTTCAAAATGAATTTTGTTGTCGATTTATTTTTTTCGTTGCATCAGCGATTTCACACAACGTAATAATTCATAACTAATATTATTTGTTTGCAATATTTGTTAATGTTTTGGATAAAATGTAGTATGTGATAAAGTTTTGATACTTGTTAGCTGAAATCTGCCTGATTGTTGTATTCAAAAATATTTTGACATATTCCAATCTTTATTGGCGTTATATCGATTTGTTCCTATTTTTTAAATTTTTCATTACGTGAATTGTATGGTTCTGACTCTCTGCATTCAACCATTTACAAGTGTTTTTCCATACAATCCTTTCCCTTCATTTTTCTGTAGCTGGGCCAAAAAAAACAGACGAATTGTACGGAAAAACCAGGTGCCAGGATGTTTCGGAGTCTCGCTACGTTCATATTGTTCTCTCGCTCCTTCTTTCTTTTCTTCTCTCTCTCTCTCTCTCTCTCTCTCTCTCTCTCTCCCCCTTCTTTCTCGTATTTGTCCCGAGTAGTAAATAATCGAAAGAAGATAATACGCACAGCTTTGCTTGGTAGTTTCATGGGAAACCTTTACTATATTCCGGTTGACCGTACCTAGATTTTCTGAACACGATGGAGTGGAAGAAACGTAGGTAGAAGTTTTCTGCTTCGAAGAGTATCGTTACGTTTCTTCTTCACGATGAATTAACTCGGTTCACAAATATTTAGGATTCTGGAAAGAAAAGATTACGATTTTTTCATGGTTGCATTTGAAATACTGAGTTAAAACGACTGTTGTTCTTTGAACAAAAATAACAAACCTTGAAAGTTCAATCAATCATTGAATTGAATTGAATTTAATTGAATGAAAATCGTTGAAAGTAGTTTCAATGATTTTAAAACAAAGGAGTTATTCTCGACGATTCAATTTCTGTTATTGACATCAATTATTTTGAGATTGTATACAAGAAGAGTATATTAAGTTTTGAATAGTTACGATGAAGAAATGCGACATGGCCAAGAAAATTTCAATGTTGTATCGTTAGGTTGAACTTCCGGTGCTCTAGCTTTCCAAATTTTACAGCGTTCTTTCTCCTTTTCTTGCTTCTATTTATTTGTCAGAAAAATCCTACGGCTACGGTAGGGTCGAATTTCTTGAGTTCTTTTTCTCGGTTGTATTTTTTGTCCTACACGAATGGAAAACGTCTGGATACTCGCTCCGAAAACGACGTAAATAGTCAATGGGCAGTTCTCGATGCATATGGGCATGAAGACCGCGCTTCGTTGATTTACAGCCCCTCGGTCTCGAGTTCCTTTGCTTTACGCAGGTCTCTTCACCGAAGCTCACTTTCTAGTCGAAAATATGTAGTAAGCCTTTGGAGAAAATTCTTTTGTGAAATGCATATTTGCGAAGTCCTGGAACACAATATATTGCTTTTAACGACGAGTCAAAGTAACAATGAAGTTCCATTTCTTTGAAGGAAATATACAAATGACATTAGCGCTATTAAAAATTTTCATAAAACAGTTTTTTTTAATATAATTTTCTATTATTTTCGTGTAATTTTGGTTTTGTTTAGCTTTAAACGATCACAGAATTTTCATCAAGTGACATCAGGTGATCCGACGATTTTTTGTATGCCAACCGATTGCCAATAAAGAAAATTCAATGCTAACGATTGTTTTCAATAAATTGCTTACCAATTTTAGAAAGTGTGAGAACCTTTCGAAAAATACTGTTAGGTGAAAGTAGTTAGGAATAGTTCACAATTGAGTGCAATTTTATAACAGTCAAGAGCATGGACCTAAATTTTATTGCACTCAAAACTTCCCACGTTTACTGCACATTTTCTTGTGAGGATTATCGTAAAACATCATTTTTTCGATCGTAGCCATTGTCTCCGAGTTTATGTGGGTTGGGTATTTTTACTTCCTTTTTTTTTATTTCGTTTTCCAAAGTTTTACACGTGGCTTGCAAAGAAAGTGAAAGAATCACTGTGAAAACGTACGTTGTAAATTATTAGTATTAATTTTCGAAGTTTTTATTAACACGATGAAAATTCTATATTTCGAAACAATAAATTGTGTCACTTCAAACGAATATTTCTTCAGTTCTTAAGCCCTCTATATAAGATTTTTATACTCCGGTGAAAAATAAAATCATTTAAGGCGTCTTCTCACTTTGGAAATTTAAAAAAATCGATTTTTTTTTTTTTTTAAATTTTGAAAGTACATATCTTCAAAAATGTCATCTCGAAATTTCATAAAGATCGGACGAGTCTAACTACATTTTTTGGCGACCGTTAGGTGACTACCTGAGAGTACCCGGCGATCCCTTTCACGCCGCTCGGACGGTCCCTGTATATCTGACTCTATACAATTGAATAGCCGTGTTCTTTTGTTAATGTAGTACCCCTTGCTTAGGTATATTCTGTTTTCGGGTCTATACTCATGTAATAAGACCTTAACACGTGCATTTTTCAAAAGAAAATCACTCGGCAACGATGCTAAACTGTTATTTCATCAGTCTAATTTGAAACTTCGTAACGGCAACATCTCTGCGCTCAGGATTGTTATAATGGATAAAAAGACTTCGCAACAAAGTGCCACGTGGCGACGTCCAAGTTCGAAATCTAAAAAAAGAAAATTTCGTGGAGTGCTTCCACACCAGTCTGAAGCAGATACGAGTCATGCTAGTGCGAGTGCAGCAAAATTAAAAAAATCGGACGATACAAGTTTCGATGTACACATCGATCCAACGGCTGGATATAGTATTATTCAGTTTTTTCTTGTTTTTTCTACATTACAACAATATGTGAAGTGTAAAGTTTGTAACAAAGATGTTTCTTTTACAAAGTACGGTCAGCGAGGACTCGGTTTCAAAATTTGTGTGACTTGTGATTGCGGAGAAAAATATATTAACTCATGCCCATTAATCTCAACTGGGTACGAAATCAATCGTCGTTTAGTGTACGTTATGCGTTTGATTGGTGTTGGATTGAGTGGTATCAATACGTTTTGTGGGCTCATGGAACTGGGACATGGAATCAATTCCACCGTTTATTATCAAATACTCAATTCGATCGCCATCGCAGTGCAAAGTGTGTTCGATATAGTGACGAGCAAGTCTGTCAAAGAAGAAAAACTGTTGAACGCTCAACACGGAGAACCCGAAGCAGTGAAAAACAATCAGATAGAAACTTTTAAACATCCTCCTGCTCTAGCTGATGATGTTCAAGAGGTTTTGAAACCGATCTATGAAGAACTGACGAAGGACGAGTTACTGGAACGATGCCTCGGAGGAAATACCCAAAATAACAACGAGTGTTTCAACAGCTGTGTCTGGGCAATGGCGCCGAAACACGTTTTTACGGGAAGAAAAACCGTGGAAATTGCTTGCCAAACAGCGGCATGCATTTATAACGAAGGGCTACAACCTGTTTTAAAAATTTTGGAGGTGATGGGTGTCAAACTAGGCCCTATCGCCGTTCAATACGCCGAGAAACGCGACAGTGATCGCGTACGCGTAGGGAACCGCCGCAGCTCTAACGCTTCAAAAGAGACTAGGTCGAGACGAAGGGAAGCTACTTTGGACGAACACACCTTCTACGAAGAATCGGAAGGTCCATTGTATGGAGCAGGCATCGCTGATTAACCCGAGGTAAGGTTTTTTCATGATTTTTCTGCAACCAAAACTTTAAACGCAGTTATCTCAAAACAAGGTTTTTCGGTGCTTTGTTGATGAAATTTCGGAAACTATCCGGCCGATTGTCATGAAATTTGAATGACATATGCTTCATAGTTATGGCTATAGCGCATATCATCAGATTTTTTAAATTTTGATTTTAAGAATTTTTTTTTTACAAAAAACTGCAAAAAAATCGTGGTTTTTTTTTACTTTTTCGAAAAACGTGCGCCATTTTGTTATTTTCGCGAATATCAAAAATCTGATGATATGCGCTATAGCCACTGACATACTGAATCTAAAACAGTTTTATTTTTTTGTTTCAGACGACCCGTCTCGGAGATACCATCAACAAGCCACGACCATAACATTTTTACACGGGTTTTTCAATGCTACTGATGTATTATAATAATTGTTTAAAAAAATAAAATAAAAATTTTTTCATGTACTTGAAAGATGTGTTTATTACATAGGATCCGTTTTATCCCATAATTTTAAGCAAAAATCCTCGAAAAAAAATCGCAAAAACAGCCTATTTTTGAGGCGCTTAAAGTGAGAAGATGCCTTAAGAGATATGTGCAATAATACTCCCGATAGTTTCGAATCGCCTTTGTGTAATTTTATAACCGTAAATTTATCATTATTTTCCAAATGTGCACAATTTCAACTAATCGTTTACTAAAATTGTGTATTGTAAATTATTATTGGAATGATTTTCAACATGCCATTAACGCCGGAAAAATCGAATCACGAGAACGAAGCACATTTTATTGTAAAATGGAAATAAAATGTTCCGAATATTTCTTTATTGACTTAAGCGAGTTTGGGATAATTTGAAATGTTGTAAACTTCCTTGTCTCACTTTTGACGAAATTTTAAGTGGCTAATTTTTCTCTACTAACGATCCATTCTAGGATTTTTGTCTTGAATATTTCATAAATGGTATTAAATAATGTAAGAAATCAAAAGTTCTATATTTCTTGAAATTGATAGTTGTTAACTATTTTTCAGGATTAGAGCTGTAAATAAGAAAACTCAAGTAATGCACTCGGATTAAAAAAAACAAGAAAGATTTAATATGAACCCGGAAAGTAAAAGAGTGCGATAAAGTAGAGAAATACAACAATAACGAGGACTGCATAGAGGGTGGGCTCTCTGCTAAAAGGTGTGCAGGTATTACGTGCTCTTTAGAAAACTTAGGGTATTAGGCGCGGTTTATTCTCAGAAGGACCCATCCGGCACAATCAGTCCCATCAGGGCTAACCCGCACTGTCCGCCTTGGATTTTCACGTTTCCTCTCAGCCCCCTTTCTCTCTCCTCTTTCTGTAATATAACAGACAGAAAAATAGTGAGAGAGAGAGAAAGAGAGAGAAGTGAACCATTTGCTCCCAAGTTTCTCTCAACCTTGAACAGAAAAATGTTCATTGCACCGTTCCTCGTGGCAGGTATGCGAGCAGCTCCACTTTTTTCATGCCAGGGCATTTTTGTCTACACCCATTGTATTTTTACATACACGTAGATCGAAATAAAAATTCGTTATTTTGTAAAATTATGAAAATGATTTATTAAAAGTCGATATTATCGAGAACTACAAAAATTCTGCCAATTGGACGTAGCCATAGTTATACAATTGATCATTAACCCGTCGTCTGTAAAGGTGGGTCACTTGTATCCCGGCCAAAACTAATTTTGTTTGAAACTTGCGATGAAGGGAGGGGGGCCCTTACTATCCAATTTTTTTCTTCCATAGTATTATGATTGGTGCATAAAGTAGAAGGTTTCTAGCAATAGCGTGAATTTTTTCAGATTTTTTTAACCGTAATAAGTTGGGGAAACTAACAGTGGAACATAAATGACCCACGTTTACAGACGGGAGGTGCCAAAAAGACCATTACAGACGACGAGTTAAAACGAAAAAGCTTATAAATATTACGTTCGAGTCTCGAAATACTTAGAGTGCAATAAAAAAAAAAATAGATTGTTCCTTACGAACATAATCAACAGATGCGAATCGTATTCTTTCCTGTTACAATCACAAGACCGTTGTCCTGAAGTAGCTTCAACGAATCCTCGAACATTTCTCGGGTCACCAACTAATACGGAGAAAAAAAAAGTTTGTTATAAACAATTGAAAAAGTACATATCAATTATGTAACAAACAATAAAGTAAAAAAGAAATTGGGTTCAGAATTCTGATAGTCTCTAATATTCAAAATGTTAATCACAAAATTTAAAAAAGAAAAAATTCACAGTTAAAAAAAATGTATGTGATTACAAAAATTAAAAAAAGTACAAAAAAAAATCACAATTGTAAAAAATGGTATGCAATTTGTATTATTTTTGAATTTCAATATAATGACTTTTAGCTTTTTCTCCTGCGTGTGATCCATCGATAAATTTACCCGAATGATTAAAGATTGGCTGAACAATTAAAAAAACTTTAATACGTCACAAATTTATACGAAAAAGACTTACAGTTTGCGAATTTTCTTTCAGTTCGGCGAATATTTTTTGATAGCTGAGAGTTTGAACTTTGCCCTTGGAGTCTATGAGCTTTTTCAAAATTTCGGTCAATTCGGTTCGACGTTGTCTGGCAGCAGAGGACATTCCGGTTGTCAAAATGCTTATATCGATTTTTCCGCTCAGTGGATCAATTGCAGATTGTTTGAGAGCCTCGCGATGTAATCTAACGAAGCAAATTTAAGGAAATAAATCACTAATCGATCATATTAAAAAATAGTAGAATAAATAATAAACAAGCAAAAGAATTAAAAACAAATAAGACGACATAATTATCAATTTCTGCAATAAAATACCTGCAAGCTTCTTCGACGTCCTCCAGTTCGACGGTATTGCTAAATCGAAGTTTCGCGTGTGCCTCCGCGAGACGAATAAGAGATTCGAGCTGTCTTGGATACGCAGTTATTTGTCCTCGCCCGCTGCCAACACGGCGCATCTCCACGTATGCGTGTACGAGTTTCTGTTGAGCCACTTCACTGAGAACAGGTCGAATGTGTTCTTTGGCGTATGCAATGTAATCCTTGAGGATACTCATATCGACGAGATCGTCCTCCTCTTCCACAACTGTGTCGCAATACAGCTCGACTAAATGTCGGCCAAGACGGCGATCGAGGATTTCATCGTTTGAATCGAGCATCAGAAATATCAGATCAAAACGCGACATCAACGTGTGCGGCAACATTACATTCTCGACCACCTAAAAAGTATCAATCTTTATAATAAACAATTCGATCCATTTGACGCAGTTCTTTATTATTAGAAATAAAAAAAATATTCGAAAATGCAAGTTTTTATCGTCATTTGGATTGAAGTAATAATTAAAAACATTTACTTTGAACAATAATTGCAACTATTGGTTGGACACTCAAATGTAATATTGAAATTTCAATGTTTTCCCAAATTTTACTTTTTTCAGACTTTTAAAGTTTATTAAAAGCTCACATTTTTTTAAATTCAAGTTTACAGTTCGATTTTGGTTAATAATTTCGTCTATTGGTTGCAGAATCAAATTTAATGTTGAAATTTCAATCTTTTCCGAAGTATTACTTTTTAAAAAGCATATAAATGTATAAACTCACAGTTTTGTTCTTGTTCCACTGAGATTCGCATGGATTTGCGGCAGCCAATATGCTCGTACGTGCATTCAATTGACAAATGATACCGGCCTTGGCAATCGACAAAGTCTGTTGTTCCATGACTTCGTGAAGAACGGACCTCGTGTGCTCGTTCATTTTGTCAAACTCGTCAATGCAACATATGCCATTATCAGCGAGAACGAGTGCCCCGGTTTGTAGCATTAATTGATGAGTTTCTGGATCCTTGGTGACGTATGCAGTTAGACCGACAGCACTTGAACCTGATCCATTTTACAATGAAGTTGTTAGAAACAATTTTATTTACATTTTTATGTAAATAGCATATTCGAGCTCAATATCGTTAAAAGAAAAGTCAAGAAATGACTACGGTCGGAAAATTGTTTATATCATTATTTACTAATTTAGTAAAACGCTTTAATATTTAAAAAAAATTGTACAAGTCAAACTTAATGTAATTTTGAAAGGATTAAAAGAAAAAACTGACCTTTTCCACTGGTGTACTGTGACCTTGGGACAAGGTTGAAAACGAACTGCAATAGTTGAGATTTACTGGTACCAGGATCGCCGCACAGTAGAATATTAAGTTCCGATCTAAAGTGCGTTCTTCCAAAGGTTGAGTGAGTTTTTTTCGTACCGCCGAACAGTTGCAGCAAAATGCCTTTTTTAATATCTTCATTCTCGTATATGCTCGGAGCAATATTGCGGGCTAATCTTTCGTAAACGTCTTTCTTTTGAGAGAGTAATTTCAACAATTCGACTCTTTCGGGAGGGAAAACGTGGTCTTTTCCCTCTTCCTGATCGTACAAGCGTTTGGAGTCTTGTTTACGAAAGTGTACAACATCTATGTGAGTTTTGTAAACGGCACGAACGTTAGAAACTCGTGGATTAACTTGGAGCGGAAGTGCCCGGAAAATTCCCGTGACGGCGACCCGATCACCCGGAGAAACAGCATCGACGAGATCGTTGCGGGCGAAACATTGAACGGTGTGTGGAGTTTGACCGGCTGCCATGTCATCCGGTGATTCTTGAAGCTTGATCATTTGCTGATCGGAAAAATGGCTGCGGTTGTGAATGAGCGAGAAACAATAGTTGTTGTGGCAATGGGTGCAAACGGTTGGCTCGGCGATACGACCGCGATCGATTTCCACCATCGTAGTGAACGCGCAAACGATACATTTGAAAAAAGCTTCTCTCATTTCGGGCAAAACGTGCGACGTTCTCGTTACCATACCGGTTATCGTGATCAGCTGATCGATATCCTCCGGATTCAATTGCCGCATGTTTCGCGTTCTTGTGGCATTAAACGGACGAACTTGAATCTGGTGGTCCAAAACAGCGGCTGGATATTTCTCGAAAAACATCTCGTTAGTAGCCATGTCCATGGTGGGAATGACCTCCTGTGGATAAGCGATCAATTGACGACAGAGCTGCTCATCGAACGCCTCCAAATGGGCGCAGTTCACGTTGAGATAAGGCTCTTCGAGGGTGTGAATTTCATCCAGTTTTTGCAGATAAAGAGGCTCGGCGAGATTCATGTTGTCGGGTAATTCGTCGTTTTCTGCCTCTGCATCGATGAAACGATTTACAAAACGTTTGAATTGTTCCTTGCAACGATTCACAACAACGTTCGTGCCCCAGATGACCAGCTGGGGTCCAGCATTTTCACTTTCTGAAGTCGGTTGAGCTTCGTTCACCTCTTCGGCTATCTGCTCAATCAATCAAAATTTCATTGTTCGATTAATCTCATTCAAATTATTCTCGAACACGATGCTGCATTTGTTAACTTCTTAATAAAATACTTAAATTTTTTTCGTCTTCGAATTGCATTATTTTATATTTTCATCAATCAAATAACATTACAAAGATAATCATCAAATTCCATTTCACAGATATTAATAAAAAAACAAAATCAAATAAAGATTCTAACAGGTTCGCCGACGTTGACTTGGCGCACTCTCTTATCCGATCGAATATCCGATCTTTGTCTCACTGGAGTACCACGAATTCCACTCCTGGGTGTTCTTATGGAGCCTAAGGAGCTTGGTGTACCATAATTCAATGGTGACGACAGGTCGATCTCGCTCATACCAGCTTGCAAAGGACTTGTTTGCAATACACGATTTGGCGATGATGCTGGTTGTGACGATGGCCCCTCCGAAGAGGCTGCAATTGTTTCCTGCGTTCTTCGACTTCCCCATCTTAACGGTGTTTCAACACCAGCTGAGCTGCCTGGACCTTTTTGTGGCGTGCCTGCAACAAATTTCAGTGATGTTTTTCAGTATTTGCATAAAATGTAATGAAAAAGATGTGTAAAACCAAAAAGAAACGTATGATGTAAAAAAAGTATTCATAGCCTGTTAAATAAATCTATTATTTGGAATCGATAAATATATAACAAAAATAAGAACTTGGAGCAATTGAAAAAGTTTCCATTAAAAAAAGTTGCAAACAAGGCTTTTAAAAAATAATACATATAAAAAAAAGCAATTTTCTACGACTAACCTTGTTTGCTGGGAGTAGGCTGCTTGCTCGGTGTTCCACGAATTGACGAAACACGAGAACTCGGTGTTCGTTGTCTTCTCGGTGTCAAATTTCTCGTAGAATTTTCATCGTCCTGAGGAGGCGGAGTTCGCGGTGGTTTCATAGGGCTCGTCATTTTTCAATGTTTTTATAATACCGATTATGCGAATTCAAGTAATTATTTTTGAAAAACTACAATAGAATATTTAGAGGCAAACTTGTGTTTGGATAATTCGGAGCGTCTTACAGCTAACAGCAGGAGAATACTTTTTTCCCGCGTAAACTGTCTGTCGAAATTGCGAAAGTATATAAGCGCCATCTATCGATGGAAAAATAAACTTACCTTGTCTCACGAAAAACGCGGCAAATTCAAAGTTCTTAAAAATTCGTTGAAACGATTTTATTTTTTATTTTCGTAGTTTTTGATCATCGAACAAAACTTTTTATTAGTTTAAAAATCGCATTCTCAAGTATTCAGGCGCAGATTATGGTACTGTAAAAAATATCGAAAATAATCCAAACGAAACAAGCAATTCAACATTTTTTTTTTATTATTCCTATTTTATTATTTAAGGTTAATTACTATGTACAGAATAATTATAATAATATTCATGATATCCTGATGATATTTTACAGAGCTCCGTCACGATTATCAACATTATTGTAAATGTATTGTTGATACATTTAAAACCTTGCGTGCCAGGTAGAGTCAATAGGTTCTTTAGTTTTTTGTTCTGTCCCATTTTTTTTTCCAATATCATCGTAAACTGCGCGTTCTAAATTTCCATAATTGTTTTCATTCACTTGCTTCATATATCGAAGCGTACAATTAAATTAAATTCTTTCATTTTATGCACGATTAAACCGCTTAATTTTACGGAATAAAAAAAAAAAAACGAAATAATTTTAAGACCAATTACTTATGAGATCAAATAGTTATGAAATATCATTTTTGGGGGGACAGGCAGAGGAGAGAGAAATTACTTAGAAACTACATATAGAAAGTCGAATAATCACAAGTGTCGTAAAGCAGCGATCTGCTGTCTTATACGAGAAAAATAATAATAATAATAACATTCTCATTTTTTCGATAAGATCCCGGCGATAAATTGTCTCAAATCGCATCTGGATCGATATAAAATTCATTATTAATTGCTAAAACAATTTGCTTTCCCTCTTAAAGTGTTCCTTATCGTCCCTTTAGTGTCGCTTACTTTTTTGCTGTTACTTTTTCAATCAACGATAAAATTGATAGATGGGACTGAGAAAAAAAAGTGATGAAGGGATCGCGTTTTCCCTTCATATTGCGAATGCGGTGATTTTCCCAGGTCGCCAACTATATATATATATATATATATATATATATATATATATATATATATATATATATATTGTGGCGAGTATACAGAATCTGCTCGATTCAATCTAATGATTCTGAGTTCTGCGTTCACCGATGAGATTTTCAAGTTTCCTTGCAAGAAATGGTGTGTTTAGCGTTTTCTTCACTGGTGAGGGTCCTCCGTCGTTGGATGGATCGACGTCCATTTCGTCGGATAACAGTCTCTTGCCAACAGCTTTACGAGCGTCGACGGATATCATCATTCGATTGATGGCCTCGAGATCCTGCATTTAAAAAAGAAAAAACCATACACCAATAAATTCAATCAATATTTTTAACCCTCAGCGTACAAATCGGATATGACATTCCCAGATGAAAATTTAATTGGTCTGGCAACTGCAAACCGCGAGAGGGATGAGGGTTAGTAGTGGGGGGTAAAAAGTTTGTCTTGCACTACAAATCTATGACCTTGCAGCGTTCAAGCGACGAATAGTGAAACAACAGTGTGCGTTGTAAGATTTTCTTCGGGTATGGCATGTCCGGTGTGTGTGCAGAAGGTGGCTAAAGTCTGTTGGGCAACAGAATATTTTTTTTCTATATGCGGATTTTTTTTTTACTGTATTTTCTACATAAAAGTGAAAAGGTGAAAAAAAGCGTAATGTGTCAGTGAATAAATTTGTTTTTTCTTACAGAATAAATAAAAAGTAATCCAGTGTTATTCATGGTATTGTGAGATTTCAAGGGTTTGCGTGGTGTTAGAACTACTGCAAGTACGGGTTTAAAAATGTAGCGTAAAATCATCTAAAAAATCAGTTTTTTTTCGGAATTTTTCGTTAAATAAAGTATGTTTTTCACAATAGAAAGCTGGTTTTTACTTTTAGAAAAATGGCCCGACTTTTTCAAAAAAATATACTTATTGAAGGATCTTTTTGTGAGCCTATTTTTTTTTTTTTATATTCGAGAGGGCGATAGCCAATAAGGAGAAGAAGAACCTTAAAATATAACGTATTACCGTTACAACGGTGAAAATGAAACCTTTTTAACTTTTTTTTTCACAGAACAGTGACTTTTGGAAAACAAACAAATTTTTCAAAAAGTCTGTTTCTTTTTTCGTCAATGTGTAAAAAACTATTGATTTTTTGCAAGTATAACCGTTTTTAGCATCGTACGAGGATATGATAAAAAAAAATGAAACTTCATACGGAAATTAGAACTTGCGATACAAGCGAGTAAACATTGGGTGCACAAGGGAAATCTGCGATGGATGGTACGCTGAGGGTTAAACTCGAAAGTTTTTCAAATATATTTAAGGAAAATGAACAAATTTTCATGAAACTGAAACAAAGCAAACTCGCTGATGCTTTTTTGGACATTGGTAATCCACGAAATATCATAAGGACTTTTTTCATCACGATATTAGGACCAATGATTTGGTTAAAAAATTGTACAATACAATTTTCATGGGATTTCATAAAAATGTATTGAAAAAATTGTTAGACTATTTTTTACCTTAGCAGGACTGCGACTGAAGCAATAAGTGAGCTGAGGTGCGACCGAGGCTGTGATTGCCTTTGGATCAAGCGTTCGTGTCATGACGCTACTCGTGACACGTCTAACGGGTGAATTAATGGTCGGTTGGCTTCTGGGTAATGGGCTGAGCGTGAGGCTGGTTACCGATCCACGTGACAGCCCAAGTTTATTGGCAACTTCTTTAACGATCGGTACATAAACCTCGTTGTAAAATTTGATCAAATCCCCGCGTCTCTCGTCCCCGAAATTCTGTTCGGTTCCGGCCATGTTCGAAGGCGTTGGAGGTGCTACGGTGGCACTGTTGTTACCGCCGTTTTCGTTTAGGTTTGAATCGGTCGTTTGCGAAGGCGGATTTGTACTGTTCTTCGGAGTTTTGCCGATATAAACCGAGCGATAGATGTGCGATTCTGCTTGTGGTTGAAATCTGTAATATCTCATTATCTCTGTGAACGTATTACGTTCGATATCGGCTAATTTGCATATGACGTATATTGCGCACATGAGAATTTGATCGAGATGGCGATCTTTCATCAATTCCGTCCGATCTTTTATCGAATATTCGAATATCGTCCATATCTTTTTCTTCAAATCAGTCTCAGTTATAACGAGGGAATTACAGAGATTTTGCATTCTGACGAAACCGAGCATGTAAAATTTGCGGAAAAACAGTGCCGCCGAGCCCGTTTTACGTGGCCTCATTGCCTCACGATTACCCGCTTGGGAAGAATTCGCCGGTGAATTGGACGATGCGAGTGTCACGTTACCGGATCCACGACTCACATTCGATTGATCCGGAAACGCGACGAGAATCCGCGATGCTCCATCCAACGTCATAACTTTCGGTGAACATTTCTCCTTGAGGATGCTCTGGCCGCTGCTACGATTATCATTGAAAAGACTCTTCTTGGCCGTTCCGGAAGCCGCGGGCGGCGATTGAAATCTGCGACAAAAAACAAGTATTTTCTCAATTTGAGTTAAATATTGGAAAGTCAATTTTTAACCTTTATTTTGAGCGAATTTCTGTATTTATGAGCGATACAATATTTAACGAAAAGGTTTGTAAAAATTTATCATAAAAAAATTAGCGAGGACGGTTTAGCAAGATGTCAAATTGAAAATACCTTTCGGAAGCAGACGATATTGGACTCTGCTGAACATCGGGAATCGTGCCACGATCGATAGCCAGTCTTCTCAACGCAGGTTGTCCCGATGCGTTTGAGTCATCGGGATCGATAGTTCCAGGTAGGGAAACATCTGCGCAGCTCGGAACACCACCCGGAGTCTGTTCTATAGCTTGCCAAAGTGGACTATCGGATTTCCATGCAAGAGACTCGAGTATTTTTTCCTCGATGTTATTCAAATGTTTGACAACGTCGCGCGGCAGCTGTTCAGCTCGAACGATGATTTCGATTACTTTGTAAAAGTAATAAGCCTCGACATTTAGAGACTGAAGTATCCACGGAAAAAGACGATCGTTGTTTTTGTAAGACCATATTACGATCTCCAGGCAACATGCGAAAAGGCATTGCAGAAATATTTCGTTCAACAGCAAATTCTGGAGGAAAAAAATTACCGTATAGTCAATTGATGATGATAAAATACTGAATAGAGCGTCAGTCGAAGGCTTCATAAATAAAAAATATAATAAAGTTCTGAACTTTATAGGATACGTTTTAAATTCAATAGCCAACATTACTTAATTATAAAAGTCATTAATTTGTGGAAAAGACATAAACAATGGAAAAAAATTGTTTTCATTTTACCGTGATATCGTAATTGGGTTTCATGCGTTTCTCCTCGATAAGTATAATCTCGAGTAACTTATAGAACAAAGTTTGTCCGAGTACAAGACGCTGTTTGCCGAAATCAAGGCTCGTCGAGTCCCCGTCTTCGGGATTTTGCGTATAAGTCAAGTAAAATCTTCTGCTCATTGTCGCTATTTTTACATCGACGAGAGCCTTCACATCTTGCGAACAATCGTTAAACATTTCCAGAAGAGTGTCGCTAGCTGAGGCCTGACGTCCAGCGAGCAAAGCCTGAAGACGTATGACACTTTGTGTTGCCGTGGATAAACCGGGCGACGAATTTCCAATGTCTTTCGATTTCAAATATTTCCTTCCTGTCAGAGGCGTGGGAGGTGCAAGATGCTGAATAGCCTTAAAGATTAATTGATAAATCATTCAATGTTCCAACTAATTTGAGCTAATGACTAGGATTTAAATTCAAACGAAAGTAACGTTAAAAATGATTTCACATCGATGCTAATAATGGATGATAAATGATTAACTCATATTTTATGTTTCAAATCAGTTTTTTCATAAATTTGAAATGTCTAGAGTCATTCGTGTGTGACGTATGTTTAGTGTCTCGAGTTGTTAATACTTACGCTGAATTCTTCCCTCTTGAGTTGAAACTGTTCCCGCAAATCACCGACATTAGGCATTTTCGTTGGTGAACCTATATTGTCGCTCGCATCGGCGCCTAAAATGTTGAATTCTTTAATTACTTGAGACTCACAGATCGAATTTCGGTTTTACTTTAACCTCACTACGTGCAAAGGCAACTTACGTGGATTGCAAAAAATAAAATTGAAACAAACGCGAAATGAAGCAGAAAAAAAAAACAAACGGAAAACGATTGTCACTTTTTTCATATATAAAAAGCTAGCGAAATTCGATTTGAATGAAATGAAACGTTCGAAAAAAAAAAAAAAAAAAAAAAAAACAATCGAATACGAACCTAAAAATATTCTCTCGTCAAAATCACCGACACTCAGTACATGCTGCTCGTACGCTCGATTAATAGCTTTGTGATTTCCATCGAAAGTCAACGCGTCGAGAATACCAGAAAAATTTGATTGGTCGCCGTGCAAAATTTTCTCGTTGAAGAGACGATTAATGTGCTTCTTCAGTGTATATTCTTTAATCACTTTGGCTTCGAAACTGATTGCGTGGTGGCGGTCGCAGAGTAGGTCGAGGATGCAATTAGGAGTCTTGGGGGGAACGAAAGTTTCATCGTTGAAATTTGGGGGTAGACCTGAAATACAAATAAAAATATATAAAGCTTCGTTTACACAAATAAAAATACAAGAAAAAAACGGAAAATATCGTCTTACCCGAAAACTTTGGATTGAGAAGATCCTTTCGATTAGCCATCAGTGCATTGCTGTAAACGAGATCACAGCATCCGATAAGCAGATGATACGAATTTACCAGGTCGTCAGAAATACCAGGAAAAGCACCCTTTACGCATATGAACAAAGTCCAGCAAAATTCGAAAACTCTCGATGGCGTACAAGGCATTGGTTTATGCCGTCTTGAACGGGCAGTTCGTGAATTATCGTCATTCGGATTTTTGAATATATCAATAAACATTGGCTGATACTTCTGAAATATCACCATTGAAACAGAAAAATTACGCTCAAGTTTGTCAATCTTGGTGCGAAAGTCCTGCGGCATATTAGCCATGTCGGCCCAGGATTTGCATTTCGAAAAAAATTGTATCAACGAAAGATTGCAAAGTCTTAGGAGACGAGTTAACGAGACGCAATTTCCCTCGACATTCGAGCCTGTACGGCCGACCGTTGGCGTCGATGTGCTCCTACAAGCGACGTAAAGAGCGCATCCTATCCAGTGTAACTGATCACCCTGTAAATGTAATTTTTTTTTTTAATTATTAAAAATGTATGATTCGAATAATTTCGGTTCGATAGGAAAATTTCAACTGTAATGAACTTCGTAATCTTAAATCGCTACAATGATGTCTAAAACAACTCCAATTTTTTTTAGTAAAAACCTTCTTTTTTGTATGTTTTCAAAACTCTTTTCGTTTTATAGAGTTTTCATTTTTGAATGTTCATCAAATGCGACTTTATCATACACCATTCTCTTCCTTATCAAAAAACGAACGGAATGGTATATAATTAAACCTTATTATCGCATATGAGGAACATTTTATGTTAAATAAAAAATTGGGCTCATTTTCGACCGTTCTAGAATTTACCTTCGGAAAAATAGATCGAAGGGGTCTAAGAGTTAATATTACAAACATGTATACATTTCATGCAAGAGTGGAAAAGTTTTAAGTTTCTTAGCAGTGGTAAGTTTTTTTTATTTGTATAAGATTTTTCTATCTGTATTTTATTTATTTTTTATGAATTTCACTTTAATTATTTATTATTTTATTTATTTATTTATAATTTTTGTATTTATGAATGTTCTATCATGAATTTTAATTATGAATTTAATTATTTTTTATTTTTATTTATTTATTTATTTATTATGAATTTTATTTATTTATGAATGTCACTCGTTCAATGAAATTTTCAATATATTCTGATAGGATAAAAGTCCAGGAAAATCTATTCCATTGAGGATACATAAAACATTAAACTACAAAACTTGCAATATTATAAAGTTAGTAACACAGCAACGAATGTTTTTTACAATAATTTTGTAACATGGATTTGTTTGTTGTGCTTTGGAAGTGTTGATCTTTGTATGTTCTGATTTTTGTTCTCCTATGATATTTTTTCTTTAGTGTCAATTCTACTTGACATTGTCTGGTATTGACTTTTATTTTGGAAATTGAAATAACAAGCCATGTTATGTGTAAGGTACATTTGCTTCTGGACAAATTGTTCAACAATCCAAACTCTCAGAACATTTTTTGTCCTTCTTTACATACTTCAACTCTGAACTAATGAAATTTTAAGCTCCACAAAAACATTTTACGCTTAAAAAATATACTTTACTCTGTGCAGAATATTCCAGCAGTTTTTGGACGCTCCTTGAAATCTGAGAATGTATATTTTTTTTGTTGTATTTTAAAACCTAAGGCCTCAATTGGAATTGAGCTATTTTTCATAAAACCAACATTTTTATTATTTTAATTTTTATTTCCAGTTTTAATTATTTACAATCGTCATCAATTTGTTTATTTCTTATATGCTACTTCTGCGTTCCATGGGATCTTGTAAAAAAGTATTGTTTCTATGCTGAATAAATGAAAATGATAGATTTTCAAAGTTATTGATTCTTCAAATGCATTTTATGTTTATAAACTGTTACATGTGCTTATATGAGCATTTAAACATTAAATCCTGTGATGAAGTATGGAATTGGCATGAATCGTGAAGATATTGTTAAGTAAAACAAAAATTATCAATATTCCTAAGTTCCATTAATCTATTTCCATTCGATGGGTCAAATACATAAAATAATATTTTTCTAAAGTTTTAACTTCAACATTTCAAAAGACTAAATTAATCAACAATTTGATGATACATTCATAATTTATGGAAAGAAGATTTTAGTTCTGAAATACATTTTCCATATTTTTGTACCAGATTTTAAGTCACTTTACTTGAATGTGTAACAGTTTTTAAAAGTATATTTTACAAGAAACATTTCTACTTTAGCAATACAGAGTTATCAATATTAAATGATGAAAAGTTTGATCTTTTTGTAACACGTTAAGCAAATAGATTTGACAAAAATGATAAAAATAAGTGACGAAAGAAAAACAGACAATATTATAAACTGAACCATTCTGTAAAGTATCGAGTGAATGTTGAATCTGAATAAAGTTTTCTATCAAGACAGTCTCTAATATATAAAATTGTAATTTTTTGTATCAAATTTTTAGAATTTTTTTTTCAATTGCTTGCTCCAAATAGTAATTTTATTTAGCTGTTCAGTGTTGTTAAATCCCTTTTCGAGGTAAACATCAAGTGTGTTTAAAACAAAAAGAAATTCACTTGGAACGGCAAGTTCTTTTTATACCAAACCTAACTAGAGACACACATCTATGTAATCTTACTTTACTGCATTTCTGAAAAAAATAGTTGTGGATACGTAAAAAAGAAAATCATGAGTCAGGGCAAGTCAAAAGTTAACAACGACCAAGAAAGCATAAAAATTCTAAAAAAAATCCAGAAAAAAAGGAAACAAAGTGGCAAAAAAATTTGTAATAGAAGCAAAAGCGAGGAAATCTGACTTGAAGTTTTTTAATTATTTACGATAAGATCTAAATACAAGTAAAAACAAAAATAAATGAAAAAGAAAAAAAATACATTGATAGATGACGAGTGCAAGAGAGGGAAAGAGCGGAGTGTGCGAGGGGGAAAGGAAAGGTAAAACCCAATGTATACAATGAAGCAAACCTCGAGTGTATAATTTTGTCGAATTGTGGAATAAGATTTCCAGGCATCTGACGCTGCAGTAGCGTCCATATTGAGCTTCTGGCATAATTCCTGATGTCTGCTGTACGTGGAATCCTCAACGTCGTCCGATTGTCCCATGTTCCTTTTTTTATTTTTTATTTTTCACAACCTCTTCGTCGTTTGTTTTTTTAACTTTCAGAATCACGCTCGTCAACAACACACCCTCGAGCCACTCAAATTTATCAACGTCAACGTTGATTCTTCGTATATAAGAAAATAGTTTCTTTATCACGACGAGAAGAACGCGATTACCGAGTCTGGGGTGCGCCATACACGAGTGAGGAACACGGTCGTTGCTTTGGCGGGAAAAAGACGGAGAGCAGCCATCTTTGGAACTTTGGCGGGAGAACAAGCTGAGGTGAATTTTTCCCTCGCTAGAATAATCTTTCGGGTATCAAGTACATCTCATAATTATTACTTTAAAAAATACTTTTGCGTTATGCACTAACATAAATTTATACTTACGTAATATGTTTGGTGTTCTAAAAAACCGAAGGCGCATACGGTATTAAACCAAACGTTGATATTATTATATATATAAATTTATTCTATTTTTCAGACGACCGTCGATATATAAGGTCCAACTATACCGACTCGCTACACGACATAATCCAAATTTATTTTCGAGCTGCTAATCTTACGCGAACTCTACCCCCGCAGACGGTCTTAGCCGTTTCCGTTTTCCGGTTTCGTCGAAAAAACATCTTTTTGAAT
This sequence comes from Rhimphoctona megacephalus, assembly GCA_963989365.1. Taxonomy (NCBI): domain Eukaryota; kingdom Metazoa; phylum Arthropoda; class Insecta; order Hymenoptera; family Ichneumonidae; genus Rhimphoctona; species Rhimphoctona megacephalus. The sequence goes on from OZ022414.1 coordinate 56,267,417, forward strand.
AGAACTTTTACTCAACTTTTTTAAATTCTAGTTTGAACATTTAAAATAAATAATATTAATTTGAATAGTACTCAAGTGATATTTCTATTTATTGTAGCCGATCCTTTTCCCTCAATATTTTTCTTGTGATCCAATTACCCCGAGAATGTATGTGGCGACTGTCAATTTATAGTGTCCGACTGTACCGACTTGGGACACAAGTCGACTTTTGACGAGAGGAAACGGAAGTGGTGGAGTATCCTCGATTGTTTTATTTTAGGCGCGTTCGGGGAGTCGCTATTTGCGCTAAAAACGCTAACGTTACCATTAAATAGTATTACTATAGGTTGCCTTTTTAGCGCAAATAGTGACTCCCCGAACGCAACCTTTTTAATTTGCTTTATTAAAAAGGAAATACAAAAGGTTTGAGCCTTGCATGTGTCCCATCTAGCTCTGTTTTATTTTTTGAAGAATTTTGAAAATCGCAGTGCCATCTAACAGCGTACATTCTCGACAATAGGAAAGTCTCGAAAATAGCAAAAAAATAAAAACAACAATAACGCAGATGTTTTTCTAATAAACATTGCAAAGAGAAACGTGAAAACATTCGATTATTTAGATTTGATACTGTCGTAAAAAAAAATATACGTATTATATATAAAATTTGTTGGAAACTGAGTGGCTTTGCAAATGTGTCAAAAGTTAAGTGAAATTCGTCTACTCCAAACTAACCTCTTTTAAGGCTGGTTGTTCCATCTCCAGGTAAATTTTATCTGATAGTTAAAGGTCTGCTACTCAATGCTACAACCGTCAGGTAAAATTTACCAGAAGGTGGAACAACCAGCCCTTACTATTTATTATTCACTCAATTTTTCGTGATAACTTTGAATCTCCTCACAAATGATTGGAGTTTTTTTCTTTACACATCATATTTTTTCTACAGTTAGCTGTTGGATAAAAAATTGTTGAAATTATGGCTTTATTTTCGAGAATACTCTTGAACCACAACCTCAAACGTTATTTCTGCAAAACGACGGGAAATTTTGGAAAATATGCCGGAAGAGAGGCCAGGTTTTTTAAGAAAATGCTTGGTGGTGATACCAGCAAAAGGTTTTTATTGACATCTCATTATTCAACTTTCAAATTAAATTTTTATAGAATACCAATCAATTACTTGAATATTAGATGTATTCATAAATAATGTTATTTGTTAAGTCTTTGCTCGTTAAGCACTACACTGGCCCCTGTGAACCAGCACTAGACTTTTTAAGAGTTAAATGAAGACTCCGCTAGTTTTGGCGCACAACAACTGTCACATTATTTGAGGGGTTACGTACATCCAGAATTTTCGAAAACAATTTTTCTTCCCATAATTTATTTTCACTTCAAATCTTCAGGAAAACAAAAAAAAACATTTTATCGAAAAAATCCACTCGATGACATCGTTATAATGATAAACGAGACCAAACACTTCCTTTTTCATTTTGAAATTGTTTTCTCCATAGTCTATCGAAACATTTTCTTGATATTTCCTTTAGAAAATTTGGTATCATCAATTGCAGAGTCCATTTTTTCATAAAAATCTTATACCTTGTTTCAAAGTGCTATAAATTGCAGTTTTTGAAATTAGAAAATTTTCTTCAACAAACTAAAACAACATTATATCATGAGAATTTTTTTAATCTTTCCAAATCCATTCATTCGTCAATGATTTATCATGCTGGCGCGAGGATGTTTTTTTGCCAGCGATGTCAACACCATCGAATATCGTATGGCATTCATTGTAAAAGAAATCGAAAAGAAAATTTTTCTGACACCCAGAGAATCAATTGATAATATGTTTTCGATATTTTGTTGTATTTTTTTAATAGACTTAACCCTAGGACCCTACAATAGGGTCATCAGTTATCCCACGAAAATGTCAAATTTCCTTCCCGAACCAATTTTTTTAAACCTTTCCATTTTATAGAGTTTTCACCATTCAATATTTATCGAGTGCAATTTAATCATGCACTATTCTCTTCATGATCAAAAACAAATAGAGTGATATATAATTAAACCTTATTATCGCATACGAGGAACATTTTATGCTAAAGAGAAGATTGGGGTAATTTATTTACCCTAATGTGGGGCTTACATTGGAAAAAATAGATTGTGGGGTTCTAGAGTTAAAAATAAAATTTCTGAACCCTAATATTTTTGAGCACTGGATATGTGCAAACCCTGCAAGTGTTATCCAACTACATTTTTGCTCATATCGTCTTGAACAAATTTTATCCTATCCTTATCGTATTTTGTACTTTATTTTCAATGTTGTTTTTATATTATAGAAAATGGCACGTCAACAAAGAACGCTCAATGAATCCTCTAACGTCTGATAAATTAATGAGCAACCACGTATCTCGTAGGGTGACTGTATTAAACAAACTTTTTATGCAGCACATAACGGATTTGATGGCTACGAGTGAGGCATCGTTAGAGTTGCTTGAAAGAAGTATAGAAATAACCCATGTCAAAGTCACACCAGATTTTAAGCTTGTACTCGTTTATTGGTACTCTAAATTCGACGTTCAACTTTCTGAGACAGAAAAATTTTTAGAAAATTGTGCCTTTAGCCTGCGTCACGAATTGACTCAATTACGAGTTATCGGTCGCGTGCCATTGATCAAATTTGTGCGAAACAAGCAATTGGCAGTTCTGGACGATCTCGAACAAAGATTTAAGACTGCTGATTACGGGGAAGATTTCGAACCCACTATAAGAGCAATCGTTCCTAAAAGTGAGCTGACACTTACCACCAAATTACCGCCGGAAGTAAGAAAACAAATTGTAGATTTTAAAGAAACTGAGGAAATAGAAAACGAGTGTGATGAGACGCTATTTGATGTTAATCTGCCGCCGATGAGACACGACGTATTGGGTCTCGATCACCACGCGATTATGTCGAAGGTAACATATCAATAATTTTATCGCAGTTTTAGTCTTCGTCTAAAGAAATAGAAAAAAGCATGAAAAAAAGATCCACTTAGTTGAATTATGAACAAAATTGTCAACCTCTGTTAGGTGAAGCATTCGCTGAAAATATCTCGAGAGGGTGGGAAAAATCATCTGGGCAACATGGTCACATTTTCTCCTACCGAAAATAATTGTACATTCGATCCGCTGGCATTTCAAAAGGAAAAAAATAATTCGACGGCTTTCACGGACTTTCTGATCAACCGACAGTTGGAAGATAAGCGCAAAATGCGTCGCGAAACACGGGACATGGTTTTGTCCTATTCTACGCAATTGCAAACTGACAACAATGACGACTATTGCCAGAATGAATTCATATACGATGAAGAAGACGTTGATGGTTTCGAGGATATAACTCTGGAGGATATCAAATAATTCGAATGAGAAAGGTGATTAGTTATTGTAAATCGTTAATAAATAAATTCAATAAAAAAAGAGCACTATTACGATATTTCTAAATCTACTTTTCATCGCAAACCTTTGATCAACTTTCAATCACATTTTTGTAATGTAAGAAACGAGAATGCTGCGAAAACCATAAAAAAAAAATAAAATAAAACTAGCAAAAATGTTGGGATCGAAATGATTTTTCGTGCAGTTTGATCATACATAAGAAGTAAATGGTTGGATAAAGACGTGCCACGATCAACTGCTTCTCTACAGAAAAGAAAAACTGGTTAAATTGTGATGAAAATCACTAACCAAAGACTAGTTTTGGACGAAGGTTTAAAATCCTAAATGGTCGAACCATAAAACTTAGCATTATTCAACTTTTATAAAAATTTGTATTGAACAGTTTTTAATGTTGCTCATTCGAAATACAATGTAAAAATTTCAAAATTCAAAATAGCAGATGCATCCATTTCTACGTTACTCTTTCACCATAATTTCTCTGACGAACAAACGTTGATCGTTAGTTTCATTTTTAACTTGCTTATACGTACTTTGAATATAATACTTGTGTTAGAGTGCGACTTTCTCTTGTACGACTACGCTTGTATGTCATGAAAGAGTAATATACATTTTATATACACATATTATAAATATAGCAACTTTTAAATACATACATACTTATGTATATATATTTTTTCAGTTGTTTATAACAATACAATAATTTAAGAATTTATTACATATTGTTATTATACATTTTTGTCGAATCGACAACAAAAATTCATTCGAATTCCGCGATTCTCGTATCCCGAGAATCTCATTCATGCCATTGTCCCTTCTACTGATGTTTATCCTTTTTTCTTCAATTTTTCTACAATTTCATCTGAGTATGAAGGGGCAATTAGTTTCAGAAATTTGTTTAGCCTCTCGATCCACAGAGGTCATCATCACCAATTTGAACATTAATAGTAACATTGAACTATACAAACCGAAGGATAAAGTCGTGGAAAAGAGCGGATGCGAGTGAATTGAGAAGAGCTGTGCAAGGAATTCTAAAGAAAAAGGTAATCCCTTTGCTCTTCAAGTGTAGAAATAAGATGGGCTCTTTTTTTCTCGTTTTTTCTCGCAATTCGTTGACTAAGGATGTAAGGAAGAATAGGAAAAATATTTGCCTAATTTCAACTGGATTTTTGTCTTGGCTGGTTCTGTTCCTCGATAAGTTCCGGCTCGGACTCAGTCGAATCAATCGGCAATGCCGATATAACTTTTCCACCAGTTTCCTTCGTCGATGTCTGTGTACCTATCGTCGACGGACGGACATTTGTCGCTGTCAAATTCGATATCGTGTCACTCAGGGTACACGCATCTCTCACGTGCTTGTTGAATATCTCGCACTTGTCGGCGTAGACGTGATGTCCAGCTCCTGAAATCACCTGGACGAAAAAGTAAACAGGAGCGGCTGATTATTAAATCGTTTTAAAATTTTTTTCCGACTTTCTTTTTTTCTTTAACTTCTTTAAAAAATTGAGCATTTTGGATGATGTTGGAGCATGCATGTATAAGAAGAAGTGACTCTTTTCTTTGTTTCATTCATTTCATTTTACGATTTTTTTTTTTCGGTTATTAAGCTACGAAAATTGGGCAATTTTTTCAGACTTGTTTTATTTGGGAATACCGAAAGTATCAATTTCATTACTCTAAAATCTGGGTTCTTAACATTTTCCATGTGTTTGATGATTTTGAAATTATTCTCGCATCGCGAGCTACTGAAATTTTGTTCAAAATTAACTCGTTGCTATAATTATATCTACGAACGATCTATAAAAGTTTCCGGAAGAGATACTTTTCAATTTTTTAGAAAATTATTGAATAGAAAATTCTATCGATTGATGTAAAACTTCTTTTTAGATTAAATTAAATTTAATTCATTAATAAATCTAAGAAATGACTGCAACGTTATTTATTGTAACGAGGGCTTACCTGCACATTTACGTAAGATGCAGATCTCGTTTGTTTGATCGTCTCACCGGCCGAGTTGTCAACCCAAGACCGACTACCGTAGAGTAACGTGATCGGTATGTCCGGACTCATTTTGTCCATTCGCTTGACTATAGGATTTTTTGCCCATCCAAATCCTTGCATCATCGCGTGAAAAGCACTCTCCCCGCTAATTCACCGAAAGTGTTTCACATCGTGTTATGCTACGAACGTTATTACGACCAACGAATATTGATGAAAAGGAATGTAAATGTAAATAGCCAATTCTCCATCTTTCTTTACGTACAAAGCATTCCATCCCAACTTGACCTACATTTTTGCTTCATACTTTGACATTTGGTCCGTGATTTCTTCACATTATTGTCTCTAACGTAAAGAAGGTTTAATTCTTTTTTAATTTCTTATTTCTAATTTAAGTAGTAAAAAAAATCAAACTAACTGCTTTTGTCCAGAAAATGTTATTCTTTAAAATTTATTTTAGTTTAGCCATCTATTATAATGTATTTTGATTCGAAAAAATCGATGACTATATTTTCATACTCAAATGTTTGTGAAAAAAAACCCCAGCAAAATAACTTTTTTAGGTTCTTTTTCGACACTTTCTCCATGACTTGTTGGTATTCATTGAAAAATTATCTAAAAAGCTGATCGAAAGACGAAAAAAAAACTGGATTTTTGTTTTTCCCGATATTTCAACTTTTAAGACAGTTAAAGCCCTTTTAAGTAAAAATGTCCAAATGGAAAAAAACCACTATTATAGGTCCAGAAACTAATTTGTCGATATTTTCGATAGATAATTCGTTAAAAATGAACAATTTCGGGAATCGTTTGTTAAAAAATAAAAATTAAAACAACATTTGATCGATAAAAATGTTCGTTTCACTGAAAAATATTTTTCAACATTATTAGTTAATCATGACAAGAGCGAACAAGATCGTTAAATGCAAAGTAAGCATTTCGGAATGGTACGCACAATGTCAGGAATCACGTATCAAATGCGAGAGAGCGAGACCCAAGCTAGGAAAACATGACAGTAAAGTTGAAATGGAAATGAGATAGACAAGAATCGCCTCGGACGCCCAATTCCAGACACAAGCAATGAAATTCCGTTAAACTTGGGTGTCAATAGAAAAAAGATAAAGGATGAAGTGATACAAATGAGCATGGAATAAAAAAGGAAGTGTATTCTTGATTCATATGACTATTAGATTCGTTTGACTACTTATATGCGACAGAAAATTTCGATGATTGAAGATGAATGTTGGAATGGGAGAAATATTAATAAGACAATAGTCTTAGAGAGTGTAAAGTTGTGAAATTGAAACTAAAACACGACTATTCAATTAGAGTATTTCAAATAAAAAGTTTACAGTTTATTTTGACTAGCCTTTTTCGAATCAAAAATGCATCTGGATTTCTTAATGTTCCCATGTTTTGACTAAAATGTTAAGAATTAAAAAATTGTACACCGTGAAACTTGCACAAGTATAAAAATATTAAGCATGTAAAAAAATTACTTCGATAGTTTATTAGCAGATATTTAAAACTTTAATCCATAAAACACATCAAAAATGTAAGTTTCATGATTTAACAAAGATCCCAAATTTGAAGGTTGAAAAAAAAGCAAATTAAAAATAAATTGTATGAATATGAAAAAAAAACAAGCGTATAAGTTCCATGCTAAAAATATATGAGGATATGGTAACTGATAGTTTGAGAGGCTGATGCTACACGTCGAAATAAACTACTACCCACGTATGTAGGTCAGATGGATGTGCAATGTCGGATACACATGCATTTTTTTCTAAAGCGAAATTTACATTTGATATGGAAGATATTAGGTGTATAACTTAATTTTTACCATTTTTTTATAAAATTTATTTAATATTATAAAATATACAAAACAACATTAATCTTCGAAATATTGTCCATTGTTTTCAATGACCTTTCTCCATCTATCAGGCAACATACGGATGCCATCTCGAAAAAAATGAGGAGGTTTTGGGACAATAAATGCATCGATGAACGGTAAAAACTAAGTTATACACCTAATATAATAAATATTTATAATTAAAATACCTACGAAGGAGTTTGAGCGTTACACTGATGGATATACTGAGATATAACGTTAAGATCGTCTTTGAGGACAGGAGCAAATTTTTTCACTATGTCCGGTCTTGTCGTTTCAATTAACCATTGGCCTGTTGAAAAGATAGAAAAATAGTAATTTTTAATGAATGTTATATTTAATAGAAAATGGATTGGAGAGACTATCGTAGCAAAAAATAATTTAGTCCAGGAAACAGGGATTTTTGCAAAACAAAAAATCCTGATAATAGATTTTTCACTTGTATGAGGGTTAGTGGGTGACCCCCAAGTATAAATCCAAGCTTTCGTCTCGGGGGGAGGGGGGGGTGAGCGTTAGCCGCCATATTGAAAAACGCGTTTTTGCAAATATCTCGTGAACAGTCTATCGTACGGTAATCATGATAAGGACCTTTTTTGTAGGAAATTATGTTTCCCATAACTTTTATTCAAAACTTTTTTCTCTATAGTTAATATTTTTCGAGATATAGTCAGTTAAATTCCAATTGTTGGTATTGTTAAATATATTGATAATGGTTGGAGATACAAAAAAATAGTAGTAATAAAACTTGTAGAGCATGAAATTCTCTACAAATTTTATTGGAACCTTTTTTCTGTAAAATGAATAGTAAATGAGATATAGTATAATAAAAGTTGCCGCATTTCTTCTTCCGTGAATAATCATGGAGGGTAGGGCGCAAGCTCGTATGTCAAATGATTTTCTAAATTTTTTGGTGATTCTTTTGAAATGCACATTGTTTGGAACAGAAGTAATAGGTCAATAGGAATCGGTGTCTCCATTCTCTGTGATATGCGTGCCGGTTTAGACTCAACACGCTATATCTCATTAATTATTCATTTTACGGAAAAAAGGTTCCAATAAAATTTGTAGAGAATTTCATGCTCTACAAGTTTTATTACTACTATTTTTTTGTATCTCTAACCATTATCAATATATTTAACAATAACAATAATCGGAATTTAACTGACTATATCTCGAAAAATATTAACTATAGAGAAAAAAGTTTTGAATAAAAGTTATGGGAAACAATTTCCTACAAAAAAGGTTCTTATCATTTTTATCATGCCATGCACTGTTGACGAGACATTTGCAAAAACGCAAAGATGGCTAACGCTCACCCCCCCGAGACGAAAACTTGGATTTATAGTTGGGGACCACCCACTAACATATTCCAATTGAAAAATTTATTGTCAGGATTTTTTGTTGAGCGACCTCACTTTTGGTGCTATCTTTCCTGGACTAATTTTACACATTAAAAACTATTGAAACAAATTAGAATTGAATTTTTTTTAATATTTTCATTATACTAAGAAAACCTCTAATGATACAATCTCGAAATAATCATCATTATTGATAACAAATAGCGAAAAACTCAAAATTATTGCCATGCATTTTAATTGAGTCTAGATATAAATTTCTATATTTTTTTATATTGGAATAAATTTCTATATTGGAATTGCATTTTTTTAAATATTTTCATTATAAGAAAAATTCTAACGATACAATCTCAAAATAATCATCACTATTGATAACAAATAGCGAAAAACTCAAAATTATTGCGATGTATTTTAATTGAGTCTAAATATAAATTTCTATATTTTTAAATCAATTAGAGAAACTAACCAAATGGACCAGCCAGTCTAACAGCCCAAAGGGGGTTTAAGGGTTGGACTACAAAGGCAAAGGCGATTGCCTTAACCCAGAGTGGCACATGAGATCGAGCAATATCCGGCGATGGTTTTTCTGGAAAACCCCAAGGATCTGCGAGTATTAGGTGCTTTACCCTTTCGGGATATTGTATAGCGTATGAGGCAGCAAGAAAACCGCCCATCGAATGGCCGAGAAGTACGAATTTTTCAAGCTGCATCTCGCGCCTCCATTCTTCGACTGATCGGACGAGCTGTGCCTCAGCCTCTTGTGCCTCGTTACTGAAAGTTGGTCGACTACTCCTACCGAAACCTTGAAAAAATAATAAAAATAGAAAATGAAGGAAAAATTAGTCGACATGAATATGTTAATTAAATTGAATTCGTTGTAATTTTGAACGACAGAATAATTATTATATTTGATATAATAGTTGATGATCTTACAACTAGCAATAAATCACCTCAAAAAATCCAACTTTTTATACTGTACAAGCTTCGAGTCACAACCAAATTTATTTTTCAACTACAGACTAAAATCGCAGTGAATCTTTTTCTTAGCATATTTATCTTGCGATCGTCGATTTTAGTATTTCTATTTTTAGAACTTATTTTCGATTCCTCTCAAGCAGAAATCACTATGTACGTTTCAATTGGCGCCTTTTCAAAGATCCCATGAAATTTCTTGTCTCAGTATATAGTTGAAAAGATGAAACAAAGATCATTTAGAATTTGGAAAAGTTCGACTTAGTTATCCGAATCCAAAACCCCATTTATTTTTTATTTTTATTTTTCAAATTACTTCGATGCGTTATCGGCGGATCAGACCGAACAAAGAGAAGTTCTCGCAATGACGAGGCAAGAAATCAAAGGTCGCTGCGTCATCTCTCGTTAATCTTCGATGAATCATATTTTGCTCATGAAACGGGCTTCAATATTCGGAAACTTCATCGTCGCAAAGAATAATTGAACGATCACAAAATCGTATACAGTAGAAAACGAACAAACAAGAAGAAATCGTAGTAAAATTTTGAAAAATTTAGAAAAACATAAATCGCACGAGTACGTTTTTATCGCAATTTTTTCTTGTGTCATGTAACCTTGCCGCTCGTGGAGAAACAGGCAGACCTTATCGAATTAGAACAACGAAGGATTGACAGAGAGCGAATAATAATGATAGCCACGAGGCCTAAACTATCGTTTCGTTTGGTTAGTTATCGTATTCTCGGAGAATTTATAATATAAAAATGATTATTTATCCATTTTCGATTACAAATCCTTCAACGAAGAGTATTTTTTAATTTTTATTGAAAAAAAAAAAAAAAACTAAAATCAGTCACTAAGATTTCTCTGTTAACGGGTAAAACCACTGTAGAATTTTCGAAAAATCGATTTTTTTTATTGGCGTAAAATATACTTTGAACCCTCTTGAATATGAGGCAAAAAGGTTTATACCTGAAAAAAAAATTTTTTAATTGAAATTTGGGGCTCTTCCCCGAGCGCGTTGGCCATTTCAATACCACGTTTCAAAACTTTAAACGCGTTTTTCTCGAAACACGATTTTTCAAAACGACACACAGCATAACTCCAACAATTTTCGTTCTTTTCATTTTAATTTTTGACAATATCTTAAAAATAATATTTCGAAGTGAAATACGTACGGAATTTTCGATAAGTTTATTTAAACATTTTTTATCAACAAATAATTACCCCTTTTTTCTGTCGAAAATTGAACCTCTTCATTCAAACACTCGCCAATAATACAAAAATGAATATTTTCAAAATCGCCTACGTACTTCACTAGCTATGAGCGTCTAGATTAAGTGTTTTTTTTTCTTTCTTTATTTCAGATCAACAATTGCACCAGTTACACTGCGTGCCGCAGAGCGTCTCAAATTCAACAAGCCTTGCGGGAATGGCTCTGGTGTCGCCATTTTTAAATATTTTTCAATCATAATTTTTTGTTGTATAGTTAAATAAATATATGCTTAATAACTCCCCGAATATTATTATTCTATTACCTTTCCTTCCACCCGAAAAAAATGGTCGAAAAAAGGCATTTTTTGAGGCCTTTACAGTGGTTTTAGCCCTTAATAACATTTATAGCTATAATTCTAAATACTTTTTATTCGGTGACGTATAATAAAAATTGAACAGATTTATATAAACTTGAAGCGATTATTTTATCTCTTTAAAAATGACTGTTATTTAAATCTGGCAGCCTTCCGTTGCACAACATTTTTTGTTCTTCAACATTCCCTTTTTCGAGATTATTCAGGTATAAAAGTCGTCGAAAAGACTACTAAAAATCTTGCATACCCAAAAGATCCATAGCATAAACAGGTCGATCTGCACTGAGATTGTCCAGATTGAGGCACCAGAGAGCAACGCCGGCACCAAGACCATGAAGAAGAACAATCGGTGTTTTTGGTGATTCCTCGTTCAACGATATCGTCCATATTTTGTCAGAAGCACCAACCACCGGTCCAATGTCAACGTACCATCCGCGGTATGCAGTTCTAAGACCTTGAAATTAAAGTGTACAAAAATATATAAAACAAAAGCTTATTTTTGACTTCTATGCATAAATAACTATGTTTTGATTATTTATGAAGAAGCTTTGAAAGCTTTTTTTTAGTATTCCACTTTTACAGCCTTTTAGTAATGAATTTTGATAGAAAATTCAAGATTTGTGTATCGAGTGCCGGTAAAAACAGCAGCAACAAACTATTATGATATTGCTAGCAAATAATTGCGTTTACTTGATACAAAGTTGAATTTGGTAAAGAATATTTATTTAAATCGTTAACAATGACGTGGACTATAATAACGATGACAGTTCAATTTCAATGACGGATAAAGTTAGAGAGAGAGAGGAGGGAGAGGGGGGAGGGAGGGAGGGATGGGGAAGGGAGAGAGGGGGGGGGGTATGAAAATAGTACAAGAGAATTTCATAGAATTCGCTTTACAGTCGTGTCAAAAAATAGTCAAAAAATAGAAAAAATGATAAATATTACGGGTTTACAGAGAAAAAAGTTTTGGTTGCAGTTTTTGACACTTTATTCTCATTAATAAAACTTTTTCATTTTTTCAGTAGAGGGCGTTTATAAAAATTATAAAAATCCTGTGATCCTTACATCGTAATATAATAATCAGTTTTTTTTTTTATTAATAAAAATTGCATTTAATTATCCTCACAAACAATTGTAATCGAGTGAGATTTTTTCGATGAACTTATTGTTAATTATCTGTCTCTTTTATCACAATACACATTATTGGAGGAAACGAAGAAAAATTAGTAAAAAATATTGAAAACTTTTGCCCTGCATAGCTTTTTGAAGATAACTGTACAGCTTCAATATTCGCGGTAGCTGCCAGCAAAAACTATGTTATTTTCGTGCCATTATTTCATTATTGCACGTACTAACTAACGATCGAACAATTATTACGTAAATTGTAATTTTTCGAGCTAATTTTTTTATCGTTAGGCAATAAAATTTATGATTTGTGGTAGGAAATATAAAGGAAACTCGAGGAAGATTACTTCGTATTACATGCAAGACCGATTAAGCCTTATCGTAATTAATTTTTATTCGCACTGCATGCTGTTATCGTGCACGAAAGGTATCTCTCTCTGTCTCCCTCTCTTTTTTTTTACATTCCATAACAAATTTATGATTGACGAATCGTTTCGATCGGATAACAAAGAAAAGACGCAAAGCCGTCAAATTTTTTAAATTTATTATGAATTTTTGATTTCTTCGACGGATAATCAGTTCTACTACGATAACGCAACGAAAAATATTTCTTTCATTGATCATTAAAAAAAAATGTTTCAACTTTTCACGATTTTTATCACAGATTTAGTTTTTACGTCTTAAAAAATAGATGTCACAAAAAATAGTCGATGCACTCCAATGATGCAAACTTCAATATCCATATTTCTACTTACAGGAAAGAATTTTTTTCTCGGCGGCTCTCAGCATTGTTGCCGAAGACCCCGACCAGCTGAGCCAGCCCCAGAACCAACTGCAAACATTACAAAAGTAAATTGAAAATTACGAAAACTTTGTATATGACTGAATTTGTTATTTGAATCGGTGAGACAGAGCATTTCTTATGCATTCGAATATTAAATGAATTTTCGGATAAGAATTATTTTGAACAAGTTCTCGCCAACCCGGGGAAGGATATTAAAAATCAAGCCATTAAATACGTAGATAAAAAAATGAAGATCATTTTTTTATCTACAATAGTTCTGGATACAAAAATTGATGATTCTCGATTAAAAATAAAAGGTGTCATTTTATTTTTGTTATGTTTTAAATTGAATCCAGATCTTGGTGTATGTTTATATACGTTTTATGATACGTAATAATGAGAATATATATGTTTTGATCATGTAATTCGCGGTGATTACGAGATCTAGGGACGCGGCAGCGTCTTGACGCCATATTATTATAAACACAATTATAGATGACAGTAGCTATTTTTCAATAAAAACGAAAAAAAAGAAAAGAAAATAAAATGGATAAACGAATTATAACTGATTTAATGTGAAATAACATAGTCAAGGAGGTTTACGATTACAAAACCACTATAACGAAAGATAAGAGCTCCGAGTGACAAACTAGACGAATATTCAAGGCCACAAGCCACAATAACATCGAGTGAGAAAAACAATAACATTAAAAAGGTCGAGTACGTCAAACAGGTACGAGTGAAAAAACAACATAGGGCTACATCGAAAAAACGTGTCGTGGTGATAAGAATAAAATCAAGTTCACAAGTATGACCCAAGAATTGATAAACAATAATAATGATAACAATAAAAATATTTCAACGTTATGCGATTACGAATAAATATAAATTTCAATGATAAACAAACTGACAAATTGCAGTGGCAAATTACCGATTTGTTATAAAATGATAACGTAACATAAATACGATTATGATTCGAATTTTTGTTTCGCATTAATAAAATTGTGTGAGAGCAAAATTTGCGAATACGTAATAAATAAATTTTTTAAAATGTTACGCAAGTTGTTGGAATTAAGTTATAAAATTCGAATACACATTCAATATCCCAAAAATTGCATGTTCGATACTTAAAAAAAGTCTAAGCCAAGCACCGCGTGTACAGTTTACTTGAGAAAATAATGAGAAATAATTGTGGAGATGAGGATAATAATCGATGTGGAAAAAACACAACAAAAAAAATGCACGATTTGAAAAGAAAATGGAAAAATATAATGGATAAAAAATAAGATAACCTATCGCTAGTTCCTATCATGACACTGCATTTCCGGAAGTCGAGTTGGGATATTTTCCACTTTTTTCACGTTTACAACAACGTCACTACCCAAACAAACTCAAATAATACGAAAAAAAAAAAAGACGAACGTCAGATCGTACGACGAATTTGACCGGGATAAACAGAAAGAAGAAGAAAAGACACGCAGTAACGACGAACACAAAAAAAAAAATAAAATAAAAGATTCACATATTTTTCGTGGATCGAGTGAAACTTAATGCGCGAACACGATCGAAATGAGATTTCGTGATGTAACCGATGAAGATAAACATGCGACTGAACGCATTGCGAAGTGCAATGAAGATTTTACATCACTCGACGAAAATGACGTCTGTGCTCTACGTTTATACGCGAGAAGGCTACACATTGCACTAAACTATGTTATATCCCTTCGTTCTTCTGTATATTTATAAAATATATGTGTATGTATCGTCGTCTCGTAGCGTTCGGGGCCAGAAGTGGGGAAAAAAATGTGCATTGAGAATGAGAAGAGAAGAGGGCCGCGAAGGTTAAGAAAAAGGGTGGGGAGAAAGTTAGAAAACTTCGAATACCATTAAAATCCATTATATTTTTATATCATTATCATTATTATCATTATACCATTCAAATCCCATTACTTTCTGGAAACTTAAAATAACGTTTTTGTGAGTATTTCCACTAATTTGCACGGGAATGGTATGACGATACGCAGAGCCACAGAGGGGATTGCTTCGCAAATACGTGTTTGCAAATAATTTACAAATTATTACAGAATATTTTTGCAATGTTACTTCAGTATTTTTTATCTTTTGATTTTATTATTTTGAAGTGCAATCTCAACTCTTGATAACACGCATATTTTCGATATAATGAAACGTACATCGAATTGATTTTATTAATTATAATTATTTCGAGTCTGGGAAGAGCAACTTTTTGGAAATTTCGCACATGTTGAGACAATATCACGAACGGTAATTTCACTCGAGGCTTTTATATTTTGAAGGGTTTTAATTATTTAAAAGATTTGAAGTTTTCCGGAAATATGATCCTTGTTGATAAATTGGGCAACGTTCACATACCATAAGTTCGATAAAATTAATGATACGATAAATTCGTTTTTCTCATTTTCTTTTGTGATATTAAAATGTGCATTGATCTCCAATTATTATTTTTCAACCGCATTAATTCAAATGAAACATTTTTCACACTTCAACGATCTGATCATGTTTATATTTTTCTTAATTTTTGTAGCCTGTGTATTGAAGTTTTGCGTGAACAATTTAGGAGAGAATTCTCGTTAAAATTCGTTTTAAGAATTCATTGTGAGGTTAAAGTTAATTTCATTTTTACTAATGACGAATTAATGTTTTAGAAACGAGCAAGAGCGATCATAGAATAAAAATATAATACGACGATCAGTTTACAAAATCACGTTAAAAAACTAACTTTTAATAAAATGTTGATATGAGAAATCTGCATAAGTGAAAAAATGCGATTTTTTTTTTCTTGACAGCTGGTCTGATAAGCATCCGAAGCACGAGAGCTGACATGGAAAACCGGCTTAACAGCTGATCGATCACTTACTGCACATGTTTGTGCGTGTATTTACGTATGTGTACTTATAAAATCGTGTTCTGCACGGTCAAGGTCGTACGTGAATTGTCAGCCATTTCATTACAAGCAGGAATTGATAGATTAAACGTTTTTCGCAATGAAAAAGTAAATCAAGCTATCAAGCATCTGTCAAATAATGAAAATTGAACGAAATTTACGATCTAAACTTTCTGGAAATGACAACGCATTAATATTATTTGATTTTCGATTGTTTTGTTTATCACATTAAGGCGGAAAATGTTGTCTAATATTTTTGATTAAGTTCGATTTTTCAATTAGAGAAATATATTTAAAAAAAGTGTAACTGTATTACGAATTGTTCGTCGCGTTTACATGGCAACGTGTTCAAAATGTTGGAAAAAAATTACGTAGATGATGAATTAATTTAATTTTCCATACTTGTAACGAAACACTGCAGAAAACCATTTCAGTTTATGTCTACGCCTTGCAATGAAGAGTTTTCAGGGCATCGATCGTTTTAATAATTATAGCTACTCTATTAGAAAAAATGTTTACGTAGTATAACGTAAAAAATATTTACCTGGTTGGTTTGACCAATTCTAGTTCTGCCATTCGTTACTGGTATCGTTCCTTCGTAAATATAGTTTATTTATTCGTATATCTAGATAGTCACTGATGAATCTCTTGAGCTTCTTATTCACTTTTGTACGTAGTCAAGGATATGCTTGATCCACGCAACGAAAAAAAAAAGAAGTACCCAGATAGCCAAGTGACCGTACGATGCTAGTATGATCAGAGAACGCCGTACTATTGTGTGCTAATATTATATCTATATTATGCCGAATCGTACGTTTTGCTATCTGGGTATCGAAGAGAAGCACGTCACCTTTTGGGAATATTAAGAAAAAAATATTCCTCACTGAATATAATCACTGAATGGTGTATCATGGAAAAAAGGTAGCAAATATTTAATCATTCATCGATAAAACAAAAAGGAAGGAGTATCTCAGGCACAACGTCCTCATACCTCTGTTATCTGTTCGTCACTGTTCACTGTTCACTCGTTCACTGTTCGTTGCTTAGCCACAATCGTCTGCTGCTGGTGCTGGAAATGCGCGCGCAACCACAACTGGGGCTCCCTCTACATCATGGCTTTACTTTTTTTATCCCTCCCTTTGCCTATTTGTTTTTGTCCTTTGTTGCTTAGAAAGAGTCCGATTGAAACGGATGGGAAGCTATGCGAATCGATATCCGCGTGAATAAATGTATTCAGCGGGGACCAATTCGAGTTCCGCTACATTTTAAGGTAATCAGGAACGAAGTACTTGCATTTTTTCCAGCTAAACTCAGACTTCCGAGATCGTACGATTCAACCTTTTTGAATAAAAGACCTCTGACATTTTTTTCGATTTGTCTTGTTGTATGGATTTTAGAAAAACGTTTCAGAGCCGGTCGTTCCACCTTCGGGTCAATTTGACCTGACCGTTAGTTGCTAGTGTTTACAGTCCTTTAGCCGTGTAATAAAATTTATCGGGAGGTGGAAAAACTTGCCATTAGTTGCTTATAGAAATAATTGCAGTCAACGTTGATCGTAAAACTTAGAATTTTTTAATTACATTCAAAATTTAATTGCCTAGTATTAATACTAGGAATAAAAGAGAATAAAAATATTTAAACATTATATTAACATTGTATTATGTAAATAATAATAAAAAGTTACTGAGAACAAGAAGAAATAAAACGTTTTATGTTACAAAATATTTAAAAAAATCTATTTTATTCTATGAAATGCAAAAATTGCTGATCTTCGGATGTTTCCGTTATACTTCGTACTCCTTTTCAGGTTTTATTGTCGAAAAATGACAAATTGTCTTTGAAAGTCTGAAAATCAGTTATGCTTAGGATGTCCAATTTTGTTTCAACTGAATATATTCACAATTTTAATATTCCTGATTAAACTCGATGTTTTATTGTCAACAACGATTTTCGTGCCAACGAAAATTCTAAATTCTTCAAAAAAAGATTCGTGGAAGCGGATCAACAATTGAACTTGAAGACTTTGATTTATTTCACTGATTGTAAGTCCCTCGACGCTGATACGGAAAGGGTGAGATTTTTTGAATTTTATGTAATATTTATAAAATATTTTTCCCATCCATTGAAGACAGAACATTATTAATTTTAATTTTTAATTGTTACCCGCCTCTATGCTCTGCTTGAACAATGAGATCACGTTTTTTAGGCATACGTTTGGAGCGTTCTGTGAGCGGGGAATCTTTGTGTATATGGTTTGTGCAACGCGCGAACGAAGTATAAATTGCGCGACTGAAAGGTTGACGCGTTGGTTTAGCCTATTATATCAGTGGAGCGGAAACAGTTCAGCAAAGCGTAATATGTATGAAAGTAATCTTGTACAAAGGAGCTCGGTGTTTTATTTATCAGATTGCTATATCGTTGTTCAGACGCAGATACGAGCCTGCGTACAGCATTTTTTATCATCTTTTTTTCGTCGGTCCTTGTATTAAAAATGCACATAAGCTAAAAACTTGAAAAAAATTGTCGTCCGACAGTTCGATCTTTTCGATCGAATCAAATTCGCCCAGATTTTCTTGGAAAAAAATGGAAAAGGAAGTTGAAATTTCAACTGCGTTTAACTCCATACTCGCACCCGTTTGTTTATGATCGATCATCATAACAAATAGTAAATAAAGAATTGCACCAGAGCCAAATATTTTATCGAGATTATAAGAAAACATTATTTTTCATTTGGGGATAGACAGAAAGTAGTATAACTCCAAATTCGCAGAGCAAATATGCAATCGAAATATAGTTTTTATTAGTGAAAAAAAAAAATACGATGTTGTACAAAAGGGAAACTTCTTTGCCAACGATAAAAAATCTTGTTGCTGCGCGGAAGAGACTACAGTCGACTCTCCCATGTGTCAATTCGACGGGACCAAACGCGATCCCTTGTGTCAACTTCTCCTCCATCCCCGCTCTTAACATCGCTGATCCAGGGGGAACATCGCATGGAAAAAGAGGGAATGCAAAACCAGCGAGAGAGTAAATATTTGACACGTTTTGGAATGGGGGTCGGGGAAGTTGATTCATGGGAACGGACGGATAGGACATGAGAGAACGGTTGACACATGGGAACGTGACACAACGGAGAGTCGACTGTAATTTCTGATTTTATAACGAAATATATTTCTGTATCTCTATCATCTATTAAAAAGTCACAGGAGAAATTTGTAAACGAAAAAAAAAATGTTATTTCAATCACACTAAACATTGGACTAGAGTCATTTCATCATTTGCTCAACCGTTAATCCATATAATAGAAAAAAATAGATATAGGATTTTTGGAAACTAAACCTTCGTTTTAATACGTTTTTTACAAATTATAATTTACGTTCGACAATTTATCGCTTCCTACCCTACCGGTGTAGCGCGAAATAAGGCTGGCTTCATAAAATTTTCAAGAGGAAGCACAAGCGTCCGATTCATTGTGGGGACACAGGCTCACGCGGGTTGATAACCGTAATCGCACCGTTACCGCAGTGTCGAGAGCTTCGGGAATTGGCCACCGAGTTTCCCACCTGCTTTTGCCGCTACAGCTATGGTCGGTTAGATAGTCTAAGCTTGGCGGGGAACGAAAAAAACTTTTCTCCATCCTTTGTCCTCTTTACTTAGTTACTTACATAAATAAAGTTTATTTGATATAATATTATTCGTGTGAGTAGCAATTATTTTTGTAGTAGTACCCCAAACACTATAATTTGTAACGCTTCCGTTCGGGAGGGGGTGGGGGAGTACTGTGGGGACACAGGCTCACGCCAATCAATAACCGCGATCGCAACGTTACCGCAGTGTCGAGAGCTTCGGGAATTCGCCACAGAGAGTTTCCCACCTACTTTTGCCGCCACAACTATGGTCAGTTAGATAGTCTGAGCTTGGCGGGGAACGAACAAAATTTTTCTCCATCCTTTGTCCTCTTTACTTAGTTACTTACATAAATAAAGTTCATTTGATATAATATTACGAGACTCCATCGAGTCCCTTGAAATATTATTCGTGTGAATAGCAATTATTTCAGTAGTAGTACCCCAAACACTACATAATCAGCGTTGGTCCAACGTGAATTTTATTTTCACAGATTTCTTGTCAAAGAAGCAGGGGTCTGTTTTTTAGTTGAAATTTTTGTAAATTGCCTCACGCCAAAAGTTCTTTCGCATGAAAATAAAAACAGTTAAAATAAAACTACATTATTTATTGATAAAATCATCAACTTATTCATTCATTTTTTGGGATACATTAAATTTGTAATTTTTCTAATGAATTTTTTAAATAATTGTTTCATAGTAAATTAAAAAAATATATTAGACAGACTTTTTACACAAACAGAAAAACTACTTTGGTCGTTCGATAAGCTTCTCGGCGCGTGCATAAGTGATAAAAATCTCAACTTCGTATAAGTCTGTGGCAAAGTTTAAAATCGAAAAATAGTTGGCTATGATTGCATGTCAAAAATCACGATATTTCATTATTTTTAGATCGTAATTTATTACGTGTGCTCAGTAAAAAAAAAAAGACCTGTATGTTTTTAAACATGTTGATTTTCAAGGTTAACACACTGCCATGATTTTTAGAAAACTACACGAAGAAAATTGAAACCAAAAAATTACTGTAGCAATAGAAAAAGGGGACGAGTTTGAATCACTGTGATTATTATAAAGCAAAATACAAAATTCCATGAAAAGAAAATAAAATTTCCTATATTATACAAGAAATTTGATTTTACTTTCATTTACACTTTGCGTAATAACAATACCGGAAATTCAAAGTTGTCCCCCTTTTCTATTGCTGAAACGGTAATTTTTCAATTTTAATTCTCTCCATGTGTGGTTATGAATGAATAATTTGTTGAAAAATCCTCCTGCGTTCGACATCGTGGACGAAAAGAGTTGTCGATCGAAAAGAGATGCACGTGTAAAACTATATGCAAACTGAATACGTGTAAAAATCGGTCTGATGCTTTCTACTGTCCGGTGAACCCGACAATAGGCGTCATTCATTCCAATCAGCACATCCTCATTGGGCATCAGAGAGTCGCATTTACATGTATACATACCGATATGTACGTATCTATATTTACACTCCGACGCTGTCATGATTCTCATGGCTGTGGTGTATGATAGGACAATTGTTTCGCGAATTTGTCGTTTTGCATATATATGCATACGGCGACATACATACAACTTTTAATATAATCCAAACCTCATGTTATTTGTAATCTCTCACGTGTGATAGACACGTGAATGCAGGATTCCATGACGTTTTATCACACGACAAAATAACATCGACAAAATACCACATGACAACCGTATATATACGCAGATCAGACGATACGTTCTGTAAATTTTCTGAGAAAAATTTGTGTTAATAGTATTTTGACCATGTGTAAATAGTTTCCAAGTAACCACCGTTTGGGAATTGTCCAAAACATCAACCGGCTACTCAGAATCGTGGCAATGAGGGAGCAGTGCATGATCTTCTTTATCCGTCCATATCTCCCTTAAATATTTATATTTTTGAAACCTCAACCACTGAATTTAATAGCCAAAACTTTAATAAAAACGTTGCAAAAAAGAAAATGTATGTATGTTGTTTCTCTTCTTCACAAATGCCATTTGAATTTTATCCCATTTTCGGCCTATTTTCGCTGCTTAATCCCCTTAAAATATATCGTAAGGTAATTTTATACGGTAAAATATAAAAAATACTTATAAGATTACATCTAAAATTTCATATAACAACACACATTTTTATCATATCTCAAAAATATACTTGTTCGTATATAAAATTTCGCCGTAATATATAATGTCACATTTTTTTTATATTTTTCGATATAATTTTTTCATACGGGTTATATCAAAATGCTCTCAGATAATACGTAGATCCTGGGAGACTCATT
Source organism: Rhimphoctona megacephalus (assembly GCA_963989365.1). Lineage (NCBI taxonomy): Eukaryota > Metazoa > Arthropoda > Insecta > Hymenoptera > Ichneumonidae > Rhimphoctona > Rhimphoctona megacephalus. The sequence continues at coordinate 56,289,391 of OZ022414.1, forward strand.
TTACCCGGAGATATTAATATGAGGATTAAGACGATATTCTAATCTGGAAATTTTGAAAAAATCGATATTTTTTTATCAATTTCTTGTAACTAGGGGTCTCGAAAATGTGTCCCTAAAATATTGAGTGGAGACACACAAAACTCTCGAACTTGTACGCTGTTAAACGTGACTATAATCGTCCAAGTCGAAGCAGCATGAAAAACTTTCAACGCGTTTATCTCAAAACAACATTTTTCAGAGCGGGCTCAGAGTTTTCTCAGAAACTACTGGGCCGATTAGCTTTAAATTTGACGTATAGGTTGAGTAAACGTCGACTTCTCACACTGCCCAGAGTTATATTGATAGTTTGAATTCTTGCCCTTTGCCCGTTCATTTTAGTAGAAAAAATATAACAAAAAATCAAACCTCAATTTTTAATAGTTCAGATTTTACAAAAAAAAATTTAGATTTTGTTCAATCCGGGTATTACCGAAACTATATTCATATGAATAATAAAAATCTTTGGGTTTTTGATTTCAAACAATTAGGACGTCCGTAATCCCCGAGCCCGACTAAACATGATTTTTTCGTTCCCACCACTTCATCTTTTTATAAACTGTATATTTTTCAATAAAATAACGTATTCAAATTTGTGTCATTATTTCGAATATGACTAAATGTGTGTGCAAAACCTCTGCGCTTTTGGTTCAACAGTTTTTCCAAAAAAAAAATACTTAAAAAAATACCTTCCAAACAGGATTCTAGACTAGAATATGGCCTCAAGGAATGAGTCCGTTGTACTGGTTATTTTATTAATGACCTTATCAATTTATACGCGTTATAAGATTCACACAACGTTGCTATAACAATTACCGCAACGCACTGCGATCTCTATATTAGATAACACCGGTAGGACCGATTCGTTAGGAGTACACCGTTATTGGCCTAGCTAAGTACACCGTTATACGTCCTGTGGGTCGATTTATGCAGTTCAACGACGATGTTTATATTTAAATTAAAACTGTTTACTCTGCATTAAAAGCATATTCTTATTATTGAATCAATCCTTGCTGTTTTCGAGCTTTCCACGAAATCGAGAGCTTCAACAAAGAACCTTTGCCCTTTGCCCAAAGTATGGATTAACAAAAAACCTGTAAATGTTCTGGAGAATAGCGAAACAGGTATAAATGCTACAGGAAAGCTACGGTGGTCTTTAGAATCATGAGGATTTCACAAGTGTTGAAAAATGTATGATGATCTAATTCTTTATGGTTTTTTATTGAATAATTCCTTAAAAATGATGACAGTTGTGTTGAAAATTTGTGAAATATAAGTGGATATAATAATTATTGCGGTATGATTATTATTTTTCTTACTGCACACCAAAAATAAGCGTAACGGCAACGAACCTGATAATTGCAGATAATTATGGATTATTTTAAGCTCTCAGAGTTGCTCCGGGTCCTTTGGGTTGAATTTCCGGCCGACGGAAGTTCAATGTGAACATTGCATACACAGTCTCGTACAAAGTGCGTTCACTTATCCCTTATTTTCGACTTATATTCGGTAAAGCTCGTAATCTGTCGACTGGATGTGTCATGCATGTCATCCCACGTGCTCGCTTTAATGTGTGGGTATTATAGCCAATAACGTTACGGCACTTACGTACGGAGTACAGTCGGAAAAAAAACACTACTGTGGCTTTATGTGTGCATCGCGTTGCGTCGATTTAACATCAGGCGGCGCAACGATATCCGGCGTGGTGGCAAGGGGTGTCGCCCGTTCGCACTGATTCGACTGCAGCCAATCAACGATTACGAACCGTCACGACCTCGCTCATGTTTCTCAAACTTGGCAAAACTTCATTAAACTTTGTCAATCTTTGGTTAAGTTCGTGGTCAATCGGGGGCGACGATCTAAAACCACATTGCGACCTAAACGACCTAACCTAGCTCTTTCGAGTGACAACTTCGGATATCGTTTAATTGAAATTCCATGGACATATATCCAAAGCTTGATAGCGTCTGAATACAAGCTCGGAATTGCCAGTGATGCGTGTGCCACAGGCTTCTGCTCGATTTCCGGCTACATCCGGTATTTCGTATCGTTAAGTCTCTTCACTACTCCGACACTTCGTTTATCGTAAAAATAGTTATAATTTTGAGTAAAATATATCCGTGAATAAAAATTCGATCAGAAAACGAACTACTTATTTTCCAATAAGTAGTGATGACGTCTGTTGACCGTTGTCGGGTCAATGAATGCTCGTTATTATTCGATAATCACTAAAATTCTCACGTTCATAATAAATACCATTGATTCCAGGGATACGATGATTGCTTTCAATAATCATAAACGATATGCATGGCATTTGAGATAACCTCGCTACCGAGATATGTGGAAAGGGATGTTAAACGATTTTTCAGGCAGACGTGGATACGTGCTGTCTCAACGAAATTGGTAAAAAAGAGGGCCTGGAAAAATGAATCGTTTCATTCAGTTTATCCTCGATGCTGATCGTACGCTCATCGTCGTAGTATAATGCGAAGACCTAAATATTGGACACTTACATATTTTATAATAATTCCTCCTTACAGCATTATATTTTTTCAAATTATTATCATTCAGTATTTTTAACCGTCTTCAAATTCTTCGACCTGTTTCCGCATAACTTTCTATAAAGATATCCGATTTGGATGAATCTTTTTTTGTTTGAAGGAGGAACTCTCGAAATGATCCCATACTAATTTCGTGACAATCTGACAATAATTTCAATATTTTTAGATAAGTTTTATGTCAAGTCAAAATTTTAATTTTTTCTTTCTTTTTTTAATTAAGGTCTCTGTCTACTTTGGATGCATGAAAAAACGCTATTTTTATTAATTTTTTTTAAGAATACTGTTATGTTTATTGATATAAAACTTGTTAGGCTTAACAAAAACATTCGTAAATTACAAGAAAAAAAAATTATTGATTTTAACCACTTTTTTAGTGTGAAAATGCCAGGTAAACAGGAGTCCTCAAAAAGTGGGTAGGTGTGCGCTGTTGAAAAAATCGGAACAGCGGCCCACCTGAAACAAAAGATTGAATGGTTTTAGGTTTAATATGACAGTGGCTATATCCCGTACCTCTAATATTAATTTATATGCAAAAATAACAAAATGGCGGACAAAAAAAATTAAAAAACGTGTTTTTTTGCATGTTTTTTGCCAAAAAAATAGTAAAAATTAAAATTTTGCAATAATTCTGGTACGGGATATAGCGATAAGTGTACAGAATATGTGGTTAAAATTTCATAAGGATCAGTTCAGTAGTTTCTGAGATTTTTTCAACAAGCGGTTCGAAAACGTTGTTTCGAGAAAAACGCGTTTAAAGTTTTAATTTATAAAAAATCGTAAAAAAATCTGACCTACACTTAGTCAGCAATGCCTGGACCATACATAATTCCTTCTGCCTCTTCCTGTAACTCAATTTTTTGCGATTTAGCCTTTTTCCGCTTTATTCTGCTTTCCTTAGAAACCTCCAATGAGTGTCTATTCGCAAAGTTGATGCGCTGGATATCGCGCGCACTGGCGAAACAATTCGCGCATTCACCGATTTTGATGCCCATTACACTCATTATTTTTAATACTGGTTGGTGCCCTTCATTGAAAATGCAGGCTGCAATATAACATGCAATTTCAACAATGACTTTGCCATTGAAAGTGTGTTTTGGCGCAATATTCCAGACGCAGTTGTTGTAATTCTCATTATTATTTTGGGTGTTGCTGCCAAGACATCTTTGGAGCAATTCGTCTCTCGTCAAGTCCTCGTAGATGGGTTTTAAAACCTCTTGAACATCTTTAGAAAGAGCAGGAGGATGTTTGAAATTATGTAAAGTATTGGTGGCTTCGGCCTTGGGGTATTTACACCAGCTTTCCGCTCTGGCCGGGCAATACGGTATACGCAGCGGTTGGGGTGAACAAGCGCGTTCAGGTAGCGTTCAACGTATGGAAAAATACCTTTAGAATGCTCTGATCTTTCTGAAATTTTCAGAGAATATTTTTAAATATATAAACTTTCGAAAAATGCAAAAAAAAAATTCGATTTTTTGAAAATTTTAAAGTAGACAGAGCCCTTAATGGAAAACTATAAATACAACATTGCGGATATCAAAAAGTTTATTTTAATGAGTATTCCATAATTTTTTCTAAGATTAAATATATAAACAAAATATTATTAAATACAAAACACCTGAAAATAAAAAACTTAAAAAAAAAACGACTTCAAAAAAGCGCAAAAAAGTAAGAAAACAAAGTTAAAAACCAATACTGCGGAATCATTGTTATAAAAAAAAATGAATTTCGTGCCAAACAATTTCGAAATTATAAAAACTGAAACCGTTAAGGTAGTTCCCCCACAGGATCGTTGAATTAAGAAATGGTTGAAATTTGGCATACGTATTATTTAATACGTTATTCAAAAATCTGTGCAATTTTAACAAGTTTTACCATCTCGAACCCGAGATATTTATACTTGAAGTTGGCTCGATTAACACGTAACATATGGGCCATGCATGGGTAAACAGTACGTTATTAATTCTGCCGTCAGAACTAAAATCAAGAACTTGATGAAAAACGAGGAGGAGCAAGAGCAGGATGTCACAAATATTGTAAAAAAACATCAAGATGATTTACCATCTAGTTTAAAAGATATAACCTGGAGAAGTACTATGGTTTTGGCCTTATACGACATATTCTACTAACAAACGAGCGCGAGCGCGAGAGATGTAACCTTTTTTGTGTATTGGGGGATAGCCCGAACAGTTCTGGCAAAAAGTTTACTCGCAATGTCAGATCAAAAACACTTATAGAATAAATTTTACGACAGTAGATGATATCTGTCGTATTATCTATTGATACCGAGTCAATATTGTGTGCTTTTAAAATTTATTTACTACGAATTATCCACCCTTTACACACACATGTAACGCACACACGGTATGTCACTTTTGGTTGAGGTTGTCGCAGGGGAACTACCTTAAGGTAGTACTGTCGGTTTTAGAATTACCGTTCAGAATTTAATCAAATTTGGTACAGCAACAAAAAAAAAAGATATTGGTATTGGTAATTTCATACAGTTAACATTGAGTCTTATGAGAAATCACAGTTTTCATTGTATTTTACAAAAAGTACCGTTCAGATTTCAATAAAAAAGGGTAGAATAAGAGAAAATATTATAAGGAACATTTTAAATCCTTAAAAATACAGGTTGAGAGCATGTGATAGTAGTAATTAGCAAATAAATATCCCAAATGTACGTTTATATCGTAGTTCAGTGTAGACGTGGCAACGTCGCGAAGAGGTTACAACGAACTTGCCACTAGTTCCCTTTAATTTTTTTGCTACTTCAATTTGTTGCAATCTCTTCCGGTACATTTTTTCTGTTACTCTGCGGCCCTTCCAGTGGTACATTTTTTTTTTCTTCTCGTGGTTTTGACATTTTAAAGATGTTTTATTTCGAGTTGACACACGGAACCGAATAATGATGCGCCCATCACCTGTCAGCTTTTGCACACCTCTCGAGTGAAACAGACCATTTCTATCTCTCTCGCTCTATCGCGACGTTGCCTATTCTAAATACTACGTAAGTCAAACATGACGGTGTATACATTTGGCTCTTGCAGTATCGACAGTACTACCTTAAGATTGTTGCTAAATCATTTTGGAAAGTGGGGGAAAGAGACGAAGCTTCTATGCTCATGCATTTTGGGTGACGTCAAATATGTCAAACTTATAAAAATTGAATATTAACGATGTGTACGAACGAATAATGCAAAAATTTCCAATTATATAGTAATAATCTTAATTATTATTTACATATATGTTTATTTTAATATAGGCAGGATTATTAGAAAATTAAATTTCGATAATTTAATGTCGCGAGTTCTTTGGTTATGCGCGGTCGTTAGGTTGGATTCAGTGAGGCCTGTGACAGCTGTTATACGTGTACTGGCGCGTGTTTTTATAGGTTATGTCGGCGTCAACGAAAAATGACGATAAATTGCAAAAAAATATTAGTACGTCACTAAATTGTCGATAGAAAGAACGATTCGTCCGTGCTCATTGCTACGATCATCGCACCAATGTTGAGAAAAATAAAATGAAATGAAAAGAGTTCTCATTATACTTGCATTTGATTGTAACAAAATTCAAATAACCGCGCTGATTCTATGACTGCTTGTGCTATAGCCGTAGCTGCGACATTGCCACATTTCAATAGAGATTTCTCAATTAGCCTCACTTTTTCGGAAAGTTGTTGTTTATTTTTGATGATTTCTCGGTAATTAATTCGATTACCTATCTGTTATTTTACTCGATACGGTACTCGTTTTTTGAGTAATTTTCTTTGTTTTTACGGACGATATTCGCAAAAAAGTACGAGGGTAGTGGCCTTACTTCATACAACTAATGCGATGGAGTAACGTTTTTCTTGAACTTCAACTATTAATTTCTCTAAAATGAATGCGATAACCTGCGTTTTCCTTTCGCCAGTATATTCGGGAAATATACTTTAACAAATAGTAAAATTTTTACCAAGATCTAATTAGCTCGAAATTTTTTAGCAACAACCTTAAACACAAACTCTTACGCAGACGAATTGACGATTGAAGATAGAGGTTCTGGTTAATCTATATGGCATCAACTTCAATTTTTTTTAATATAACAATAATTCCATAGTATGAATTTCTAAAATACTATTTTTTAGTTTTTAGCGCTTTTTTGAAGTCGATTTTTTTAAAAAAAGCTTTTTTGAAAATTAATATCATTCAGTAGTTTTTTTTATTATCAATGTGGAATGTGTTTTGACGGGTAATATAGTTTCATACGATAACTGAACTTTCACATTAACTGCGTTAATACTATTAGAGCTGTGATATCATTGAATAATCATTCGGATACGAGAAAAGAGAAATTCAGTTTTATGAAAAATATTCAGTGATTCATATATCGTTGGAAATGGAGTATCGCAAGAAACCGAATGCGATCATTCTGATGTATTGGTGATGTGTTTCGGGTTTTATAGTTAGCGATTCCCATTAGCAATCGATAGTGATTCATTGAAAGGTAAAGTAACGATTTAAAAAAGAAATGAACTTATCATTATCGCCTATAAAGCGCATCAAGTTCTGTTTAATTCTCAAAACCATTCGATCATTCAAATACTCATTAACTTTAAAATAATTTTATGCCACCAAAGAACGTTTTTGTGCTTCAAAACCTCAAAGCCTCAAAATTGGAATGTTTTTGTGGTTATAAAATGTGTTCGAGTCTAAAGACAATTTTTCATGTTTCCAATGCAGTAGATTTTCATCGTTGTATAAGGTCTTCAGGCACAAAAGCAAATACGCGATTAAGCCCGCCCACCCTCTGGATCTTTTTGAAAGAGCACGGTCCTTCGATTTCATTGACATGAGTATTCTTCACTGTGCGACAGAATTATCGTACGATGTTAATATATTTATCTCAGGCGCTCCCACGACTCTTTTGAAGTCATTAACTCGGTGGGTTTTCGCTCTTAAAAAGGGATGT